>OY978016.1:2400000-3000000 GCA_963854515.1 Pandemis heparana | reverse complement strand
TATTACGAAGACTAAGGGCCTGTCTTACCGCTCTGTGTAAAGTTCCTGATATGTTAAGTCTCAGTTATGTATGATTCCCTCTCTATTTCTTACTACGAATCAGACAGAGACGACGACGAAAATATTATGTCTTAACTGAGATTGGTGAAACAGGCCCTGAGTGTGAGATGCACTAAATTAATTTAACGTTAACTATAACCGACGGTTTTGACGTATATTTTGACGTATGGCTATTTTTATTGTTAAAGTAATTTGGTGATATTCACACAAACGTGAAAAACCACCTTTGCTCGTTGAAACATTATGTTAACCTCTGCTCTACTATAAATTATTTTCATCCATACATTCGATTTAATATAGAAATATTTCAAACTTAAACTACTTAACAGACATAACAAAGTTCAATAATATTTTAAGAGCTCAATTTTGTGTAGTTATTTTATCAGAAGTTAAAATATTGACACTTATGTTAACTACTAAAATATACGTGCTGTATATTGCTTTCGTATTTCGAAACAGCGGGGGCCTAAACCATTGGGACGTCACGACGTCGCCATACCGTCGCTATCGCGGAGTGTACTCGTAGCTAGCTGTCGTAAGTCACTACATACACTGACGAGCAAAAATAACGGGTCATTTTTCATACTGAGTTTTATGAAAAGCGACACATTATTTTTGTTCGTGAGTATATTATAGAACAAAGCCCTTCGCCGCGATAAACTCAAAAACAACTAAACGGATTTCAGAACGTAACGGATTCATGCGCCTTTGTCCAATATATAGATTGACGAGAAAGGTTTAGATATACATAGGTACATAAATCACGTCACGTCACGTCACTTCACGTCGTAAAGAGAGCCTAAGGTAACAAGACGAAAGGTCACGCTTTAGCATGATTGTGGGCGTAGTGGCAAAGGGAATCAAAATAGTGATGGGTTGCTAGCCACATCCTACGATCCATCTATCCGCTCGAATCCTAAGATTTTCGCCCATTCCCTCGATGGGCTTTTACCATCTGCTCGGGAAGAGGAGCAACTGGTACATTCTATGTTATTTCTTTACTTACAGACCAGCATGGAAGGTTTAGATATAATTTGATTTAAATATAACAATGACTGTTGTAAGCGTCGGGAAAAGTCAAGTTGCCTGGGATACAAATTTTAATTCGAACGAAGTCGCCGGCAACACCTATATAAATGGTGGGCTACGGTAGCCGGCGACGTCGGCAAGACGTCGCAGTGGTTTATGGCCCTTAATTCCATCCAACGTCACGTACTCGATCGTAAAAAAAGCAGGGGCCTTACCATGACGTCCTAATTCTGACTAAGTTCAAGTTTTAGCTGTCACTTTTAGTATTAATCTGACAGCGAGCGAACCTAAACTGAATCGCATTACGACGTCATGGTAAGGCCCCTGGTTGTCTTTAAAGTCGGTTTACGGACGATAGTTTTACGTGATAACGTTATAAAGTAACATTGATGAAAACTGCTAGCTCTGACGTCACGCGGAACGTTACACTTTTTCGTGCGTGCAGCCGGTGTTCATCGATTTATAAGTTATCACGTCAAAAGTGCGTGGACTTAATCAAATTAATCGTGCCCATTTGGAAATATAAATGTGTAAAGCTGCTAGACATGTCAGCGGCCAATCCTGTGTGTTACAAATATGACCATGAACCATAACGTATCATGCGGACAGTCACCACTACAAATACAAATCCGAGCTCTCACTAATTTATCTTCTAGAAAGAAGAAGAAAGAAAGAAAGAAGACATTTATTCATTTTGCAAAACACACAAATGTAAGAGCATGTACACACAATTTTATAGAAAAGAAACAACAAAAAAAAACCAGACATGAAAATTAAATCATCAGCGTTGTGTGTGTCTTTGCAAAAGTGAAACGGTCGCTGGCTCAGCATTACGCTGAGGTGTTAGACACCTGCAGCACTGATTTTCAGCCAGAACCATCTAGAAACGTTAAAATTCTCACACGAGTATAGTATAGACAAAAGTAGATCTTTAAAGATCACATTACACTCGTATTTCCATAAAAATTTACCCACTGATGTACCGTATATATTCACACTAGTGCAGAAAATAAAATAGTCAATAACCCGACCAAGTGCAAGTCGGACTCTGGAACGTAGGGTTCCGTACTATTATCTATGAATCTCTATAAACCAGTGTAAGCAGAGCCCTGCTCAAAATCAAAGTGTGGGGTCACTTTATATTGGTCATTGATATAGGGCAAACCTTGGTTAATCGGTGATAGTTAGGTTTTTTGCCAATATATAACAAAAGTTTTTTTAATTTCTAAACGACACTGAAAATTAGAACACATAGAAAAATCCGAAAAGTAAAGCTATGGCCGGGAATCGAACCCGGGTCCTCGTCATTCCGTGACACGTGCTATACCCCTACACCACCCATAGCAGGTAAAAGTTTTTTTTTCTTAATTTTGACGTATGCGTTCGGATACTTGCTGCACGATAACATGTTGAATGACAGTGCCGCCACCTACTGGAAATTCTTACAAGCCGTAAAGATATCGAGTAATTCCACTATTAGACCATAAAGTAACTACTTATCACCGATTAGCCAAGGTTTGCCCTATACAGACATATAAATACATTATTCTGGTTTTTAGTATTTGTTGTTATAGCGGCAACTGAAATACATTTTTTTCCTTTTGAGGTACAGAACCCTAAAAACAGTGTTTACGTCAAGTCTAGATATTTTAATTACCTATCTATTAATATTCAAGCCGTCTTGTGCACAGGACCTTGTCACTGAAAACGTGTTTACATAATTTATTTTCCTATTAGATAACCCAAGTATTGTATTTATGGATTCTGACGATTATTAACGGTGCAAATTTCATAGCAATTAACATTGAAGTTATGTCACAAGCCGTATGAATGAATAAGTAAGTCGGAATGATGTAATACTTACCATAATACAAATAAGTGTAAATGAGCGATCTTATACTGTGTTTTTAGCGTTAGAAAAAAGGTAAACAATCTCACATGTCTTTAAATTGAAACAGTTTAAAAAAATAACCGATTGTCTGTAAATTCAGTTTAAGGACGACAGCTTTACGTGATAACGTCATAAAGAAACATTCGAAGCGTTTCAGCGTGAAGAAGGAACAAACATACACACTCACATCGTCACATCCATCCATCCATTCTCAAAAACTTTTGCATTTATAATATTAGTAGGATCAACGAACCTTCAAAAAAATTTCCGACTACTTACAGCAAAAACAATTTTCTATTCATCAAAATGGACACGCAATAAAGGTGACGAAACGCAGTTCCGAGGCTTTTCTAATGCTAAAAAAACAAAGTATAGTAGATGAATATCGTTAAATGTAGGATGATTTGGTTTCCTTCTTGATTATTACATTAATCATTATCTAGACACGCGGCAGCTTGTCAAGCCAAGTTCAAGCAAAGGAACTGTCTAGCCAGCGCCGAGTGTAACATTATTAATCTATACAGAATTGTTTCAGAATATTCCAGCAGGCGGTTGGGTAGTTTGACTAAATAGACCTGTAAATGTTTTTAAGGATTTTTGAATCATAGTTGACAAATGTTTTCATACATTAATCGATATTCAAAGTGAACAGCATCAAGAGCGAAAATCTTTGTTTCTGCTGAAATATTCTGACGTTTAGCCACCAGCAGAAGGTGAGCTCAAAACGACCTAGAGTCGGATGTAGATCGATAACCTGAGAAGACTTCAAATTGACAAATTATATATACTTGCTAGGAAAAATCTTAACAGCGCGATTCAAGAATATACAGGGGCCTTACCATGACGTCTTAATGCGATTCAGTTTAGGTTCGCTCGCTGTCAGATTGATCGTAAAAGTGACAGCTAAAACTGAGGAATTAGGACGTCACGGCAAGGCCCAAGGGCATGGTACAGCAACATCTAATAGTGACAAATAGAATAAACTAACCCTAAACAATCCAACTTTATACACATTATGTAATGCTGAGAGGTTGTTAAGTTTCGCATATAAAATTGAGCTAAGGAATAACTCATCCATTGTACCGCTTAGGCCGGCTTAAGTATTTAATTAATAATGTTTACGAACTTTGACTCTTTTCATGAGACATCCTATGAGTGAAAACTTTGAAAAAGAACACGATGTATATAGCAAGAAATATCGTGCCAGTCGTGGTTAGAACAAGCTAATCACCTACATTGTATGATTTTAACATAGCGTAATAATTTCAAATAGTGAGCTCACTTTGTTTCTTTACTGTGTGTAAGCGGCCGAGTCCAGGCGCACAGTAACGGTCAGACGGACTGGGGTAGATTTGGCGTTCGAGGCCGTGTTAGCCGTCCGTCGCCCTGTAGGCTTATTGTCTAATTCGCTCGCAATCGCCATCGCGTTCATTTTGACAGTTTTTGTATAAATGTGACAGCTGATTCCGATGCCAATTGTCAGCCCATATAAGAACTGTCAAAATGAACACGATGGCGATTGCGAGCGAGTTAGACAATAAGCCTACTGACTAGACTATCGAGTTACCCCACTAGTTGTTATTAATACGCTATGGTTTTAGTAATAAGCGTATCACGCGTTGTTTGTACGCCAAATGTTTATCGTCGTGTTATTGTTCCATTTGTTGAGCCAATTAGTTTATCTATGAAATATATAATGGATAAGCGAACTGTTGTTTTACTGACTGATAAAACCTTGATTTTAGGGTTTTCCAGGATTTATGCAGCTTGAACAAAAGAGTTTTCCTGCTTTTCCATCCATCTTTTCAAAGTGCACATCGTCGATGATTAAAAAAACATACCTTGATACTCCGCTACTTAAGTTGAGTTGAGTAGCGGAGTAGCATGGTAAGAGCTTTTTTCTCAAACACGCTAAGTACCTAATGTTTATTTTGTGTCCCTAAAATAGGCTTCAAAATACACCGTTGCAGGCCTAGGCCTGCAAGACGACAGTCTTTTGTTTCAATGCAAAACGTATTTTTTTTTTAAGGATACCTACGATGTGTGAGGTCTTAAGAGCGTCATCTCGAGCACATCTATTTTGTGACCAAAGACAAAATAGGACTTAAAAAAAATATTTCTAGGAGTTTTTATTTATTTCAGTGCATGTTTGAGAAAAGCACTATACAAGCTTCGGCGTGAAACAACTTGCCAGCCTCGTATACCTATCCGGCCTCTCTGTGCTCGGCTGTCTAGGCCTACTTGACCAACAAGGCTTGCTAGCTTCGCATTCCTATCTGGCCTCGCTACGCATGGCCGTCTATACATATTCAGCCTGCAAACCCTTCTTACCCTGCCTCTGCAGTAATGTTCTATTTTGAAATGGGCATCCGTAAAGCATCGCCTGATTCAATAATGAAAAATTTTAAAACCCACCCAACCCACTTGTGTGTGTACTGTTGGCATGTCTAAGCAGGCATAAGTCTTGAACAATGTGTATTCGCGATACTTTTAGAATAGCTAACTGGTGAGCTTTCTAAGATTAGTTTCATGTATTATAGTCCGTTCAAAGTAACGCCTGATTTAATCAAATATCCGTAAGAATTTCCCGAAAAACAGTAGCTAATCATTGTAAATCACTGCGCGTGCTTATCAATGTGTTTTAATCGCGTTCATTTAATTAATAGCTTGTGCTGTGCCCGGAACTTTGTGTTAGTAAACAAAACACACGACATGTATTTTTTGTGGAATATACATACATACATACCGTCACGCCTTTTTCCCACAGGGGTAGGCAGAGACTACTTTGTTCCACTGTGTGTGTGTTGTGGAATATATCCCGTGATTATTTTTGATGAGCGGCCCGCAGTTTATACGTGATCATTGCAACTAACTGCATCGGAAAACGAACAGATTGCCGACTCAGATAATAGTTAAAAATCACGCAATTGATACTAATCGATGTCTGCAATCGTTATTGGGTATATTCAAAGCATACGATTATTTGAGTTAGAAAAAAAAATGAAATACATAAATAATATTGCAAACAAATTACTGATTTAAAAAGCACCGGGTAGCTCTCCGTGAAAACAACACATGCACACTCGCGCGAAAAGAAAAAAAAAAGAAAAAAAAAACTTTTTCTACGCGAGATTCGAACTGCGGTCACTTGAGATAACGCACTACTGTTATTCCACACCTTATACCAACTAGCTAGGCCAAGCGCACATACGTTAAAATGACGAAATACGTACACTTCAAAAATCGAACGCGACTCTAGAGTCGCTAGCTTCATTCGTATTTCAAAACAAGATCTTAGAGGATCCTGGTATCCTGGTACTTAAGCTCTCCCTCTGCCTTACGCCTGACGCGAGTTAACATTTTTTACCCATTCAAAAAGTGCCCAACGCCGCTAAGAAGTTTTTACTTCAAAAATTGGTGCGAACGGTTGGTTTATTTTTATACAGAGGTAACTACAGGATGAACGAGAACATATATAACCGCGCTACAAGTGTAGAGGAGCTAGCGTGAAAAATACCAACCTGCTTAATACATTCTGATGAACTAAATTCCTTTACTACTAAATACACGATGGAATAAGTAATTAGGTAGCAAGGTACGTACCTAATTAGTTCTAGTTTGTAATATGAAAATTCCACTTCTAGAATCCACTTATAGGAGCACTTTATCTGTATATAAATGTACATATTATGAAGATGAAGAAGATCTCCTCAAACTGTCGTCTTTAATCACTGTTAATGAAATAAGGAATATGAATGATTTTCTGTCTGTCCGTCCGGATGTCACAGCTACTTTTCTCCGAAACTATAAGAGCTATACTGTTGAAACTTGGTAAGTACCTAGATGTATTCTGTGAACCGCATTAAGATTTTCACACAAAAATAAAAAAACAATAAATTTTGGGGTTCCCCATACTTAGAACTGAAACTGAAAAATTTTTTTTCATCAAACCCATACGTGTGGGGCATCAATGGATAGGTCTTCAAAAATGATATTGAGGTTCCTAATATCATTTTTTTCTGAACTAAATAATTTGCGCGAGAGACACTTCCAGTCATAAAATGTGTGTCCCCCCCCCCCTGTAACTTCTAAAATAAGAGAATGATAAAACTAAAAAAAACATATGATGTACATTACCATACAAATTTCCACCCAAAATTGGTTTGAACGAGATCTAGTAAGTAGTTTTTTTTTATTTAATATTTGTCTGACTATATAAATAACCAATATAAAGTGACCTCACACTGCCTACATTTTGCTTAAAAGCAGGGCTCTGCTAACACTGGATTTTATGATAACTTAGCGAATTTGTACGGAACCCTCAGTGCGCGAGTCCAACTCGCACTTGGCCGGTTTTTGGTACAAGGTTTTTTTGCTGACTGTACTTTTTGTTGGTTGTACTACTTGCGTTGTCATTCGTCCTACATATGTGTACCAAATTTCAAATCAATCGGACCAACCGTTGGAGAGCTCCCTCCTGCGGAGACGGTCCTGGCTGGACTAGCCAGCAGGTTTCTACTACCAGATTATTGTATTGTCATCTGATTTACACAAACAAACTTATATAAAATTTCAGCTCAATCGGATGAAATATTATCTGCTTCAAAATTGAGTTGCAAGATTCCACCCGGACAAACATACTTACATACGTACCACTTACATACATACAATACATACATATACATACATTTACATACATATACATTTAATATAAGGCTTGTGATAGTAAAAAATACGCCTTCTTTTGCGTGAAAATGTCAAATACTATGAGAACTTTCCATAGAAATCGAGACTCGTGAACTCGTTCGATACATTTTTATTAGAAGCTTTTTATTAACTTGCGATATATGTAGGTATGTATGAATGTGTTTATGTATGTAAGCATTTTTGTCCAGGTGAAATCCTGAAACTCAATTTTGAGCAAAAAATCGGGTCACTTCCCGTAGAAAGTTATATGAAAATCAGGTTTCTTTGTTCCCGAGTATTTTAACCCAAAGGCCGTGGTAGCCTAGTGATTTGACCTGTGTCCTCTCAAGCAAAGAGTCGTGGGTTCGAATCCCAGGCTCGCACCTCTGAGTTTTTCGGAATTTATGTGCGTAATTACATTTGAAATTCACCATGAGCTTTTCGGTGAATGAAAACATCGTGAGCAACCTGCACACAAACATCAGCGAACCAATTCAGTGGTGTGTTAAGTTCCCAATCCGCATTGGACCCGCGTGGGAACTATAGCCCAAATCCTCTCGTTCTGAGAAAAGGCAGCCCCAAAAGTGGGACGAATAGGTATAGGATGAACCCAAAGACGTCCGTGACGTATTTGAGACCAAAAATGAAACCAAGCATTTGTGTCTACCGTGTCGAATGCAGTTTCTTTATCATCACGAAACAAAAGCACGTTTGAAGTGTACGTATTGGCCCTTAACCGAGCTCTTTTGGCTTAAAATAAGTAATACGCCAATCGAGCGGTCGAGCGTTAAATTGGGATTTAGACCAAGTTGACGTATTTAAGCCAATGCTCGGTATGGTAAACCTTCCACTGTCGGTACACTCGCCGGACGGTACCGTAGCGGAAAATCGTTTGAAATTAAACAATACGAAAAGTGAACACGCTAGTTGTTTAATGGAGTTTTATATTGATGATGTAATTGTGATTCGGGATGGAATTGTGATTTGAACTTTAGATATTTTGTTACAAAATTTCGGAAACTGTGATTGGTAAATAAATTAAGGTAAGGAATCTGTTTCGGTACTGACGACGTAAATATATTATGTACAGTCGAATAAAATACAGGGTTATTTTGGAAGGAACTCTCCATAAGTCTACATGAAGTGATCGATATTTTTTGTTTCTCAGAGTATTTAAGACATCGTAGATCGATAAAAGTCTAAACGACACTGAAAATTAGAACACACTGAAAAATCCGAAAAGTACTTAAAGCTATAGCAGGTAAAATTGCTATGGTGCTGTAGCGGTATAGCACGCATCACGGATTATGAGGATCCGGGTTCGATTCCCGGCCACAACTTTACTTTTCGTTTTTTTTGTGTTCTAATTTTCAGTGTCGTGTAGAAATTATTTTTTGTTACATACTGTGTAGTAATGAAAATTCTTCGTAAGGATGTTTATTCAAACTAACCCCAGGGCCCTATTTTATAAAGTTACAATTTACAAGCGGAAGTCTCTTTCTGACCCTATGTGTTAGATAGAGACTTCCGCTTGTAAATTGTATTGTAGCTTTATAAAATAGGGCCCTCCTCAAATGTTGCGAAAAAATCTGAGACCTTGTACTATTAATAAGCCACATTAAGTACCTAATTGTGTGTTAATTATAAATAGCGAAGCCCCAACGGGAATCATTATGTACAATTGTTGTAAGATATGTTGCAAATGAATCGGATTGAATAAATACTGAATACTAAATACTGAATACAATAGGTTAAAGAAAAATGTAACAGTGTTTGCTTGTTAGTAGTTCAAGCGCTAATTTTACTTATAGGTAGTTATTATGTATATTTGAAATGGGTCAAGAGTGAGTCGGAAGCGATCTTATAAGAGTTCCGTTTATTTTTTTGAGGTATGGAACTAAAAATGTATTTCATAAGGATATACTGTTGACTTATATAACACACACACACACACACACACACACACACACACACACACACACACAAATCGCCTCTTTATTCATTACGGGGTAGACAGAGGTAATAGACCTAAAGTATAGTGATGGGTTGCTGCTGCCTCGCCTATGAGTAATTCCGAAGATTTTTGCCCGTTCCCTCGATGGGTTTTACCATCGGCGCGGGAAGAGAAGCAACTGGTACATTTTATGTTTGTCTTTACTTCCTGACCAGCATGGAAGCACTTATGGTATGTGCCACTTATATTATAACACGAATAAGATCTGCCCGGCTAGCACAAGAGCGCGCAAGAGTGGCATCGCCCGCGAGCGAGATGTACTAACTGTACCCGTCCCTTTCTAGAACGAACAGTAAGAAAAAGACGGGCAATCTATCTCCCGCGCGACGCGACTCTTGCGCGCTTTCCTGCTATACTTCATTTAATTTAGAATGAGAAACCACAATAGCATTATAATTGCGCCTGGTCAACTATTTCTTACCTTGCAAATAGTACAGTGCACTAGTTTGGCAGCCGCAAAATAAAATTGTTTTAATGTCACTTTATTTGCGTGTCGTCAATTGTTACTCTAGTACAAATTGTTAAGAGATTACAGTTCACGAACTGCAATTCAATGTTGTTGTGGTTTCTCATCCTAAATTAAATGATGTATAGACGTGATACATTAGGTTTCCCAACAACAAAGTCGGTCGCCCGCCTGTTATTTTTGTACATTTGAAGACGTATCGTCTGCAATTTGCGCGAATTATTTTGTCAGGCGATTGTAAAAGATAAATTTGTACCTATAGTCATAATATACAATAATAATAATACTCGTACCTACAGAAACACATAGAAGTTAAGTTGAAAACAGATTCAAGAATCAGTAGAGAAAAAAAATACAAATAAACACACTAGGCGGGCTATGTTTCGGCAACGTACCAGTCAGTCAGTACATGAACCCATTGCTGGTTTTCAATCTGTATATAGGTAGTTTGAACCTTCCTAGTCGGGCAAATAGTTTGGTACACCATAAAATTAGTATGGCGTGACGATCTTTTTGATGACAAGTCAAGTCAAATGCAAGGAAGTGAGAGATAAATATATGTAAAAACTAAACATGGGTGCACATCACAGCCCGCTAGATACTGGCATGCAATAATTCTAGTATGCATGTACATACATAAATCTCGTCTGTACCTATCACTTACGGGGTAGACAGAGCCTAAGGTACGAAGACCTAAAAGCCATGATTAGCATACAATCATAAAACAATTTACATCAAAGTCGTGAGTAAGGCAAAAATAAACGAGATAAAGGTAATATCAGAGGGTTATTTTTGTTCATTTTGCATCTTTCACTTAAAGTGACACGTCTGAACGCAAAGTGAAAGAAAAGTGCCGAATGAATTCATTACTGAACTGATCAAACGGTGTTGGATATTTTCATTCGGCGGCATTCACCCGAGTGAACCGTCTGATATCACCTTAAAGAAACGTAATATAAAAAAAAATTGTCAAAACTAGTCGTAAAACCTCCAATTGCTCACTATTTAAAGAATGATTTTATGAATTACACGGCGACGGGCATAATCACCAAATCGGATCTTGTTTGCATAATGTGAAAATAGAATTATAGAATTAAAACCGGTCTTGCTAAATATGTTTCGCCTGCATATTTAATAAGCAATGCGAGATAAACATTTATATTCCGCTGACCGGCATACCGGAGTGCCGGCGTTCTGGGTTTACTGGACTTCTTTTACTAATCCGTTTTACGAGGCTACATCATGATGGAAAAGACGAAGAACATTCGTAAAGGTTGAGCGTAGTGCTTCAAAGTTGAAAGTGCCTTTGTTAAGTGAAGTGAGTCATCTGTGCTGTTGTTGATAACCAAGAGCTTATGTCACCGCAAAATATAAACTGCGAAGCTCCAACAGCGAGCATCTTCGACGTCTGATGAACATGGATGTAAGTTACAGATTTGGGAGTAACAAAATATCGTAGCTTTGTCCAAGCCATCCGCCATCTTAAAATAAGTTGGCCAAGTTACTTTAAACGAAACGACATTGAAAATTAGAGGAAAATCCGAAAAGTAAAGCTATGGCCGGTAATAGAACGCGGATTCTTGTCGTTCCGTGATGCGTGCTCTATCTACCGCTACACCACTCACGTAGCAGGTGAGTAAGCTTTCGAATTTTTCTATGTGTTACTAGCTGTCACGTGACCTTGTTTGTTACTATGCGATTTTTTATCGCCAAGCCTCAATCTGTATGAATGATGTGTCTGTACGACACAATTACAAACTCCCTTGGAACATCTACTCACCAGGGAAAGAGAGAAGGCGCTGTTCAAAGGAACAGTCAGCATCAGAAGTTGATAAACAGTCGAGGAGCTCAATTTTTGTCTCATTAAGAAGTGGTAAAGTGGTATTATAAAAACAACGAAGAAACGAAGCGTTTGGGAAAATAAAAGAATGCATAGCGGCAGAAAAAAATCCACCCATTTATGAATATACAAAGAGGCCTTTATTTTCGGTGTCAGAACCATCGTACCTATTTGCATCTATTATTTATTTAGTAGGACGAAATGTGTATACTAATAACAGACACGTACCGCCTCTTTATCTCTATTTCCAGTCTTCACAAAGGTATTCCCAATGGTTTGGTCATGTCATGAGACGCACTGAAAAACAAGATCGTGCCGCATTCTAAGAAAGGTAGAGGTCGTACGTTTGGAGGTTGACGTGTCAATGAACTTACTGCGTGCCCAAATCAATAAAATGACCACCCAGGCCAGTTATCAAGTTAATATGTCCTGGCGCCGCAGACCGAGAAGACTCTAAATGGAAACGGCTTCTGCCAAAGGACAGAAAGAGAGTTAGTGAGAGACAAAGGTGTAGCGACCCTAGCGCCACCTAGTCGTCGACTACATAAACTGCTACGTCGCACAAATAGCTAGCACTGATGACGTCACAATGCTCTACGTCGCGCCAGCGAAGTTTCTTAACGCGGATGCATAAATACAACTTGCAAGTCTCTTCCTTCGACTTCGGTCCCTTGGCATAACATCTTCCTGGAGAGTCTTCATAGTGACGCTCCACAGAGAGGAATTCAGTAAGTGTCGATGATCCCCAAATGCGCGATATAATTTGGTGTACAATAATAAAAATATTGTTTTTATATTCGCAGCTCAGTAAACAGTAATTGTCGCGCACTTGTTTACCTTTACGTAAGTAGCTTGTTTACCTTTTAGCAAGGCGCAACGAGAAGCCGAGCATGGTGAGCATTCATTATAAATGACTGTCTAGCTAGTCTGTTTAGGGTTCCGTACCTCAAAAGGAAAAAACAGAACCCTTATAGGATCACTTTGCTGTCCGTCCGTCCGCGTCCGTCTGTCAAGACCCTTTTAACTTAAAGGTTAATTAGTTTAATACACCAACTTATATGCTGACTATAAATCATGTTTAAAGTAGAGTACCAAAAAAATTAAACATACTACCACTTTTAATTTATTAGGTATAAGTTTAACAATTGTATTTACACATTTTATAGGATAACTTACAAAAATCTGTACTAAATTTAATTTATCGTTAACTTTAGATAGGTAGTGACAGCATATCACTATTTTTGAATTTCAAAAAACAGGCAGCACAGGTAATGTCATTTAAGTATCCGAAATGAAAGAAAAGACTAAGAGAACTTATAAAAATACAGCAGATTATTAATTAAATTCGAATTCCATTGAAACAGATTTTATAATTATTATTTTGATAAAACAAATTTATTTTGTAAATGATTACAAAAATAGTGATAAGCACAAATATAAACTAAAGCTAACTTAAAAATAACTCAATAAAAATAGAACTTTTGCTGAAAATTATAATAAATTTGGACCCTTAGGTCCGTATCCCACATCCCAAATCCCCATTATGTCATTATTTTATGGATCTTAATATGCTGTAAATAACTTTCTACGACTCATACATTTTAACATAGCTATACTATACTATACCTAACACCATCATCAAATGAAGGTCGACTTCTATCGATTGGTCGCACACCATACCTTGACGGCAGTCCAGTAGCCAACTGTACACGGCATAGGACGGTTTAAAAGTGATAAAACTGTACTTTTACAATTGTATTGATGCAATGTGAAAATGAAAATAATCTATTAGTGAGTCCGTTTTAAACATTACACAATAACTTGTGTGTGTGTGTGTGTGTGTGTGTCTCATCATAGCTCTCAAGTGGATGGACCGATTTGAATGCGGTTTTTTCAATCGAAAGCCAGTTTCCTTGCGGAGGTTCTTGGTCATGTTTGGTAAAAATCGATCCAGCAGTTTGAAGACTATCAGCTCTTTTCCAAAATAAATACACTGCACCAACACCACTCATCTGGACCCTATTTCATAAACCTACAAGTTACAATTTACAAGCGGAAGTCTCTATCTAACACATAGGGTCAAAAAGAGACTTCCGTTGTAGCTTTATGAAACAGGGTCCTGGTCCCTGCTAGGTAGGTACCTGCTGCTATGGGGGTGTAGTGGTATAGCACGCTTCTCGGAATGATGAGGATCCGGGTTCGATTCCCGGCCATGGTTTTACTTCTCGGATTTTTTTGTGTTCTAATTTTCAGTGTCGATCAGAAATTTAATTTCTAACGGTTAATACCTTAAAAATAAATGTAAAAAATCTAGAAGTAGAATTCTTGATTCATATTTGATAATACCTATCGTTGACTGCCTTATGAACATTTGCTGCATTACGATCTGTCACGCAAGTTCTTCCCAACCATCCTGGGGTATGCTACTGAGTGGCTGAGTGGTGACAAGTCCTCATCATTATGTCAGCCGCGCATCATCCATTGCGATCCCACGATCCTAATCAGGTCGTCGCTCCATCTTGTTGGAGACCTACTGACAGCTCGTCTCGTCATCGAGAACCTTCTGACCCCATCGGCCAACAGTCCTGCGAGCAATGTGCCCCGCCCACTGCCACTTCAGTTTCACAATTCTTCGGGCTACGTCGGTAACCTTTGTTCTACTCCAGATATCATCATTTCTGATTCTATCCCGCATCTAGGGTAAAGCAGAGCAGGGTAGCAAGTGCAAGTCGGTTATAATGTTATTTTATCGGTGTCCTGCCATTTGACCGAAAGTCATTTGGCAAAATTACACTTGACAAACAACGTTTTGTAAAAAAATGTTTCGCCAGTTGATCATTTTATTATTAGTCATTTTACAAATGGCTCACTTTTCCAAATGATCAGCAGTTTAATTTACATTTTATAAATAATTGTTTGACAAAATGAACATTTATTGTAGCAACTGAGTTATCAGACAAAACTACTATTGGTCTAAAAAACTATCTTTTGCAAGATCCATACCCGGCGGGAGCGACTCGGTAAGGTTAGGTTAGGGTTATTTTTAATGATAAATTTTGAAATTTACAATGTTATGCGAAACATTATTATTTGGTGAAATGGAAAAAGGTCAATTGACATTTTATTATTTAATACATTTACCAAGCGTAGTGTTGGCTAATTGATCAGTCGGCAAGTAAGTGAGTTTTTGTAAGATGATACTTTTGTCAAATGTCTCGTTTGCCAATTGATCATTTGGTGAAACGTTGTTTGTCAAATGACCATTTTTATGAACACAAAATATTTACCTTGCTACTCCGCCACTTACGTGCAAGATAACCAAGCTTGTGCGAAATATATACGTTTTGCATGCAAGCCCTCCCACCACTACTACCACACAAATCCCACAAACATAATTAATCCTAACACTACCCAAACACTGACGCGCGTTTCGATCCCTCTACGGGATCATTCTCGAAGTCAGAGCACAACCGATGCACATGCGAACCAACGTCGTACTAATTTGTAAATCTATAATCTATAACCATTTGTCAATAATTTTTAGGTCTAACATTAGTGAACCTTTCTTATCATTTAATTCAGATGCCTCCCAATGCTACGGACAGCTTGCTTCCCGACCATACCCTCGTGCAAGTCCAGCCGAGCGGCCTGGAGAAGGCAGGCTCGGTGGAGTCCTGCAAGGATGTCGCAGAAGTGACGTGCTGCTGCGATGACTTCGAATATGGCGCAGGTGAGGGTCGTTGTCATAAATAATATAGGGCCTTACCATGACGTCCTAATTCCGACTCAGTTCAAGTTTTAGCTGTCACTTTAGTATGAATCTGACTGCAAGCGAAACTAAACTGAATCGCATTAAGACGTCATGGTAAGGCCCCAGCACGGTGGCGAGAGATGTGTCACGGTGATAGATCATTCGTCTCTCTAGAACAAAGAGTGAGAAAAAGACGCGTGTCTATCTTGCGACACAGCTCTCGCGTGTTCTTGTGCCGTGCAGGGTGGAAGAAACGAAGGCCCATGGACGGCACTAAGTATCTTAAATATTGGAAATAGTTAATTCTCCATAACTAAAACATGCCTTTATGTTTTAAAACAAATACAACTGCACTCGTGGGTTCTTGAAAAGATGTCTATCCTCTATGTCTGTGTTTTTTTATTAAATAAAGTGATGTGTGTGGTTTTTAATATATTTTTTTAATGTTTTTTTCCAGGAGATGCAGTGTTCAGTTGTTTTGTGGTGGCCCCCATGGTGGTGGGGGTCTGGCGGGGGGCCTGGGGCCTCATGGAGATCCACCACGAGCTGTTTCCCTACGCACAGTCGTACACCGTCGCCATTGTCATACACGTCTGTTTCGCATTGTTGAGGTATGGAGCTAAGATGTGCTGCGTGATTCTCATACGTAAATAAATCAACAGCCTTATTCATAAAAAATCCTTAATTGAGGTTTGATCAGTCTATTAGTTAACAGACTGATTTAGCTTATTTGACAGTTGTTAAAAAGTATGATTCATAAACGCTTGCTAACAGTCTGTAAGCTAATGAGCTGCTGATGGATGGATTAGACGCGTTATGTTGTCACCATGTCAAATCATAGACCAAAAATGGCCTTTTAGTGAATTAAAAAAAAAATTGACAGCAGTGGCAGCAAATTAGCGGGAAACTGAAAACATGACTGCAGCCTAACACGACAGACGAGGCAGTGTGGATCGAGTTTCCTTTACCTTTCCCGGAGGGGATAAACTTAAAACAAAAAAAAACTGTCTTGCGTATGGTTTTGCTCTTGCCAAAATCAGCTGTTCACATGTGGCCATTTTGTGAGTTAGCAGAGAGATAAAGTAGGGTCTACGGTCCGCTAACTTTCAGAAGACTTAACAGACCCTTGATGGACTGATTAGCGCTAATTGACGTTTATTAATCATGTTTTTTTGCATCGGTCCTATAGCGAGCTTTTTATGAATAAGGCTGCAAGTCTTTATCCCTTACGGGGTAGAGAGTCTAGAGCTAGGGTAACAAGACCTCGAGAGCGATAATACCGAGCATTAGCAGAGCCCATCACTATTTTCATATTCATATTCATATTCATATTCATATTCCTTTATTCATTGTTCCCCTGTTGTTGTTGTTGTTGTTTAATTCCCCTTTCCACCTATACGCCCACCACATGCTAAACGTGGCCTTGGGGTCTTGAGCCATTGTGGCCTTGGGGTCTGTCTACCACGTAAGGGATAAAGACGTGATTTATGTATGTATGTAAAGTCATCGTTGAAAAGATGTTGCAAGGGCACACAGTAATAATAAACACTAAACTTACAACAATAGGGTATTGTCTAAATTAAAGTAAATTAGAATAATGTATTGTTTAAAGTAGGTTGGTTCTTAGGTAAAATGTTTGGATTCTAATAAATTATCAAGGCTATTATTGAATTAATTAACATTGACTGCTTTATGAACTCAGTTGTGGAATTAAATTTTTTCGATTAGGAATAATTATCTTTATGATTTATTTTTAATATTTTTGAACGGGAACGTGTTCCTTACTTAATCAATTCTGGGATATTATTAAATTTGTTACTTGAAAATATTTGCCTACTACGCTACAATAATAGCGTCGCTATCATTTGAGCTCTGGGCCATAAAAATAAGTTTTTGCACCTCTGGCTGGCCTATCAGGGGTCTTGCCATAACGTCTTAATGCGATTCAGTTTAGGTTCGCTGCTGTCAGATTCATACTAAAAGTGACAGCTAAAACTTGAACTGAGTCGGAATTAGGACGTCTTGGTAAGGCCCTAGAACACTGTAATCAACAATTTCGGGTTGGCTTAATTCTATCTCATATGAATTACATTGCCATTTCCTCTTTATTAGGTTGTTTGCTGTACGCACTATTACGACTATTGAATCTAGTTCTATACCCGCAATCTCTTTTTGCGATGACTTGTCCGAGCTATATGATGTAACTCCAGTAGGATTATTGTCTAACTCACTCGCAATCGCCATCGTGTTCATTTTGACAGTTCATGTATGGGCTGACAATTGGCTTCGGTATCAGGGGCCTTACCATGACGTCTTAATGCAATTCAGTACTAAAAGTGACAGCTAAAACTTGAAATGAGTCGGAATTAGGACGTCATGGTAAGGCCCCAGCTAGCTGTCACATTCATACAAGAACTGTCAATTCAATCTGATGCCGAGCGTCAAAATAGTTACACAATTGACAACATTTCATATTTCTGAGCCTATAATATTAATGGTTCTCTGTATTTTGTTTGAAAAGATGAACATGCTGACAGTTTAATTTTTTCGCTAGGGCTTGTATTTAATTCATAATTCATTTATTAATTTGTGCTTATTCTAAAAGGGCGTAAGTCCGATACTATCACAGAATACACACTTATCCGTTTGTCTTTTCTCTATAGAAAAAAAAAACTGACGTCAATTTCAAATTGTCAATGTCAGGCCCTATTCTCCAATATTCGATTTTCGAGGGTCGCTTCGTGCTGTTCTGCTCATACAAATAGTCATTATCTTGAGAGTGAGAGTGAAGGTATGCAACAAACTTCGAAAATAGAATTTCAGAGTTGCCCCCCTTGTACTTTGAAGTTGTCAAAAATACAAAATTAATATCGCTTATTTTTTCTCGTGAAAAAAGCAAAGGCGTTTCACCTATCCTGTGGTAGTTTTGGTAAAATTAGGACATATTTTTAATTAATTTTTATTTTTTATAATAAGCGATATTAAAATTATATAAACATATTGCAGTGATCAGGAGGACAAATGCTTTCGAACCATATTATGCATTTTCAGGTGTTATAAAAATGAAATGTTGTCAATTACCCTCCAGGTCGTACTTGCTGGCGCGCTCAGCGGGCGCATGGCGCGCCGACGCGGGCGCCGGCCGCTGGCTGCGCGAGCGCGCGCTCTCCCGCGTCTACACCTACGTGTTCATCCTGAGCAACATCATGCACTGGCGCGGGGGCTGGGGGCTCTTTGACGCCGCCGTGGCCCTCGTGGCTCCGGACACCAACCACCCTCACAGGTAACCTTTGCACTTTGCAAAAGCTTGTGTGAAAAAAAATGACTGAAACTTTTTTTAAATCTAATTATGACGCAGAGTATATCTCTCTCTTCAGCCTATATATGTCCCACTACTGGGCACAGGCCTCCTCTCAGAATGGCTATACTTAGTTCCCACGCGGGCCCAGTGCAGACTGGGAACTTCACACATACCACTACGTACAGACTTACGTATACTTGTGCTTATTTACTGTGAATCAATTATGACTATGCTCCAGTCAGAAGGAAAAATGGTTCTTTATAGTGCCATTTATAAGCGCCATTTCTGAATTGGAATCTCTAAACTCAGTCCAAAATAAAATCTTCATCCAATTCATCAACCAATCATTTTATAGCGACTTTCACATCATAGTAAAGTGCCCTCAATTACGATGTGTTGTTTCGCGTGCTCGGTATATCCGGTGTAACTTTGGGGATGATCCCGTAGAGGGATCGAAACGCGTCAGTGTTTTGTGTGGTGTAGGGGATAGTTAAGTTTGTAGAGGAGGGAGATATTGCATAAAAACTTTTATGTTTGGCAAAAACACAGCCTCGGAGCTGAGCGAAATCAGAAGCCAGGATGGGAGTGTTATAAAAGAAGAAGAGTGTGTGCTAAAAAGATGGAAGGAATATTTTGAAAGTTTGTTTGAAAGAGCAGAAGAAGCAGTGCAAGTACCGGCTCATGCCGGAGAGATGAGTGAAAGTAGTCAGGAAAATGAGATAGGTATGGATGAAATTGTGAACGCCATGAAAAGAATGAAGTTAGGAAAGTCTGCGGGGTATGATAGGGTGTCGGTCGAAATGCTGAGAGCCGGTGAAGGCGTGGTAGTTAGTCAGTTGTGCCACCTTTTCAACTTGTGTTGGACGAACGGTCGGGTACCGGAGGATTGGTGCAAGGCCCTGATTGTGCCGCTGTACAAGGGAAAGGGGTCACAACTAGACTGCAAAAATTACCGCGGAATAAGCCTTCTCAGCGTCGTCGGCAAACTGTATGCAAAGGTATTGATTGAAAGAGTTATAAAAGAGACCGATGAGAAAATATGGGATGTACAAGCGGGTTTTAGAAAGGGAATGGGATGTACGGATCAAGTCTTCTCCTTGCGGCGTATAACCGAAAAGTATATGGCCAAAGGCCAGAAAATATACTGCTTATTCGTCGACTTGGAGAAGGCTTATGACAGGGTGATGAGGAATGAGTTGTGGTCAGCGTTAGCCATGCATGGGGTGAACAGTAATCTGATACAAGCACTAAAATCTCTCTATGAGGATTCTAGTGCTTGTGTGAGGATAAACGGGGCGTACACTGAATGGTTTAGCATCGAAAAAGGTGTTAGACAAGGATGTGTTGCGTCACCGTGGCTGTTCAACCTATTCATGGATACGTGCCTGAATGATTTGAAAGAGAATGACTGTGGACTGAGGATGAACGAGTTAACCGTCAAATGCCTCCTATACGCCGACGACCAAGTGTTGTTAGCATCGTCGGAGGAGGAGCTGCAAAGGATGGCTAACATTTTGTGTGGGGCATTGGAAAGGAAAGGTATGAAAGTTAATGTGAGCAAGACGAAAGCTATGGTATTCGAAAAAGACGATAGCATGACAGAATGTGAGATTATAGTTGCGGGTGAGAAAGTAGAACAGGTAAAAGAATTTGTATATCTGGGCTCGGCTTTTACGACAGATGGAAAGTGTGAAAGAGATATTGAAAGAAGAGTGAATGCAGGAAACATGGTCAATGGAGCGCTGCGCGCCTTTGTGAGCAGTGAGAAGGTGTCAAAGAAGGCGCGTCTGGCTGTTCACAGAGGGGTGCTCGTTCCAACACTCCGTACGGTAGCGAAAGTTGGGTATGGCAAAAGAAGCATGAAAGTAGAATAAATGCAGTAGAAATGAGAGCGTTAAGAAGTCTGAAAGGTGTATCACTGAAAGATAGAATAAGGAATAGTGTGATAAGGGAATGTGCTGGTGTGAAAGAAGATATAGTGACTAGGATAGAAAAAAGTATGCTTAGTTGGTTTGGTCACGTAGAAAGGATGGATGAAAGAAGATTAACTAAACAGATTTATATGGGGAGTGTGAATGGGTGCGTTGGGAGGGGAAGGCCTAGGCGGACGTTTCGTGATCAAATTGGGGACGTTTTGGAGAAAGGCCAGGTCAAGAGTACCCGAAACCGACGAGCATGTATGAAGAGATTGATGAATGTGGATGAAGCGAAAGAGGTATGTCAGGATCGTAGCAAGTGGAACAAAGTAGTCTCTGCCTACCCCTGTGGGAAAGAGGCGTGACGATATGTATGTGTATGTATGTATGTATGTATGTTTCGCACAGGGCTTACTATCTTGCACGACGGCAGAGTAGCAAGGTAAAATGTTTTTTGTTTATTGAAATGGACCTCCGCAAAGTAACGCCCGGTTTAATGGAATATTTCTAATCCACAAATGATGAAGTTCTGAGCCAACAAACATTAAGAAAATACAACTGAAAAGAGAAAGGCTTAAATTTCAGTATTTTTTAAAAGGTTAATAAAGAGCCCTGGGCGGCTCATTTGCAAAATAATATCTTCATCCCTTACGGGGTAGACAGAGCCTAAGGTAACAAGACCTAAAGGCCACGTTTAGCATGATTTTCAGCGTATAGGTATCAAAATAGTGATGAGTTGCTAGTCGCATCGCCTATAATACGATTCCTAAGATTTTAACCTATTCCCTGGATGTGCTTTTACCATCTGCGCGTGAAGAGAAGCAACTGGTACATTCTGTTTTTTCTTTACTCCTAGGCCAGCATGGATGCAAAATAAAACTTTTTTTATTGTTCCAGGCCGGCGACTATCGCGTTGTTCACGCTCCTGTTTTACTCCTGCGCAGTGGCGCTGCGCAGCTCGAGGAATATCCTCGCGTCTCCATATTTCCTGGTCACCGACGGGAAGGAGCCCACATACATATTCAGCACTAGGTTCAAGATCACGGTGAGTCGACGCTTTACTTTATTCCTAGGGCCTTACCATGACGTCTTAATGCGATTCAGTTTAGGTTCGCTCGCTGTCAGATTCATACTAAAAGTGACAGCTAAAACTTGAACTGAGTCGGAATTAGAACGTCATGGTAAGGCCCCTGAATTAAAAAACATCCAGTTAAAAGAATTTACCAATTCTGAGGATTCTATTTACGTATTTACTGATGGCTTTATCCAGCGTTTTAATTAATTATTGTTAAACAAAAGTTCAACTTAATCTGAATCCTAACTTACATTATTTAATAACTTTCACTTGAAGTGAGGTCATTTTATATTGGTTACTTACACAGACGTACGTAGTGTTATTTGTTTTTATAGCGGCAACGGAAAATTGTTTAGTTCCCGCGGGATAGCAATAAGCAAATCTGCCGTCCTAATTAGAAATGACGTATATGCGTTTCATATGACACACATATACGTCCTTTTTAATTAGGAGGGCAGAAATTCTGAGCAGACGGAGTCGCGGGCAACAGCTAGTTCTATTATAACTAGCCCATAACACAAGCCTCACTAGTCCTTACTTTGGGACTAGGTAATTGACAACATTTCATTTTTATAACACCTGAAAATGTACGTATGAAAGCATTTTGCCTCCTGATCACTGCAATATGTTTATATAGGTAATTTTAATATCGCTTATTATAAAAAATAAAAAATAATTAAAAATATGTCCTAATTTTACCAATACTACCACAGGATAGGTGAAACGCCTTCGCTTTTTTCACGAGAATAATAAGCGATCATAATTTTGTATTTTTGACAACTAGAAATTACACGGGGGGCAACTCTGAAATTATATTTTTGAAGTTCGTTGCATACCTTCTCTCTCACTCTCAAGATAATGACTATTAGTATGAGCGGAACAGCGCGAAGCGAACCTCGAAAATCGAATATTGGAGAATAGGACCTGACATTGTCAATTTGAAATTAACGTCAGTTTTTTTTCTATAGAGACAAGATAAAGGGATAAGTGTGTATTCTGTGATAGTACCGGAGTTACGCCCTTTTAGAATAAGCACAAATTAATAAATTATACAAGCCCTAGCGAAAAAATTAAACTATCAGCATGTTCATCTTTTCAAGCAAAATACAGAGAACCATTAAAATTTTAGGCTCAAAAATATGAAATGTTGTTAATTTGTGTGTATTGTTTCCTAATATTTATTAATTTTATCCTGAACTAGCGACCCGCCCCGGCTTCGCACGGTATATTATGCATGTATTATACATATAAACCTTCCTCTTGATTCACTCTATCTATTAAAAAAAACCGCATCAAAATCCATCCGCAAAAAAATTTTTAAAGATTTAAGCATACATAGGGACATAGGGACAGAGAAAGCAACTTTGTTTTATACTAGTGATAGTGATGATAGACCCTAAGGATTAAATTGACTCTTTGTTGTCGTATTCATGATTCCCTGTGCACTTAATCACAGTAACTGTATAATTGGGCCGATATTGGGTATGACAGGAAGGTCAGGGTCCTGATGATGTCCACTTTACTCCTCGCGAGGAAGCAGTTACTTGTCGTTCCCTACTCCCGATTTGCCATTATCTCGATTAGGCCGAGGGTCACTAGTTTTACCTACCTCGTATGACCGCGATGTTATTATTCAAAGGTATGATAGATTTGTTCTGTACGTACAGTTTAAATAAAGAGAGATAGAGATAGATACATTTATTTACACACATCACTAAATATACTTCATTTAATTTAGAATGAGAAACCATAATAACATTATATTCCGGCTGGTCAACTATTTCTTACCTAGCATACAGTACAGTGCAATAGTTTGGCAGGCGCAAAATAAAATTGTTTTAATGCCGCTTTATTTGCGTGGCGTCAATTGTTACTCTAGTACAAATCGTAAAGAGATTACAGTTCACGAGCCGCAATATAACATTATTGTGGTTTCTCATCCTAAATTAAATGAAGTATAGTATAAATCAAAGTCGCTCTCGTTTTCCGCTGTCTGTCCCTATGTATGCTTAGATCTTTAAAACTACGCAACGGATGATGCGGTTTTTTAATACCTATAGAGTGATTTAAGAGGAAGGTTTATAAGTATAATTGTTCGCAGACGGAGTTGTGGGCAGAAGCTAGTAAATATATAAAAGAAAGAGAAATACATAATACATTTGACAAAAATAAAAATTAAAGAAACAATCAAAGATTTAAACGAATAAGTCTGTACTGTCAAATTAATCAAGAATTTTACTTCACATTTTACTAAATTTAATTTCTAAACGAAACTGAAAATTAGAACACTCATAGAAAAATCCGAAGAGTAAAGCTAAGGCCGGGAATCGAACCCTGATCCTCGTCATTCCCTGCATACCAAATTTCAACTAAATCAGTCCAGTAGCTTAAGCGTGAAAGGTAACAGACGGACAGACAGTTACGAAACAGAGTTATTTTCGCATTTATAACATTAATAATAGGGATGGTGAAAATAACCTAAAGACCGGGTATTACCCATTTCAAAGTATACTTACCCATTTTTTCCAGTGTTTTTTTTTTAGATTAGACTGATCGGAATCAAAATCACCAGCACTATTTAATTTTTTAAACGAAAACCTGTCCCATTTTATCTCAGACTTCAATCATCTTTTTCTACAGTTTATACAGGTAAATTTAGTGGGTAAATCTGACATAAGAAATTGAGGAAAACCAAGTCATTTTGTTGGACAAGTGCATTAAATTGTAAATGCGGACTGTCCGCTGAAGTCTACCTGCTACCTGTCAAATAGTTGGCCGCCATTACTGTTTACGATCAATTGATGTGATGTGATGCAATTGTAAGGTCGTGGTTTCAGGACAATGTCAGCTAACATTTTTACAACATTTTATTTGGCTAATCATATTAAAATAGGTATCTTGCAAGGCTACCAGTGGTCACGTTGACTTTTTTGCTATACTTAATGTAGGACGGATAGCAAAGCAAGCATATGTACGATCATCAAAAAAGCTTGTATTACGTACAACTTTTAAAAAAAACGAATCACAGGCTAATTAAATTACGGATTATTATGTTATAGGAAAAAACGCAAGGAGAAAGTTAGATAAAATAAGCGTGATGTGATAGGGTTAAATATTAAGCTAAAATATTCGGAAATAGATGCTAGATGAGCTAACAAACAAGTGTTGACGTTTACAGTTCTTTCACTTTTGCAGTGACAAAACCCACTACTATCATTGAACAAAGTCCACAAAGCAAAACTATTTACTTTGCTTAATTCGCGCAGAATATCGCGTATATAAAGAAGCCGCCTCTCTAAGCCACTTTAGTTGTCTTAAGCATTAAAGTAGTTACATTTCCCAAGATAAGGGAGAATGTAATTGAAACTAGAAGTCAAGCAAAACAGAGCGAACCAGCGATACGTTCCAAGCGTGTCCTGTTCTAACCAGACGATTTGAACCTTTATCTTCCGAGGTGTACCGAGCTCAATAGGATCGAGTCCTTATCGCGCGCGCCTTTAAATCATCGTGTACGCCGTGCGGCAAACAAGTTAGTAATAGTGCGTCACGGCACACGGCGCGGGACGCTATGATAATAGAATTACCAGTTGTAATACAGTCGCGATCAGAAGCCGCTCGCCTCACTAGCAGCAAACATGCGCGGAAGTACGGCAGGCCTCGCCGACACGCTGGCCAGCGGCTCCCGCGCCCACGCAGCGGTCTTGGAGCTAGCGGACACGCTATTTGCGAGCATCGTCGTTGCGCCCGCAGTAGTAGCCTACTGGAAATCGACATGGTCGCTCATGGACTTGTACGTTTTGCCAGAGAACCAGGTGGGAAGCGCGGCCGTGTGCGCGGCATTTGGACTGTTCTGTGACTTCTTGTTGTGTTTGCGGCAGACTCAGCTGAGCAGGTATCTGTGCCCGGATAGGGGGAGGATAACGTACTATGTGTTGTCGAGACTGTATACTTGCGTGGCGGGGGTTGCGTGCGTGGGGGCGTGGCGGGGAGTGTGGAATCTCCTCAACGAGTGTACGGGAGATAGCGCGAAGACGCTTCTCTCGACGACGGGAGCGGCGACGGCTTCGCTCATGATGCTTCGCTCGCTGCGGAACATATGCGCTGCGCCGTTCGCGGTGGCCGTTGACAGTCCTCAGGATTACTTCGAAGTGCCCACTATGTTCAGGACGGTTGGTATTTTAGAAGTAAAAAGCAGTCAAAACATAATCTAAGCCTAGATCAAAGTAAAGATAAAAGAAAAAAAAAAACACGTCAATGGGAAATGTGCTCGAACGGCTGACAGTATTGCTACGTTACTTTGGCAATGTTTATTCGCTGACCAAGGTAGTGGCCAGCCCCTATAGTCATGGCACGGCTATCACGGAGGCCTCTATAGAGCACGCAGAAATCTTTTTGTTGAGTTTCGATTTTTGGTCGATATTTGCGGCGTTTGAAGTCCTCCGCTGAGTCCACGTTAGTATTTAGAGTATTTATACATATAATAAAATAAGAAATAAATTCGGAAGAAATTGGTGGTCTTTTAGGTGTACCGAATCACATCGAGCTTGGGGGAATTATGGGTGCAAGAAGCTTTTTATTTTAACCTTACGTTAGCAACACATCGAAAATCCCTTTAGTGAGTCTACGCAACATACCATCAAGAAACACTTGCTTGCTATCCCTCCTTATAGTTTAAGTAAGAATGTTTCAAATACTTCATAAATTTTTTGAAGTAAACATTTATGATTATGACACGATATCTTGGGAAATCTTTGGACATGTTTAACACGTTCAGTGCATAAAAAAATTTCATTGCAGTTTTATCTGAGATGAGTAATAAAATAAACTTATTTTCATTACAAGAATGTTTTAGATATTTTTATTACTTTTATGATACAT
This sequence comes from Pandemis heparana, assembly GCA_963854515.1. Lineage (NCBI taxonomy): Eukaryota > Metazoa > Arthropoda > Insecta > Lepidoptera > Tortricidae > Pandemis > Pandemis heparana. The sequence continues at coordinate 2,973,093 of OY978016.1, read as the reverse complement.
AGAATGTCCTGGCCGGGGCGAGCGCTCTCTGATGAAGGGCTACGGAATAGTCCGAAACAATGTCGGCTTTTATACGTGAGTTATCCGGTGTGTTGTAATAATGTCCTAGATGTTTCTCTTCCCGCGAAGATCGTAAAAGTCCATCGAGGGAGTGGGTGAAAATGTAAGGAGTCATGTTATAGGCGATGCGGCTAGCAACCCATCACTAATTTCATTCCTCTTTCCATCTATAGGTACTCTATACGTGCCCCTTATGGAATAAATGACTAATGACTAATAACTAATGTTACCTTAGACACAATTCTACGAATAAAGATGTGATTAGTGTGTATCCTACTAATAAATGCGAAAGTTTGTGAGGATGTGATTTAGTGAGTGTGTATGTTTGTTCCTTCATCACGCTGAAACAACTGGACGGATTTAGATCAAATATAGGACGGAGATAGCTGGTACCCTTTTTATCCCAGAAAATTGCATAGTTGCATAGTAGTCGTAGCTGACTAGAGTCGCAACGTAAATAATTATTGCAGAATATACTATCAACACTAAAATGTGCTAAATTTAGAAAATAGATAATGTTTGCATGCCAATTTATTTGGTTAGAAAGATCACTTTTATACCGTGTCTAAATCTAATGCAAAATAAATTATTTCATTTAATTCCAAATTATTATTTTTTCATTTCATCAGTTCAGTCTAATCTTATGCGGACGAAGTCGTGGGCAAAACCTAGTATAAGATATATTTCAGCTACCACAGCTTAGGTATTGTATAATATGCGACAGCGAGTTTAGCACCTTACATACTGAGGCTCTAGTGTAAGTTTTCGCATATAAAAACGTCTCGAACGCGTTCACGTAACCGTCTCAATTACTATGGGAAAATTGGCAGCGCCACTTGCGGATCGAAACGGCAACAAACTGTTCCCATAGTATTTGACATTTTAACGCAAACGCGTTCGAGACGTATTTTGTGGCCGAAAACTTACACTAAGCATACTCAGGCCCCTCTTCTCCACTGGGCACTATGGGCACGTGCCCAGGGCCCCGCGATCGAATGGGGCCCCCTAGTTCCTGCCTGATTACCAAACGATAACCGATATTTAGGTCATAGGGGCCCCATGATCCTAATGTGCCCAAGGCCTCAAATAGTTTAAAGACGGCCCTGAGCATACTGTGATAACTTGAGTTTGTATGTACAAAAGTTTGTATATACAAATCTATTCACTGGCAGGTAATGCAAATAATTATTAATTTGAATAGAGAACTCTCTTTAAAGCGAAAGAAACAAAGTCATTCTTGGGCATTACCTGGACAGCTGCCTCCGAAGGCATGACTGATGAGTCTAAGAGTTTGAAATTAATACATAGAAGAATGATTTTTAATGTTTTATTGTTGCTCAGAGCGTAAGAACCCGTACTCTCCGTTGAACCCAGGAGTCTTAGCAAGTTAGAGTAGACCTGGCTACGCCCTCAGAGCCTTGCAATACCTATTTGGATGTATTGGCGAGCACGGCTTGGCATATTCGAGTCTTTTTGAGCATCTTAATAGCTCCGATGTGTATACTACGTTCCCAAAAGAACTATCCTATCAAAAGTGAGCAAAAAGTGGATTAGTTTAAAATCTTAAAAACCCTGCTAATCTGATTGCAGTACCAGGAGTAATCACTGCGTTAGTAAATGACTTTACTAGTGCCACACGGAATGCTCTGTTTACTGAAGGCACTAAAACTAAGTTTATAATTTCATGAACCATAAAACGAGTTAATTACGTACCGTGGCGTTTTATTGTACATTTTGTACAGTGTTTTAACTACTATGGTTTTTAACTTGCGTTGCAGCCGAGCGTTGTCAACAAAATAGAAAAAAAAAAAAAAAAAAAAAAAAAATAGTCTGCAATATTTTTTTCCATAACTATTTTGGCTTTCTCCTACTCAGGATCGTTAACAATCGATTCTGATGCAAGAAAAATGAGTCACTGATTTGACTATGTTTATCCGTTGCCTGGTACCCATGGTACAAGCTTTGCTTAGTTTGGGTCAATTGGTGTAATTTGTCCCATGATATTTATTTATTTATTATTATGGATTTTTTCCTGTACGGACATAGTCGAATCGAATCGCATTAAGACGTTATGGTAAGGCCTCTGAGGTCAATAACGCGAGCCCTCATGACAGCATTCACCGTCTCTTTCTACCCTACCATAGTTTTGGAAATTCATCTACCTACTTTGCGTGTCCGAACCCCAATCAAGCGTCGGTCTAAATTAGCACAAGTTTAGTTTTCTTTTTCTAAATCCCCATAAAATATATACTCACGAGCAAAAATAACCGGTCGCTTTCCTTAGAACTTTGTTTGAGATGTCAGGGCCGACTACTTGCCGACTAGTCGGGGAAACTGACTATTTGGCACTATTCGTAGTCGGCGAATAGTCGGCGACTATTCGGCAAAAAATGACGACTAGTCGGTTATTATTATTTTTTTTTTTAATGGCGTATAAGTAAAACCTCGGTGACTAAATCAAATGTCTTCTAAAGCAATGGTTGTAAGCAAGGTAAAAAATTACTTAGAAAATTTTGCAAAACCACGATAAGTTGAAAATACGGTAATTTGAAATCAAATGTAGCAAAATTTGGACCACAAGTATGCGCGAGTGCTGTCAATTAGCCGAAGTCTGACAATTTTATCGGAATGGCTGCAGAAATAAAGCGAGTTGACGAGGGCACACAATGATCGGCAATGCCGAATAGTCGGCCGACTATTCGGCATTTTTGGAACCGACTAGTCGGGTAGTCGGCAAAACCCATAGTCGGCCCATCACTAGATGTCACCCGTTATTTTTGCTCGCCAGTGTATTTAACAAATGCTCGTTTTAAGACATTCGACATACTGTTTCGTGCATCTTTATTCGCGGAAACTGAAATATCTGCGTACTTATGGTAAGCTGAAAGAATTTTTATAAACGGTCCAGGGGCCATGACGTCCTAATTCCGACTCAGTTCAAGTTTTAGCTGTCACTTTTAGTATGAATCTGACAGCGAGCGAACCTAAACTGAATCGCATTAAGACGTCATGGTAGCCCCCCTTTATGTAGAGTTCTTTCGTTTCATACAAAAATACAAAATCTTTTTTCTTCATAATACCTATTAGTACAGATAAATATATTTCAAATACAAATTAACCTTAGCATAAAAAATGAAAGCAACTGTCTGGTTGTTTTTCTAAGCCAATAGAGCGAGGTGAACACCCCGTGAAGGTCGTAGCGCGTCTACGGCGTAGCCGCGTAGCGCGTAGGCTTGGCGTAGTCCGGTCGAAGGTTGTCAAACAATGGGGAGGTTTCCTTTGCCTATATCGGTATACAATAAAAAAACCATTATCAAATACAGGATGTCCCGCCGTTAGCAGTAAGATAAACTTAAGGGGAAGATAGGGCAGGTCATCTAGTAAATAAATATAGAAAAATCACACACAAAAATTTACAAAAAATTTAATCACCTAGATACGTGCCCATGGGCAAATAGAAGATGAAAAATTAAAAAATATTTCGGAAATGGTAATACTTTTACGTGTTTTTATTATCCTTTAAGAGTAACTTCTGTTTACTGCTTCATACCATGCTGGTCTGGGAGCAAAGAAAAAACTAGAATGTACCAGTTGCCTCTGTCTACCCCGTAGGGGATAAAGACGTGATTTATGTATGTATGTACGTTTCACTGCATGTTTGAAAATATTACTATACTTACCTATACGTGAAAAGAAGTCGCCAGCGTCAAACTATCCGGCCTCGCTAACGCTCGTCTATACTATGTAGCTATTCGACACAAGCGGATAGCATAAAAGTCAAGTAATGCTCGACGTGTTTTGGACTTATTCGTAGTCTTTCCTCCTGGAGCGCTCGCCCCGGCAACAGCGAAACGAACGACGAGGAAGGACTACGAAATAGTCCGAAACAAATCGAGCATTACTCGACTTTTACACGTGAGTTATCCGTTTGTGGAACTATGATTGAGTCTCACGGTAGTTTCATGTTGAAAGTCACTGTTATCACCTCAGAATCAGCCAGGGAATCATTAACAGAATGCCCAGGGTGCTCCGGACAAAGCACTGCTCTTCCCCTTGGGCGAGTCCAAAAATGAACCGCAGCTCTTGACCACACGCTTGGTAACCCGGGTGTCCTGTCATTTGACCGAAAGTCATTTGGCAAAATTACACTTGACAAACAACGTTTTGCAAAAAAATGTTTCGCCAATTGATCATTTTACTACTAGTCATTTTACTAATGACTCACTTTTCCAAATGATCAACAGTTAAATTTACATTTTATAAACAGCAACTGAGTTATCAGACAAAACTACAATTGGTCTAAAAACCATCTTTTATACTATAGCAAGACCCATCCCGGCGGGAGCGACTCGGTAAGGTTAGGTTAGGGTAATTTTTTTTTATGACAGTCCGAAAAAACCGTGCACGCCTATGATGAATTTTGAAATTTACAATGTTAATGCGAAACATAAATTATTTGGTGAAATGGGAAAAGGTCAGTTGTCATTTTATTATTTAATACATTCACCAAGTGCAGTGTTTGCTAATTGATCATTTGCCAAGTGAGTTTTTGTTACATGATACTTTTGTCAAATGTCTCGTTTGCCAATTGATCATTTGGTGAAACGTTGTTTATCAAATACCGTTTGCCAATAATCTTTAGGTCAAGCATTAGTGAACCGGTAACCTGACTTGCACACTGTTGGCTTATTGTCTAACTCGCTCGCAATTGCCATCGTGTTCATTTTGACAGTTCATGTATGGGCTGACAATTGGCATCGGAATCAGCTAGCTGTCACATTCATACAAGAACTGTCAAAATGAACATGATGGCGATTGTGAGCGAGTTAGACAATAAGCCTACTGGGGCCTTACCATGACGTCCTAATTCCGACTCAGTTCAAGTTTTAGCTGTCACTTTTAGTATGAATCTGACAGCGAGCGGACCTAAACTGAAACGCATTAAGACGTCATGGTACGGCCCCTGGTCTTGATGATGTCTTTGTTCGGCAGAGCACTCGCGAGACGGCGCTGTACGTGCTGGACTGCGTGTTCTCGGTGGCAGTGGTGGGCTCGCTGGTGGTGTTCGTGTGGCGCGGCTCCTGGGCGCTGCTGGACATCTTCCTCTTCCCCGACGACGCCGTCAGATCCTGCTGGACCTCCGTGGTAAGCGCATTCATAGTAGAGTTTGGTTCTATGGAAACCGAATAATTATGCATCTTACAATCAGGTGCCTTCACAGTCGAAGGTCGAGTTAGATTCTACGGAATCCGAAGGGTTTATATCTCACATCTTTGGCCTATATACGTCTCAAATCGCTAATCGCCTCCTCTTAGAATGGTAGAGTTTGGGCTATAGGTTCCACGCGGGTTCAGCGTGGATTGAGATTTTCGCATACACCATTGAGTTGCTTTTTCTGGTATCTATCGTCGAAAAGCCCACGGTAAACTTAAAATGTAATTTAGCACATTTTCGAAAAGAGAGGCCATACTCGTAAGTCAACCCACTGTATGAGCGATGCTAACTATGATGCATAAATTGTGGATGTTGTTTAATTTTATACTGAATATTGTTTTATCGTACAGAAAATATTACCAAAGAAATTTAATAGATGTATGTTAATTCCGATATGGCGGCGCGGGTGACAAAATTACGAAGTAACAAATTTGAATTACGGAAAGAACCCATAAAAATCTTTTCATTTTCAAGACTTCTGGGCAAATCTAGCTTTGGGTGCAGTGAACTAAATAATTCAGCTTTCTGTCCTTGAATCAAAACCGATCTCGGCGAGGTGACAGAGTTTTTGATTCGATTCCATTTTTAAAACAAATTCTACATCAATGACTCACGTATTTATTTACCTGTAAATATAAGGCTGGATTCGACCAAAATTTTTATTCCAGGAATAACATTTACTCTCGGATACTAATGTCAAAACGCGTATTTTGACATTAGTATCCGAGAATAAATGTTATTCCTTTATTAAACTTTGGTCGAATGCAGCCTTAGTATGTTTATATTATCTCGATAAACTCACGTTGCCTGGTTACGGTACGAGTACAAACTTTGCTTAATTTAGAACTGAATCTAAACTAATACTCTAATCTAAACTAGCCGTAGCCTATGTTCATCAGGCATAATATAGGATACTAATGGTGAAAGAATTTTTCAAATCGGTCCAGTAGTTTCGGAGCCTATTCAATGTAAAAAACAAGCAAACAAATCTTTCCTTTTTATAATTTATATTAGTATAGATCTATGGTATAGATAAATAGGTAACTGTCAGTGTCTTTTTGGCCAGACTACAATACCCACAAGACCCAGAGTCGTTCGTTAGGTTTTAAAAGGCAATCCTTTCCGCATATGGGTCACGCCCGCCTATCCGTGCCATTGAGTCAGTGACCACTTACGCGACGCAATTGGCGCTTCCTTTCGGTCGTCTTGTGCCCCCTAGCGCTGACATCTAGCGCGACCTATGCTCGCTACACTACGATACTATATTACTACGGGTATTATTTGGCTATTTATTATATAAAATTCGTCCAAAACAAACCTTCGAATGTTCCTAACTTGTGCGCGTCAGTTTTCTGACCAGCCATACAAATGGCATGAAAAAAATATCACAGAACTTACATTTATGTTTTTTGTGTGTCATAAGGATAGATACTAGTTTTATAAATTATTTTTTGGCTGTTTTTTTTTTGTTGTTCAAAGAACCAAAACCATTAACCACCTTTCAAATTAAGGGGTATATTTTTGAAACATTCTGTATGTACATGGAACATTAGAATAAAACATTAATTTTCGCCTAATAGAAGAGAAAGAGGGCACCAATATATTATGTATATCCCAGCTATACATTGGCAAATTGGCAATGCATCTGCAATGCAGCAGGGTAACAAGACCTAAAGGCCACATATAGAATGACTGTGGGCGTATAGGTGTAGAGTGGAAACAAACAGTGACGGGTTTCCTAGCCGTATCACTCATGATTCCTAAGATTTTGTTGTTGGTGTTCTTGTAAACTCTTTATTGTGCAAATAAACATAAGACAAATAAGTACAATTGTCAAACAGAGATTCATGCACAAAGGCGGACTAATCCCTTTAAGTGATCTCTTCCAGTCAAACTTTGAGTGGATGAGAGAATATTTTCGCCTATTCCCTTGGGCTTTTAACATCTAATCCAACCAAACAACTAGTGAAGGTCAGCGATTAGTTTTTGGAATCCTTCTCTATTGCCTGCGAACCTAAAAAGTTCTGTTGCTGAAGAGATGCCCCTCTTATGTTAATGTTACGGAGCCACGATTTCTTTCTGCGTCCCACCACTAATTCCCAGACCAGTAGGCTTATTGTCTAACTCGCTCGCAATCGCCATCGTGTTCATTTTGACAGTTCTTGTATGAATGTGACAGCTAGCTGATTCCGATGCCAATTGTCAGCCCATACGTGAACTGTCAAAATGAACACGATGGCGATTGCGAGCGAGTTAGACAATAAGCCTACTGCATGGAAGAATTTGTATGAAGACTGGGTCACATTTTGTGTCAATTATCCTACTGGCTCCAAGAAGCACAACCAGGATGCAAGTTTCACGTTCAATAGCACGGCATTGAACAAATTGCCACGTGGGATGGACAGAAATACCGCTTTTATTAGTAAACATGACCGTTTATCGCATTATCCCCTGAGGTAGCGGCCATGTTGAATTGGATAATTGCGCCCTGGTATTTTTAGACATGATTGGACTCATGACTTAAGTTGACTGTAATTATCCGGTATTACAGTTGGTTTCCTAGCTTAGAGACCTACTTATAGTGGAATAGCAACTGTGGGTTATGAAACTCAAAGAGAGAGGAAAAAAGTCCTTAAAATTCCATACATTTTCTAGCCTAAAATTTCGTTCCATTCTGCTACTGCCATACAAATTTGTACCTATCAATGAAGTAACGGAATGGAAAAGAATCCGAAAAAAGAATCAAAACCCCGGAAAAAAGTTGGGGGTACAACTTTTAAGAGAATGGCTCACCTCGACGTTTCGGACGCGACTTTGCAGATGGCTGCAATTATAAGAACGCCTCGGTCGGTCTCGAGACCTGGGATCTCGAGACCGACCGAGGCGTTCTTATAATAATTTACAGTAGCGGGCCTTAAAGATTATACATCGGTCTTCTCGGTTGATTTTCGCTCTGTAGAGCGTTGTTTCACTTTAACTTAATAATAATAATAATAATAATATAGCCCTTATATTCCAAATTTGCTGCAATTTCAGTACACGTTGTCGTTACTTTTGTGTTTATTAAAATATCGCGTAATTTGGCTTGCGTGGCAAGCTCCTCCAACTCTCTCCATTGCGCTACTCTGGTCCAGTAAAGTCCTAAGTTTGGATGGATCTGGATATCATCTTGCCATCTTGTTTTCGGACGCCCCTTTTTTTTTGTATCTTCTCTTGGGTACTATACCATACCATAGAGTTACTAGTTTGCTCCATTTGTTTTGTTGCCAACGCAGTATATCCTGTCCAACCCCATTTCAAATTTTCTATGCGAGTTTTAATATAATCTAACTTACGTGCCGCCAATTGTCTCTTTCCAAAGTACGTAGTGCAATCTTTATGGCCTGGTACTGTACAAGGGTGTTCATTAAAACTGACCCAACAACTTGCTGAACTTGTCTCACTAATTTAAAGACATCGTGTACTTTCCATACGTTAAAAAAGTGGCCTGTCTTCTATGCGTATGACTTTTGCTTACCCGGAGAAGAGATTTCAGCGTTCGCGAATCAGGAAGCGTGTAAACTCTAGTTTGCGTCGTCGTTTTACTTAAACAAGGAAGTGTTACTCAAGGTTGGAGTTATCGTCTCGTAATCAACAGTGTTTGTATCTCACTCACTGCACTAGCGCCATACCCTCGTGTTCAAGAATTTCAAATCAAATATTTTTGAAGTGAATACTTTTTTAGCGGCGCTGAGCATTTTTTGGGATGGGTAAATGATAATTTCGCGATAGACGTAAGACGGAGGGAGAGTTTAAGTACCAGGATATCAGGATCCTCTAAGAGCTTATTGAAATACGAATGAACCGCGTTCGATTTTTGAAGTGTTTTTTTGTTGAGTCGTGAGCATCAGCGGCATCAGCACATTGTTAGAGGTCTGTCAACATAGATAATACGTACCTTTTTTTGTAAGCGGCCAGTACGGTACGCGTATTGAGCATCATGGACGTTACAACATTAAAATCTAGTCTAAGCTGCTGTTTTCACTTCTGCCGGCACTCCCGGAGTGCTACCAGTCGCTTTTTTTAGAGGACAAACGAGCATGGCACCTGATGAAAGCAATCACTGCCCACCCATAGCATTAGGAGGTTTAAGGGAGCATTAAAAGTTGGTTAAATTCTACTAGAAGTACCAAGATTAGCTTCACACATATATGCACAAATCACGTGTATATCCTTTACGAGATGGACAGAACCTAAGAAAACAAGACCTAAAGGCCACATTTAGCAAGATTGCGGGCATATAAGGGAAAAGGGAATCAAAATAGTGATGGGTTGTTAGCCACATCGCCTATAACATGATTTATACGTCTTTTATCATTACACAAATTGTGTCACAAATTATTCCTCACACATCATTTACTTATTGATAACTTTATTTGGCCAGTCCGTGGAATTATTCTTTATCTAGGAACAAACTTACCATTACGCTTATGGCAAACTTTTTGAGCTAGCGAAGTGGAAGGGGTAAATTTACGCATATTTTGTACCAAAGAGACGTTAAATTCGCTTCTGCGCATTCAAGGTCAGGCTCATGATGTTTGTCGGGAACTGTACCATCTATCTATCTAATCAGCCAACATCCACCCACTGCTGAGTTAAGGCCTATTCATTTTCACGCCACTTTGCCCGGTCCTGCCAGTTTCATCCACAGCTTTCCAACCGAATACCAGATGTCATCTGACCACCAAGTATACGGAAGGTAGAAGGTAGGTCCCTGAAAGATAGAATAAGAAATAGTGTGATAAGGGAACGTGCTGGTGTGAAAGAAGATATAGTTACTAGGATAGAAACAAGTATGCTTAGTTCGTTTGGTCATGTGGAGAGGATGGATGAAAGAAGATTAACTAAATAGATTTATATGGGGAGTGTGGATGGGTACGTTGGGAGGTGAAGGTCTAGACGGCCGTTCCGTGATCAAATTGGAGACGTTTTAGAAAAAGGTCAGGTCAAGAGTACCCGAAACCGACGAGCACGTATGAAGAGATTGATGAATGTGGATGAAGCGAATGAGGTATGTCAGGATCGTAGCAAGTGGAACAAAGTAGTCTCTGCCTACCCTTGTGGGAAAGAGGCGTGACGGTATACATGTATGTATCTGACCAACGGGCTGGTGGTCTGCCCACTGACCTTCGACCCAATCTTGACCAATCTCTATCTCGCGAGCGATGCGACTCTTGTGCGCTCTCGTACTAGTGTGAGATAAGAAAGATAGCAGAGCTAGGTTATACATAAATTTTTGGCCGCGGCCTTCCATTTGATTAGAAGACAGTTAAGGGTTTGTTTTTGATGTTTTATGGAAAGTATGACAGAATGGTCGTTGGGGCTGAAAGGTTTTGAGTGGAGACCGCGGATCGGTAAGCGCAGTGTAGGACGTCCCCAACAAGGTGGACGAATTACCTCTTTAAAGTCACGGGCAACTGGTGGTCTATGTGGGAGGCCTACATCCAACAGCGGACGTCCTATGGCTGATATGATGATGATAGAAAGGATGTTACAAAAATACCTCAAAACAGAACAGGGGTTAAATGGTTATTTGTAAACGGTCCTCATACTTTTGCACTTGCATAATTTTATTGAACTTTTTGCGTTCGTGCAAATACAGGCTTGTGACTCCATGTTTATGCCACTATCTTGTAAATAGTTCGCTTCGCAACAAAACGCCTAACACATTTATGTATATTGTTAAGTCGTAAAATAAATAAATAGACAACAGTGTATTTCCGTTTGACAGCAAACAGTCTATATTTAATGGAACAGCTGTTTGCTAACTAAGCTCAATCATAAAGATTAAACGTACTACGTACGGCTGAGAGAGCAAACATAAGGCCTTGTATAAGTATAAAACCCATAGATAATTTATTTTATTAGGTACTTCCCCGAAATGTGGGTAGCAGTTTAAGAAATGAAAAAATGAAATTGTAGATGCGCCTCCTGAGGCTCCGTGGAATGATAACACAGGTTAGGCACACCAACGTATAATAAAGAGTATCAAAAGGGATAACAGAATATTTACAACGAACTTAAGAATCTATGAGGATCAGAGCTGCAGAGCAAGGGGTTCTTGAGACTGACTGTCTAGCTGGCTCGTAGGCGAATAATGGTTCTCGGCATTCAAACAGGCGCGCAGTTCCACGCGCAGGTTGGCAGGTGTTTCGATGCTAGACTGCCAGCACGCTTAACCGACTGCGTCTAGGAGGGTAATGCATGTATCTGGCCGCTACAAAATGAAATGTTTATAATTTGTGTAGGTAATGTACCTAAGCTTGAATAATACGAAGGTTGTACGCGCCCATCACTGGTCACCCTAAGAAACGTAGGTAACTACGAAATATATATATATTTTTTTTTTACCTGACTTTATACAAAAAGGAGGAGGTTCTCCATTCGGTTGTATTTTTTTTTATGTTTGTTACTTCAGAACTCCGTCAGTTGTGGACCGATTTGGAAAATTACTTTTTTTTTTGGAAAGGGTATATTTCCAGTTTGGTCCCATTGCCACCAAATCAAGATCTGATAATGGGATCCTAGAGAAATCGAGGGCAACCTTCAAATTTTATAAGCACACCTATAGCGATTTTAAAAATTTTGACACCAAATTAAGTATTTACATTCAGAAAGTATAATTTGGTGGACTGGACCTGATGAAGAAGACTGCTGATGGCCAACGGAACTCGTAAAAACTAAGTAATGCTCGCGCGGCTATAAAGTGATCTCGATTTATATAGATAAGCAACTAAGAAGAAGAGGCTTTAAGCTGATGATTTTTTCGAACTGATCTGATGCTGAAGCCAACGGAACTCTGTTATAAAACAATGTAACTAAGCCGTGTTTGGGCTTAATGGAATCGTTGTGAGATGCACTTTGAATACAACCACTAAAAAGTGAGAAATAAAGTGAGCACGTATACCGTGTTTTGCATATTTTTTTGAAACTACTAACGGTTAGGAATATTTAGACGATACTTTTAAGTACCTAATATTTAGTAAATAGTGATGAACAGATTGCATTAGAGCTTAGAGCGTATTAATCGTGGTCCCACTGTTTTAAAAATACTCACTAGAAATAATAAAATTAGCTTAGGTTCGTTAGGTATCTTCAAATGCCCGAAGGGCAAACCACATAGAAATAGGTTCCGTCGACCTTATGGTGGAGTGTAATTCGACATTTTTATAACAGTGGGACCACAAGTCCCTAGCGGGTATTAGGTGTTATACATACATACATACATACCGTCACGCCTCTTTCCCACAGGGGTAGGTAGAGACTATTTTGTTCCACTTGCTACGATCCTGACATACCTCTTTCGCTTCATCTACATAAATTGGTGTTAAAAATTGAATAAATTGCAAAACGATTCACTAAAAAGCGTGAAAAAAAATTTAAAATAAAAAATAGAACCGCCTTCAATTCGCTACTTTAAAAATGTCAAATTAAAATTATTTTTCGGTAAGTGCTACCTAATTATTTATATTGTGTGAAGTCGGTGCCTCAGCTCAAATAGTTCCAAGCCGAATATACTTATAGGTACTATAATAGGCAGATAGACTAGGTCCACTTCTGCCACGCTTATCACACATAAATATAACAGTGGCGCGGACTGAGGCACCGACTTCAACATAATATAAATAAGTAGGCAGCACTTACCGAAAAATAATTTTAATTTGACATTTTTAAAGTAGCGAATGGAAGGCGGTTCTATTTTTTATTTTAAAAATTTTCTAAAGTCAAAAGTACCTATTTCTTGTTTGTGATAGATTGGTTACATTATGGGTTATATTAGCGCTACTAAGGCTTGTATTATACCTAGATAACTACAACAAGCGTGTAATTGCAATTCAATTAATTAATACCTATGTAATATGTCATTGTATTTACCCATCTTGACGTCCAGGCGTCTAATCACTCGTCACTATATCCCTCAGATAATAATATTTACATATGAAAATAAAACATAACGCGCATATACCTACCACGCATACACTGACTTTGTCAGTCGTAAAAGCATAAAGTTAATCCGAGTCGTAAAACCACTTAAAATACGTGATTCAGTTAAATGGTGGCTTAGAGACGGGGAAATCTTTTTAAATATTGTTATCTGCCGTACCTATTCTTTTGCACATGACCAGGGGCCTTACTATGATGTCTTAGTGCGATTCAATTTCGGTTCAGTATAGGTTCGCTCGCTGTCAGATCCATACTAAAAATGACAGCTAAAACCTAAACTGAGTCGGAATTATAAATAATCTAACTAATATTATAAATGCGAAAGTTTGGGATGGATGGATGGATGTTTGTTAGTTTCTCAATCACGCCAAAACGGCCCAACGAATCTGGATGAAATTCGGCACATAGATAGAGAAAAGTCTGGAATAGTACACAGGCTACTTTTCATCCCGGAAAATTCCGGCGGGATAGCGATAAACGAATTCTGTGCAGACGAAGTTGCGGGCAACAGCTAGTATTTATAATCTAACTAATATTATAAATGCGAAAGTATGGTAAGGATGGATGGATAGATGGATGGATGGATGGATGGATGGATGTTTGTTTGTTACTCAATCACGCCAGAACGGCCCAACGGATCTGGATGAAATTCGGCACATAGATAGAGAAAAGTCTGGAATAGCATATAGGCTACTTTTTATCCCGGAAAATTCCCGCGGGATAACGATAAACGAATTATTTGCAGACGAAGTAGTATAATAATAAATATTAGGGAACTATACACACAAATTGACCTAGTTCCAAAGTAAGCGCTTGTATTATGTTATGGGTATAGGAACAATTATTCGTGCTCATCACAAAAATATACGCCCTTACCAGGATTCGAACCCAGGACGCTTGCCAACGGTCCAGGCATAAGGAGCAAATAAAAGAGTCACTAATGTCTAACACCTTCTAAGCTGACTCTTGCAATCCCTCGTTAGGGAAAAAATCAAATGTCAACCTACAAGATTGAACGGTTGAAAATAAGACATCATTCCGTTAATGATAAATGATAAATCATTTTCCATGATTACAATTGAGCACCAACCGATCTTTAGATATATTTTATCTAAAAGTCAAATACTTTTGTCAAATATTTCTTAAGCGAAAACCGATTTTCTGTAAGCTTTCGTATTTACTACACGCATAAAAACAGAACGTTACCTTTACCCGCCATACCATTAAAACTCGTAAGTTTATGAGCTATCCAACGCAGATTCACATAACGAAAGGCCATAAGATTTCGTAAACATCAAAATATGTTTATAACCATTCGTTTACGGTAGATATTAGCAGGCCCTGTGTCGAGTACCAAGTCCGTAAAAATAACGGATAAGAGCGAGAAATAACTGAAATATAAAATAATATCAAAATTTAACCTGTAACCTGGGGCCTTACCATGACTCTTAATGCGATTCAGTTTAGGTTCGCTCGCTGTCAGATTCATACTAAAAGTGACAGCTAAAACTTGAACTGAGTCGGTTTTAGGGCGTCATGGTAAGACCCCTGAGTTTGAAGGTGCCAGCCAAGCCCAATAGTTCGCATGTAAGTGGGATAAGCTAGGTCCACTCAAGCCTCAGCTACGAATCAACTATCAGCCGAAGACGTCTACTGCTGGCTATCTCCAATGTGGCCTTCCCCAAGGATCTCCAGCACCAATGGCTTACCGCGATGTTTACCAAATCGTCCTTCCGTTTTGTGGCCTTACCAACAACCACGAATAGGTCTATTGCCATACTTCTTCTGGCTTATGAAACGTTTCTTTTTGTCTATCAGGTAGGAGGCTATGGACTGGTGATTGCGACATTTGCACTGCAAGCTCCGGTGCGTTGGGCGGCTGCGAGGCTACACGGGGCGTTCAGGCTGCTCCTGGCTGATATCTACCATCTTCTCTCGTTCTTGGCTACCGTCAACGTGTGGCGCGGGCTATGGGGGCTCCAGGATATCTATCTTTTCCCTGGTAAGTGTTGAGAGCGAAATAATAAAGCATTACGGTAAAAAAAATAAGAGGATTAAATTTATTACTACATTTAGCTACATTCATACCAGAAATTTCTAGGACAACTGACAGTACCCCGTAAGTTTTGATACCCCCAATATTTGTATGGAAATACCCGTCGTAATGACTGTATCTTTGATGACTTTGATTTATAAGTCTGTTCACTGCTTAAAGTGGTAGCAGATTTGATATTAAGAGGGTGAGGGTGAAGAACGTCGCATTTTTGGTGATTTTTTGCGATTATTTCACAGAAATTGAATCAAAGTATCAAATATCCGTCTGTAGTGCATTTCGTTTTTAGTGTATTAATGTGTCTAATGCAATAATTCATCGTGATGGACTTTTAATTTCTTATTAAACGAGATATAGTATTTTATCCTTTTAATACGAAAATAAAAGTCCATCACCATTAATCATTGCATTGGACGCATTAATACACAAAAAAACGAAGTGCACTACAGACGGATATTTGAAACTTTCATTCAATTTCTGTAAAATAATCGCAAAAGATCACCAAAAATGCGACGTTGCGAGCTCAGCAATTATTGTTCATTGTTTCCTAAAAATGAGAACTATGCTAATTCTGTACAAACATAACTAATTTGATCTTCTCCAACAGATATGCCCAAAATCAGCAATTGGACCACACACGTCGTCAGTCTCACGTTGCTCATCCTCTTGAACTGCTCCAACTCGATCCTGGTTCGAGGCGTGTACATAGACGGCGAGGAACCTGCTGGAGAATGTGTGGTCTTCCCTTGCCACTATCTCAGGCTATTCATCCACAAAGAACGAACTAAGAAGAGACACAGGCAGGCGCTAGCGACTGCTGCCGCTGCGGCTAACAGAAAGATAGAAGAAGCTAGTGTACCGCTACAAATGCCTGAGGAAAAGGTTTAGGGTTACTGTTTCACACGAGTTGGCACAAAAGGAGTGAATGAGATCCAACGCTATATTGTCCAAAGCGCGGACGCATTGACCATCTTCTTTCATCCTTTACTGTCGAAAGGAATGGTGAAGGCGATAGTGATTCCGAGCGCGTCAGACAATAAGGTCTAAATACATTCGAAGTTTGTGTTGTGCTGTTCTGCTCTCATAATAGTCTTTAATAGGGGAGTGAAAGAGAAGGTACGATTCGAACTTCAAATATTTTGATAGTTAACCAACCAGTAGCGGGTGCTAGTCTCCTTTCGTGCTAGCTCTTGTGAAGCTTATACTTTTAAACGCTCTAAGTCTGTTGGCCGGATGAATGACAACCCGAGACCATTATCGTCAGTAATCGCATCTGCCATCTCTTTCTACCTCAATCTCATTCCGTTTGAAGGAAAGAAACGGTGAATGCCATTGCGAGCGCCCGCGTGATACTCAGTAAGCCTATTGGAAAAGGGAGTGTGGTGAGAGCGGCGAGCCGCTGCCGTTTTCTCGCTTTTCACTCAGTAAATCTCTGTTTTACTATGTTAGTCAAAAAGGGATATAGCAACAGTATCAATTAAACATCGGTAGTTGACAGAGTTGGCAGCGTTAAATTGTTGTCTAGTTGGTACGATTTTTTGTACACCGTGAGTTACCCAGTGAAGATTGTTTTTCCCCACGGTTAGCGTTCTTGCCCTGCACTTAGTTTTAGTTTCCGTAGTAGCAATATAATTTTACGTTTTTTTGTAAATATTATGTGTTAAATATAGTTGTAGTTTAGAATTTAGTCTTGTTCCTTACATTTGAAGCTCGCTTGCGAATACACCGGCGAGCAAAAATATCGGGTCATTGCACTCATCTTGCCATAAAAAGTGTCCCTATATTTCTGCTTGTTAGTGTAGTAATATTAAAAACGGAGTAAACACTTTCAACTGCAGTAAAACAGTATTCACGAGGTATTATTGTATCTTCAATTTTGCGTATACTATTAGCATTGTATTTGGTTACATGAATTTATAAATACAAAAATGACAGTGGTTGTGACTAAGAAATTTGTTTCGCAAATAAATATAATAATAAGTTGAATTGCTGGTTAAGTATATATTAGAATAAAAAGTACATTAACGCATTCACTTTCGCCCAGCGCCGCTGTCATAATTTTACAGGCATCTGGGGCCTTGCCATGACGTCTTAATGCGATTCAGTTTAGGTTCGCTCGCTGTCAGATTCATACTAAAAGTGACAGCTAAAACTTGAACTGAGTCGGAATTAGGACGTCATATGGTCATGGTAAGGCCCCAGAAAGCAGATGTGCGTCGGTGGCACCTGAAAAAGTCTCGGGTTTGGCAGCTGGCAGCGAATGCGTTAGCCTGTATTTTCGATTCAAGTATAATACGTCAGTTGTAGCAACTAGTCATTTACATAGTACATAATTATCTTGTCACATTGCATTTTTCTTCAAAAATAATACATATGTATAGCTTGTTAGTTCGTTGGTCATGTGACGCAGTTCTTATATATCATATCCTATACCTACATATTATTCTACGGTTATATTGAGTTAGTAAAGTACATAGCTGTGTCTAGACAATGTAAGCAAATATTTTATCCGTCAGTCGATATTTCTCCGTATACAACGAAATATATCTAGTAACATTTTACTTACAAGGTTCCCATCTGGCAGAAGAGTGGCCAGTGATTTATTTTACATGTACAAAACTACATAGCTTTTGCCACTCTTTTAAGCCAAAAGATTGTTACTTAAAGCTTTTATTTATTGACTGTATGTTAACGGAAACTTCCTTCAACGTTCCTTTATAAAAATGCTTTTCTGAATTCAGTAACCAAACCAAGTGGTAATACATTATTCCATCGAAAGGCGGGACCAATTCGTTTCGAATGTACCTTATCTGCTAAATAAATGTTAATTTTATATCGAGCTGTTTCTGTATATAAGTCAGTGCTAATATAAGCCTCCTAACGAAGAGTAATAAATAAACAAATGATCAACTTATCTGTTGTTTTATTCATTATTTTCAATTATCAATGAAACAATTAACCGAGGTGCCGGCCATTGATGATATTTTTAAAATGCCATTAATAAATACACTTAATAATTGCGAGTTGGATAAAGAAATGGGTCGGTGTAGATAAAAAGGGACATTAGGACGGAATTTTTAAACTAAAAATTGAAGTAAGTAAGTGGTTAGTGGCTACATAGTTCGACATAGAGTCAAAGAAAGTCCGGAAGAAGTGGTGGGCGGCGAGATTTTGTAGACAAAGACAAGACATCCTCCATCCTCCTTCAGCATGCTCATACCAAATAAGAAAACACACGTACATGTATAACAAGTATAAATGTGGAATGCAGAGGCTTTAGTGAAAGACAAAACAAATCTATTAATAAGCCTGGAAGAAACCCAAAGGTCCTTGCCCTTACAAAATGTATAGCGTCACCGCATTTTAATCTATTGTAACAACATCAAGGTCTAAAGTCCCTTGGTGTGAATGAATCGCGTAAGTTTGCAGATTCATTGAGACGTCGAATTGATAACTGTTATCACTTGAGTTACGTGCATGCAACAGTTATTGTACTTAATTGTTTTGTACGTAAATATAAGTTACTCGTACGTGTGGGTGGTCTTAATCGCATCTTAATATTTGCAATGTTTTTCTAGAAGAACAATAGAGCATAGTTATGTTTGACGCATTTAATGTGCCGATCTCAGTTCCTTTCCAAAATTATGTAAGGCATTTTTGGCTTAAAATTGAATAAGTAATTGTTAAATGTGTGGTAGTTTGTTTAATCTTTTAATTTAATGTTATTTATCTGTTTGGGGGCAAACAAGCTTGCGGGTTACCTGGTGGAAAGCAGTGGTCAAGAGAGCGTTGCGTGCTATTTAAGAAAAGAATAGGCTCGTTTTTGAAGATCCATAAGTCGTACCGGACCGTAAAAATTGGTGCTAGCTGATGTCAGAGTTTAACCGTGCGTGGTAAAGGTGGCGGCACGTAAGTCTAACGTGGAGTACGCCCGCTCGCGTCCCCTGCACTCCCCCGCGATACCTTATTTTCGACTACTGCGCATTCAACGGTCATCGTTGCACTTACGTGCCGGCACTTGTAATCAAGAAGGCATACAGTTATAATAATAAGGTGGTAGCTAGTGAGATTCAGCAACAGTGAAGATTAAACAATAAAACAGCAGGTGAATCTAATTTATACTGCTTAATCAAAATGTTAAGCTGGCAAATAAAACAATAAACCTTTATAGCGACACTTTTAATAAAATCCACAAAAGTACAAATCATAAAAAAGTAACTCTATTAGTATATCAGCGAGGTCAGTACTTGTAATGTAAGTACGCTTCCTGTAAGTTTTCGGTCACAAAAATACTTCCCGAACGCGTTTGAGTCAAATACTGTGTGAAAAGGGGCATTGCCATGACGTCTTTACGATTCAATTCCAAACCAAAATTGGATCGCTCGCTGTCAGATCCATACAAGAAGTGTCAAAAATGACAGCTAAAACGTAGCTAGAATAGTAGATTGATAAACTAGGGTTGAAATATGCCCATTTCACCTAAGATATTTCTGGCACCCGAACGAAGTGAGGGCGCCAATAGTTCGAGGGTGAAATGGGTAATTTCATCCGAGTTGAACACTCTACTTTTCATTTCGAGTACGAGGAAATTAAAATTTCACTAACGTCGCATGGTCGTATTTAATATTTGTTACGTTTGTCATTCTCTTCCCGCTTTGTTTTCTATTGCGCGATTTGCGCGCATTGCGCATTTCTTCTGCGCACCAATGGCGGCCGGCTAGTTTTTTTTTAAACTTGCAGACACGGAGGTCGCTATCAATTAATTGTCAACTTAAATATTTCAAGTTAAAAAAATTACCGAACGTAATAATTTCTACTAATTCTCGTTGTATACGCTTGCATAAGCTTATATATAGCGGGAATGTTATTTTAAGATTATTTTGCCTTTTACAATTAAAAAGGAACTATTAGTATAGATGATTATTTTAAACATAGATTACATGGCTGTATTCGTATTTCCATTGCTATGTACCTCATTTGGATTAGCTAGAATTTTTTTACTTTCAACCCAAGGGTCGCGATGAGTCACTTTCCATATCCAGATAATCAATGACCTACTTTCAGAGTATGAGAGATGAAAACAGAATTGAATATCATTAAGACGTCATGGTAAATCCCCAGAGTTAAGAGTAAAGCGCGAGATAGAACCCGTCTCTCTTTAGAACGAAAAGTAAGAAAAAGATGGCTTAGGATGCGACCAAATCGCCGCGTATATGCAGTGACGTGTAGTATGCGTCGCGTTTTCTCACCGTTTCTTCATACATTTTGTTGCGATTCCGTAACGTCACCGTTTTTTAAGCGGCGGCGTGGTCGCACCCGTCTATCCCGCGCGCAACTTTATTCTATGCAGTTGGTTGCCGTTTCGATCCGCAAGTGGCACTGCCAATTCGTCTCAATTACTATGGAATAATTGGCAGCGCCACTTGCGGATTGAAACGGCAACAAATTGTTCTCATAGCATTTGACATTTTAACGCAAGCACGCTCGAGACGTATTTTGTGACCGAAACTTATACCTAAGCATCAGTGGCGTGGCGTCAAGTATATCAGAAGGCAAGCCGAAGGGAACTTAACTAGCCTTTTCCTCTAATTCTGCACAATAATTTGCCCAACTGCCTTAAAATAGGCAAGCCGGTGGGAATCGAGTTCTATGGACGCCACGCCACTGCTAAGCATAAGCCTCTAGTGTAAGTTTTAGACAAGAAATAACGTTTCGACCGCGTTCGCGTTTACGTCAGTCACTATGGAAAATTTTGCAGCGCAACTAGCGGACCGAAACGGCAACAAAAAGTTGTCCTAGTGTTTGACAATTTAACGCAAACGTATTCGAGACTATTTTGTGTGGGTGCGAGTCGGGTTACCTCCGCGTGTGGTCAAGACCTGCGATTCGTTTTTGGATCCGTCCGAAGGGAAGCGCAGTGCTTGCAGTGCACCCTGGGCATCGGTTAATGATGTCTTGGTAGATTCTGAGGGATATCATTATCCGTTGACTAAGAGCCCGACAGGGGGGGTCTTTTGACCGTGTTCTACTGTACGACGTTGCCGACATTTTTGTCATAAGAATTTTGAATCCTTTTTATTAATTCGACATTGGCGAAATCGTCGCATCGATCGATGTGGCCAATTAAAAAGAAGAAGAGGACTATTTTGTGACCGAAAATTGACACTAAGCATAACTGGAGGCTCAGAAGCGTATGCTAAAGTTGTTGTAGTCCAGCCGAGCTAGGTACTCCTTGTTGGTGAAGTCGCACTTGTCTATCTTGCAGCCCGGGGAACCCGTTGTGCTGAGCCAGTCGATCCTGAAAGTGAAACGTGGTAAGAAGGACTTGTGGGGTAAGAAGAGACAGAATTAATTATTGTGTTTTTCCTTTTTGGATCAGCTCTAAAAGTAGTTTAGTTATAATTTTAGACATTTATATGTACCTATTCATCATCATATCTCAGAACGAGAGGGCTTGGGCTATAGTTCCCATGAGTAAATTTAAAATGAGATACGAGTATCACACATATTTAGACATATTTATAGGTATATCTCCTTTTTTCTGGTAATTTGCTAATTTGCTATCGTCATTTTTTTATATCAACTTGCCACATCTGAAAATACTTTTTATCGAGTTCAACTCCAATTTTGTAAATTTTGTTGACGTCATGGTAAGGCCTCTGTAACCCTAAGTAAGTAAACTCTTTATTGTGCAAGATAAACATTAGACAAATACAATTGACAAAAACAGATACATGCACAAAGGCGGACTTATCCCTTCAAGGGATCTCTTCCAGTCAACCTTTGAGTGGATGAGAGGAGTATTTATGTATATACTGGTGCACGTTACAGTAACCAAAAACCCTAGTGAGGCGTAGCGTTCACGTTCACACTTGGGTTTTTGGTTATTGTAACGTGCAACTGTTACGGTTAAATCTAGCAGATGAGTACCCGGCTTTATTATTAACAGAGACCATTAACATTTTATCTAACCTACCTCATAAAGTTAACAGCTTGCGCTTAACTCCTAAAGCGACCCATTCTCTCAGGCATCCCGAGCTTCATCAAACTTGCGAAAGCTTTTTCGACCTTCGTCACATACGAAATTTCTTGACATCAAAAGCACAGTTAAACCCAGTAAGTGATCATCAAACAATAAGCAGAAGGCGCTGTATTTTTAGAACGTTTTTTGAAGTGTAAACTGCTTTAGCGGCGCTAGGCGCTTTTTGGGATGGGTAATTTTAATGATAATTTCGCGACAGACGTAAGACGGAGGGCGAGTTTAAGTACCAGGATATCAGGATCCTGTAAGAGCTTATTTTGAAATACGAATGAATCGCGTTCGATTTATGAAGTGTTTTTTAATGAACACAAAATATTTACCTTGCTACACCGCTACTTACGTGCAAGATAACCAAGCTTGTGCGAAATATATACGTCTTGCATGCAAAACGTATATATTAGCGGTGTAGCAAGGTAAATATTTTGTGTTCATTGAAATGGGCCTCCGCAAAGTAACGCCTGATTCAATAAAATATTTGAAGTGTTTTTTGTTTAGTCGTGGAGCATCAGCGGCATCAGAACATTGTTAGAGGTCTGTCAACATAGATAATACGTGCGTTTTTTTGTAAGCGGCCAGTACGGTACGCGTATTGAGCATCATGGAGGTTACAACATTAAAATCTAGTCTAAGCTGCTGTTTTCAATTCTATTAAGAAAGATGTTTTTTTTTAAATGTAGAGTAAAATATAGTTTACTAAACATGCCGACCAAATTTAAACAAACTTATTTAGAGGACTTTTTATTATAATATTTCAGGCATTTCAGGATCGAGATTTTAAAATAAAAGTTACACTTCTTTATCGTGGCTTATCTAAACTTCGGGCCTTTTCGAAATTATTCGAAACTTAAATATCAGCTTATGACGGTGTTGTGTAAGTTTTTGTTTCAGATACCTTTACGGGATTCATAACAACATCCCTAATGAACATTTACAAAAATTCATGACCGTCTTACCCACGTCTTACCTGACGATTGGCGCTTAGACGGGTGGGTGCAAATTGGTTACATCGTTTTAAGATCAGTTACTAGCTTTATAATGTGTCAAGAACGATCGTAAATTGAGAAACAGCCAAGTCTTAAATAGGTTTCTTGTCATTTAACTTCAACATAAATGGATTTATCCTTGCCTCTCGGTAAAAATAAAGCTATTACGCGAAGGGGCATAAAAATGTACTTTATCCTGCTTACGTATGTAAAGTGCTATTATCTAACCGTCTGGTTCATAAGCTATGTAAGTAAATCTGCTTAGTTAAGTCTAAAATTATTTGTTTTTGTAACCGCGGTCCCAGATATGACGTGAAGTTCTGGACAAAATGTTTTTGGAATGACTTAAGTAGTTACTTAGCAAAATGTGTCCTCTACATACAGACTTAGCCAAAAGTGTTGAACGAGTTGCTGCTTGTATAAACGTACCTATACTTATAATTCTAATTGTTTTTATTTTGAATAGATAAAATATATATGAAATCACATCAAATCATGGGTGTTCAATACTTTTGGCCAGGGCTGTAGGGACGTTTGTGGTTTAACCCTCTTAATCGACAGAAAATCGACATAATGATGGGAAATACGACACATGTTATTTGTTTAAATACCTACTTGCACACAATAACAAATTGGCCTGGGGCCGTACCATGACGTCTTAATGCGTTTCAGTTTAGGTTCGCTCGCTGTCAGATTCATACTAAAAGTGACAGCTAAAACTTGAACTGCGTCGGAATTAGGACGTCATGGTAAGGCCCCAGGTCTGAGACCGGCTTTTTACATCAAAAAATGAGTTAGTCCCGTTTAATTTCTCTTTATTATCGTAGGTATATTCAAGTAAATTATTTTTGCCGCAATCTTTAAATAATCTAATTTTACTTTGTTTACCTGTCATGACAACACTGCGCTAACAATGCATTAGCCAATTAAAAAGTTGGAACGCTTCCAGAAAAAACATAAAACTAAGTCACTCATTATGATAACAACCTACCTAGTTACGTATATACTTACACCTACAACATCACATCACGCTAGGTATTTTTAATTGAAGTAAAAACTGTCGACTCAAGGGCGCTGAAAGTTAACCTCACTCTACTGTGATTCCTGGCTAAGACCAATGCTACACAATATACGTGACTATATACTACTATAGTAGTGCGTTGAGGTAAGATAATAATAATTATGTGACTTTGGTGTAAAGGTAAAGGTTTAGGAGTTACGTTATATGTGGTTTTGGGGTAAAAGCATGCATCACGGATTGATGAGGATCCGAGTTCGATTCCCGGCCACAGCTTTACTTTTAGGATATTTCCATGTGTTCTAGTTATCAATATTGTTTAGAAATATAAATTTTAACGGGTAAACCGTAAAAATACAAAAATTGGGAAGTAAAATTCTCAAATCATTGATAGGTACTCGTAGAACCTTGTATGACTTTAATAATGTAAACTACCAGAGGCCTTACCATGACGTCTTCACATCACACACATCACCAGCCTATACACGTCCCACTGCTGGGCCTGTGCCCAGCCTCTGCTGGGCCTCCTCTCAGAATGAGAGGGCTTGGGCTATAGTTCCCACGCGGGCCCAGTGCGGATTGGGAACTTCACACACACCATTAAATTGCTTCGCAGTTGTGTGCAGGTTTCCTCACGATGTTTTCCTTCACCGAAAAGCTCATGGTAAATTTCAAATGAGATATCGCACATAAATTCCGAAAAACTCAGAGGTGCGAGCCCGGGATTGGAACCCACGACCCTCTGTTTGAGAGGCCACAGGTCAAACCACTGGACTACCACGGCTTTTTGCGATTCAATTCCGATTCAGCTTAGGTTCGCTCGCTGTCAGATTCCTGCTAAAAGTAAGAACTAAAACCTGAACTGAGTTGGAATTGAATCTTATAAGACCTCATGGTAAGGCCCCTGTACTAACATTTGGTCCATGGTCGTCTTCACCCCCTGGATCTTCCCCACAATGGTCCCGTTCTTGGAGTTCTTGACCCAACCCACGATGCCGATGGTCTCCGCTATCTCTTTGCAGTATTTGGTGAAGTAGCACCCTGGAAACATATACTCGATATAAGAGAATTTAAAGGTTTATTATATACAGCAAAGGGCATAAGTATATCCTACTAATCTAACTAATCTAACTTCTAACTAATATTATAAATACGAAAGTATGGATGGATGGATGGATGGATGTTTGTTTGTTACTCAATCACGCCAGAATGGCCCAACGGATCTGGATGAAATTTGGCACATAGATAGAGAAAAGTCTGGAATAACACATAGGCTACTTTTTATCCCGGAAAATTACGTAGTTCCCGCGGGATAGCGATTAACAAATTCTTTGCAGACGAAGTCGCTGGCAACAGCTAGTAGTATTATAAATGCGAAAGTATGGATGGATGGATGGATGTATGGATGGATGGATGTTTGTTTGTTACTCAATCACGCCGGAACGGCCCAACGGATCTGGATGAAATTCGGCACATAGATAGAGAAAAGTCTGGAATAGCACATAGGCTACTTTTTATCCCGGAAAATTGCGTAGTTCCTGTGAGATAGCGATAAACGAATTCTTTGCAGACGAAGTCGCTGGCAACAGCTAGTATTATAAATGCGAAAGTTTGTGAGTGACGATGTGACGATGTGAGTGTGTATGTTTGTTCCTTCTCCACGCTAAAACGACTGGACGGATTTAGATAAAATTTGGAACGAAGATAGCTGATACCCTAGATTAAAACATAGGCTGGTTTTTATCCCGGAAAATTGTATAGTACCCGCGGGATAGCGATAAACATATCAATTGCTTATTCTACGCGGACGAAGTCGCGGGCAGAAGCTAGTTACCTATATAATGCGTTAGGGTAAGTTGAAAAGTGTGGTAAGATAAAAAATCGTCCGGAGTTACGGACGGTTTTTATCTTACCCCGCTTTTGAACGTACCCCAACGCACTATAGGTGAAAAACTTAAGGCGCTGTCAACAGCAAATGACCTTGAGCAGCGCCACTCTTCACACATACGGTTCGCGTGCCTGTGAGTGAAAGAGAAGAAACTATTCCGGCAGCTTGGCGCGCGTAAAATCTTGCAAATAAGACACAAATAAGAAGAAATAAAAAAAAGTATGGATTATTTGTGAAATATGACTCGTTAGCCGTGTAGGTATAAATATGTTGACTTCATGTTTTTAATTGCAGACCCATACGTCGAAAAAATAAAGACATAGAACCGTTTAATGATGATTTTAAGACCAATCTTTGCAATTGTTTTCTATCGAGCCGATTTTGTTCAATTATGCATCGAGTCCGTCTAGCGTGTTTGAAATATGATGAAAATAAACATTCTATTTTTTTTTGTATTTTTTTTGTGTGTAGTTTTTCTTAAAAAAGTGCTTAAATAACATCAATTTCAACAAAATTAGGTGTTGTCAGCCTCTTAAGTAAAATGACCTGTTGTAGTAGTAGTGTACAGAAATGGGCCGTATTTCATAAAGCTGCAAGTTACAATTTACGAGCGGAAGTCTCTTTCTGACCCTATGTGTTAGATAGAGACTTCCGCTTGTAAATTGTAAGTTTATGAAACGGGGTCCTGGCAAGGGTCCTGGTATGGGACTTGTAATTTTTCTAATTTGGAACGTCAATTTGTCTATTTGCACACATTACTCACACATACAACAGGTCAGTTACTTCAGTTTTTCACCTATACGTTACCAAGACGTCAAAAACATCGTCAAACTATACACCATTATGCCACAAACGGTATGGTCGGTGATACATAATATATATTTATGTCCACGACTGTATAATCCTTCTAATATTAAACGCAAAAGTTTGTGCGGATGTGACGATGTGAATGAGTGAGTGAGTGTGTGTTTGTTCCTTCTTCACGTTGAAACGACTGAACGGATTTGAATAAAATTTGGAACGGAGATAGCCGGTACCCTGGATTAAAACATAGGCTACTTTTTGTGCCGGAAAATTGCATAGCTCAGACAAACAGACGGGCCACGAAACTATAAGGGTGCCTTGACTACGGAACCCTAGAAAGCCATAGAATCAGCGCCAAGTGACACACAACTGGGGCCGTACCATGACGTCCTAATTCAGACTCAGTTCAAGTTTTAGCTGTCACTTTTAGTATGAATCTGACAGCGAGCGAACCTAAACTGAAACGCATTAAGACGTCATGGTACGGCCCCTGGAAATCAAACAAAGCTTTGTTGTTCAGTTTGTTTTGTTTTGACGGAGTTGAGATGGTGTCCCAATCACTGACACCGACCTAAATGCGACGCGCTAATTATACCACACTGATTACCGCCACTCAACTCTCGATGTATTGAATAGCTTCTGAATGAACACTGACAATAGACTTTTCCTTTAAAAAACGAAAAAGTAGCTTATTATAAGGATTCACACATGGCTTCTCATGCAG
Organism: Pandemis heparana; assembly: GCA_963854515.1. Lineage (NCBI taxonomy): Eukaryota > Metazoa > Arthropoda > Insecta > Lepidoptera > Tortricidae > Pandemis > Pandemis heparana. The sequence goes on along the minus strand of OY978016.1, from coordinate 2,945,324 downwards.
AGTTCGAGTTCGGGCTGCTTTTTACAGTTTCCTTTACTTTTAAGGTTTCAAAGGGTAAAAACGGGACCCTATTACGTCCGTCTGTCTGTCTGTCTGTCTGTCTGTCCGTCTGTCACCAGGATGTATCTCATGAACCGTGATAGTTAGACAGTTGAAATTTTCACAGATACCTAACGTATTTTTGGTGACACTATAACAATAAATACTAATAACAGAATATTTTTATGCCCGTCTGTCTATATAAATAAATAACCAATATAAAATGACCTCACTTTGCGTATATTTTGCTTAGGAGCAGGGCTCTGCTAACACTGAATTTTATATTAACTTCGCGAATTTGTACGGAACGTTAATGAATAAATTCATGATCATCATCATCATATCAGCCATAGGACGTCCACTTGGACATAGGCCTCCCCCATAGACCTCCAGTTGCCTCGGTTGGAAGCGGCTTGCATCCACCGTGAACCCGCGACTTTAAACAGGTCATCCGTCCACCTCGTTTGGTGGATGTCCTACGCTGTGCTTGCTTGATGAATAATTAATTATGGTCTCTAAAACAAAAAAAAACCGGCCAAGTGCGAGTCGGACTCGCGCACCAAGGGTTCCGTACTTATCTAGAAATATCTATAAACCAGTGTAAGCAGACCCCTGCTCCAAAGCAAAATGTACGCAGTGTGGGGTCACTTTATATTGGTCACCGATATATACATAATTAACATACATATTTACGGTTTTCGCAATTATTCCTTAATCTGTGTTATAATACCTACTTTCATACCAAATTTCAAGATTCTGCGTTTACGGGAAGTACCCTGAAGATGCCTGTAGGTTTTGATTCCCTTGAGAGTCGAAAATTTGCTGAAATTTGCGGCATAAACTTCTGCATCTTTTGATTGCGTTGGCTAGAAGTTTGATTTTTTCACAGCTCCAAGGGGCAGTAGACCTGAGTATTTGATATAAATTTCAGCTTGATACCGCCACGCGTTCCTGAGAAAAAGGGTCTTGACAGACGGACGGACGGACGAACAACAAAGTGATCCTATAAGGGTTCCGTTTTTTTCCTTTTGAGGTACGGAACCCTAAAAATAATAACATATCTAAGGCCGGTCAATTCGTAGCCCTGTCCTGTTCCGTTATACTTATATCAATGTCCCGTTCGCTGACGTTATTCCATACGGAAACCGTATGAAAATTCCGTACATGCATGTGGCCGGCTTAATTGTTCAGATCCCGCAAAGTAATTCCAAATTTGGATAAGTTTCAAACTTGGAAGCGCTTTAAACGATCAACTTTCCTGTCTCGTGTAGTGTAGAGTACTCCCAACTTTTCGCAAGTTTCAGCGGAGTATGGGTTCCATTTTTAATAAAATGTCGGCCATTACAAATCCTTTTTGTTCGGAAAGTTTTGAATTGTTGTCAAAAGAATACTGCGTTTTAATTTTAAATAGAGCCGTACTTTAAAAATAATCCAGGAGAGTTTACAACCATTTTTTTACAAACGTGGCGTTTAGGTCTTCTCACCTTGGGCTATGTCTTGGTTTGTGTAAGTGTATGTATGGTCAATTTGATTTCTAAGCCAGCAGAACATTGTTATATTTTATGACATGAATGAAAAGAATTCGTATTTGGAAGCTAACTAAACAAATCCTGTGTCGCTTTCGTCGCTAAGTTCGACATTTTGACCAAATCATTTTATTACATTAAATTAAAAAAATATATAAACCCTCCACGCAAAAAAAGATTCATTTTGGTAAAAAGCTGACACTTCCAACTACTGAACCGATTTACCAAACATGGCTAAGTACCACTGCAAGAAAATTGGCTTATAATGAAAAAAAACCGGCCAAATGCGAGTCGGACTCGCGCACCGACGGTTCCGTACAAACCTGTGGAAAATTTAAGGTTTTCGCAATTTTTCCTTTATCTGTGCTATAAGACGCTGCTTCGTACCAAATTTCAAGATTCTGAGTTCACGGGAAGTACCCTGTAGGTTTGATTCCTATGCGAGTTTTGAAAATTTGCGGAAATTTGCGGCATAAACGGCTGTAACTTTTGATTGCGTTGGCTAAGTTTGATTTTTTCACAGCTCCAAGGGACAGTAGACTTGAGTATTTGATATAAATTTCAGCTTGATACCTCCACGCATTCCTGAGAAAAATTGTCTTGACAGACGGACGGACGGACAACAAAGTGATCCTATAAGGGTTCCGCTTTTTCCTTTCGAGGTGCGGAACCCTAAAAACGCATCGAAATCGGTCCACCCGTTAGAGAGCTACAATGCCACAGCAGATTCACACACGCACACATCGAGGTCAAAATTATAACACCCCTCTTTTTACGTCGGGGGTTAAAACATACCTTGCACCTGTCCATAAACTTCAAATTCCACAGATAATAACTGATTGGCATCCTCCGTACCCATGGCAGCCACAACACAATATAACTGGCACAAAACAAAAAAAGATATTTTTTTTTAATTTCCCGCCCGCCCTACGCGGTTACTACACTGTGATCAAGTGCCAATGTTACGTCGCCGATCTGGCTTATCGATAGGAGCTATTAATAAAACTTCAAGTGCATGACTGCGCTTGTAAAATAGAAAGCTATTAGAGAATACAGCTAGGTGGCGGCACGTAAGTCGAACGTGGTGTACGCCCGCCCGCGAAACCCGTACTCCCCCGCGATACCTTATTTTCGACTACCCCGCATCAACGGTCATCGCTAAACTTACGTGCCGGCACTTGTAGTGAATATTCAATTTTGAACTATGAGCTCACTTCCAGCTGGTCTGGGAGCAAAGAAAAACAGAAAAACAGTTGCTTCTTTTTCCGCGCAGATGGTAAACACATCGAGGGAATGGGGCGAAAATCTTGGGATCATGTTATACGCGCTGCGGCTAGCAACGCCTTAAGGCGCTGTCAACAGCAAATGACCTGGAGCAGCGCCACTCTTCACACATACGGTCCACGGTTAGTGAAAGAGAAGAAACTATTCCGGCAGCTTGGCGCGCGTCTAAAATCTTGCAAATAAGATAATCAAAATGGTTCGACCATTTCGAGACTAAACAATGTTGTTTATCTACCAACTTAATAAAAAAAATATGCAGGTAGGTAGCGCTGAAAAATCTGGCTTTCCTTCCCTTTTCCGCTCTTCCATTTCGTGCTTTTTCATTTTTCTCCACTGACTCACAACACAACCATCAAAAATATTGCAATAACAAAACGCGATTAAACATTTTTCTCGTTCAAAGCCATTGCAAGTGAGTAGATATTTTATTGTCAATGCTAGCATTTAAATTCCATAGTGCGGTCCTTTTCAATGGCCGGACGCGCCCCTCGAGTGCCGGGTTCCGTCGGCCAATTACAATTAAATGATTGGCCAGATTGGTCCAGCTTCCTAATCAACGTGGTGACGTCGAAATAGGTGAAGGATTTTATTCTTACTGTAGGTACGTACGTACCTAGCAGGCTTATTAGGTTACTTACTCGCGATCACCATCGTCTTAATTTTGACAGTTCATGTATGGGCTGTCACATTCATACATTCTAAATAATAATAAATAAAATAAGCTAGCTGAACTACAGCTGGGTAAAGATAAATAGTGGAGCAAGAATGTTGGAAACTAATTGTAGGTATAATTGTTTGCAAAAGGAATGTTGACACTGTAACATTGTTTTCATTTCATTATTCATTGAGAGACGGTTTGATTACTTAAAGGTGGCCTGGTAGAAATGCATCGACTACGTTTTTTTTTGCTTTCAATTATTAGTTATTTATAATTATTTATAAAACAGGCAAAGTTAAATTAAAAAATTACAAAAATCTAATTCGTTCTTTATAATAAACTAATATGTATACCTGAAGGGATCAAGAATTCTGAAAAACCTCTAACATAAACTACGAAAATGTTTTAGTCATTTAAGAGAATAATTATTTGCAATTTTTCTTCGCAGCTGAAAATATAAAGCTAACTATTCTAGTAAGCTAGTACGATTCGACATCAACGATAGCGAACTAAACGCTTCCAAAGTGTCAAGTTGGTGTCAAGTGTCAAACGTTATCACAAATTAGAGGAAAACGTTTGTTGCTCCTTATTAACACGAGATACAGATTATTTTGCAATAACCAACATGATTTTCATCATTGTCGAATTCGATTCTCATCGATAAATTAAGTTTAGTTTCTCAGATCGGACACTGCGGTGCCGGCTTCCGAAGCAGAAATTTACTGAAAGCAAACTAAATAACAATACGTAAGTTTTTCATACAAGTGTAAATTCTGGTGATTTCCGGACAATACACCGTTATAAAATTACCGTGAAATCAGTTCGCGTTCCTGAAGTTTCTTCGCTCAAAACAATTCAAAAACTGCACAAAATGCATATTTGCAACAGTGGTGATCCCAAATTAGACGCTGCTGTTGAGGGCTGGCTTAAAATAGATAAGGTAATGTAATAATTTTGTAACTTTTTACATATTTTTCCGATTTAAGTTATGATTTACACTTATATGCTAAATGGCAGAGCAAGGTCGTTTCAATAAAAGCATAACGGGTGAGAACAAGGCTTAATTGAAGCACTGCGAGGTAATTACATTCCATCTGGTTTGGTCCAGGAAGAGTTCATTGCTTTTGGTTGACATTGGCTTGGTCATATCTCAGAACAACATAAAAAATATATATGTATATCATCTCCAGCCTATATACGTCCCACTACTGGGCACAGGCCTCCTCTCAGAATGAGAGGGCTTGGTCTATAGTTCCCACACTGGCCCAGTGCAGAATAGTTGGTTTCCCCAACTAGTTGGCAAGTAATCGGCCCATCTCTAATTTAAGTGAATAATTATAATAAACTAGCTTCTGCCCGCGACTTCGTCTGCATACAATTATACATATAAACCTTCCCCTTGAATCACTCTATCTATAAAAAAACCGTAGGTACCTATCAAAATCTGTTGCAAAGTTTAAAAGATATATATTGCATACATAGGGACAAACAGACAGCGGAAAGTGACTATTTAGTGATGAACAAATAGTATTTATCATATTAAATTGGTATCTGAATCGAGTATAATGTATTTAATTGTAATAAGTACATAATAATAAAGAATTTAATTATAACAATTTGTGAGTAAATTTCAATCTTGATAAAAATGTTGTTAAAAATAATTGATACATCAAAATTTACCTTAGATTATAAGATAAATTATAAGATAATATTTGCATGCCAAATGCCAATGTATTTGGTTTCGATGTGTCACTGTACCAGTGGCGTAACTACAACGTCAGGGGCCTGCGGCAAATTCATTAGACGGGGCTCTTCCTCACTATAATAAAGAAGTGCATCATCTTCCCTTCTGTGCTCAAGGCCAAGCCAGTTCAGGGCCCCCTAGAGCTGGGGGCCCTGGCATTTTGCCAGCCCTGCCACTCTATAGTTACGCCACTGCACTACTTACAATCAATACTACAAGACCACTTATAAATTATTTCATTACATTTCATTTCAAGTTGCAAGCAATAGCTAGTGTATAGGTGTAGTGCAAAATGATTTTCCATGACATTTCGTTAAATTTTATCCAGTTTTCAACTTTAGTAACATGGTATTAAAGTCTTGTATACAATGCAGCTGTCAGATTAAATTGTTTTATAAATAAGAATCAAATACTGTTAAAGTAAACCGTTGGGGAAAAAAGTTCCCGAGTGGCGACCGCGATCCGGAAGACGTAGTGTTGGCAGGCCTCCCACTAGGTGGACTGACGACATCGTAAAAGTTGCGGGAAACCGGTGGATGCAGGTGGCGACTTGTCGTTCACTATGGTGTGCTAAGGGGGAGGCCTTTGTTCAGCAGTGGACGTCTTCAGGCTGATGATGATGATGATGACTGTTAAAGTTGAAAACCGCATGGGATTCATCGAAATGTCATGGAAAGTCATTTCGCACTACATCTATACATATTTCCATGTTTGAGTAGGGTATCTACCTTACCTTGTCACTGGAATCAATGAATATCGCCATAATCTAAAAACAATTAGGTAGTTTGCTACAAAGACTGCCACACTAGCAAGTTTGTTTTTAGTTTCTGGACATATTCAATGATTTTGGTGAGGAAGAAGACATTAAAACGTTTATAGCAGTAAAGGTTGTAACACTTATGGTGTTGATTGGTTATCCATTCATCAGAAAAAAAGTGACAAACATATGTTAGAGTTAGAGGTAATCTATGAGTTGACTCATTACTTGAATTATATTTAGCAGGAATGTTATGGATATTGGTAAAATCTTGTAGGTTTCACGAGTTGTAGTATTTAGTTAGACTCGGCCCTAACCGAAACTATCCAAAACTTTTATTTCGAAGTCAGTTATGGATGGTTACGGTTACGGATATTTTTTTATTTCAGATATCCGATAGATTCAGTTACGGATATGGATATCCATAACAACACTGATATTTAGTTATTGGCTTGCTCTGAGCTCATTGGGTTCTCTTCATAATTTTTATAAAAAAAATATTAGAAAGAAAGGAAACATTTTATTCGTGACATAGACATACCTATAGCATAATTAAAACTTCATCCGTTGCCGTAAGTATGAAAAAGATAATCTTTGGGAAATTGCTGTCATAAAACTCATAACAGATAAAAAGGATTGTTTGCACATCTCTTATCTTAACCAATAATCTTTATCCATGTATAATGGGTTACTAACTTACTGCACAGGGCACAGAATATTTGATATTCAATAATTGATGAATGAAAAATGGATCAAAATTAGAAAGGTTTACCTCCCCTTTGTTTGTAGCATAAAAATGGGCACAATTTCAAATAATTAATAAATACATTAAACGCTTCTTGTAATGTCAGACATGAATTTTGTAAATACTAAAAATTGTATGGCTAAAAAAAGAAGAGATTGATGAATGTGGATGAAGCGAAAGAGGTACGTCAAAATCGTAGCAAGTGGAACAAAGTAGTATCTGCTTAAGTACTTCTATGGGAACGAGCCGTGACTGTATGTACTCGTATGTATGGCTAAAATGTTACGTTAAAACCTTATTAGTTCAGAAATTAATTTAAACGAGCCCATTACTTGCCTTTTCAAATACAATGTAGAGTGAAAACAATACAAAAATGTTCACAGGGTGTTGTGAAAAATTCAATCGCAAAAATGTGGAACATGAACATTTTTAAATATCCAGATTTTAGTAATATTTAGTAATATGGTTCACTCCATTCAGCTAGCTTATTACGTAACTCGCTCGCAATCGCTATCGTGTTCATTTTGACAGTTCTTGTATGAATGTGACAGCTAGCTGATTCCGATGCCAATTGTCAGCCCATACACGAGCTTTCAAAATGAAGACGATGGTGATTGCGAGCGAGTTACGTAATAAGCCTGCTGGTCTGGAAGCAAAGAAAAAACATAGAATGCACCAGTTGCTTTTATTCCCGCGCAGATGGTAAAAACCCATTGAGGGAACGGGCAAAAATCTTAGAGATCATGTTATAGGCGATGCTGCTAACTGCCCATCACTATTTTGATTCCCCTTTTCACCTATACGCCCACAGTCGTGCTAAACGTGGTCTTTAGGTCTTATTAGCCTGTGTTCTGTCTACCCTGTAAGGTATAAAGACGTGTATAAATATGTATTTATTTATGTGTGAATGTAAACAGAATCCGGATACGTCAGCGGAAGTCTTGGATGATATAGCGCAGGCGCGATGGAGCAAGTTGCGCGCGAGTATGCTGAAGCGGCAGAAGTTTGGCACGGCCGGCCTGCGCGGGCGCATGGGCGCCGGATACACGGGGATGAACGACGTCGTTGTGTTGCAAACTGCACAGGTAACTGGGGCCTTACCATTAACGTCTTAATGCAATTCAGTTTAGGTTCGCTCGCTGTCAGATTCATACTAAAAGTTACAGCTAAAACTTGAACTGAACTTTAATTATGACGTCATGATAAGGCCCCTGTACACTATAAGAAAGACTACTATAGATAATGTGACTAAATGACGATGACTGTAAGAAAGATGACTATAACTTAAAAGGTTACCGGTTGTGTGACTATTAGGGCCTGTTTCACCACTCGCTGATAAGTTCCAGTTTCCTTAAGTGTCAGTTATCTATGATGACGTCTCTATTTATTACTAAGAAACAGACAGAGACGTGATACGTAAGGAAGACGAGGCCGTAAGGTAGGTATATAAAAAGTGACAACAATACAGGGGCGTAGCTACCGCCGTATCTGCCGTATCAATTATACGGGGCCCCCGGGTCACGGGGGCCCCCGACGTGCGTAAGCAAAGATAAATGTGAGTAATCTTTACCCTTCATAAGGGCCCCCAAAAAAATTTTTATACGAGGCCCCACCAAGGCACGCTACGCCCCTGCAACAATATCATGTCATTTACGCATGTAGGTACCTATGTATGTAAACTCTTTATTTTTATGATTTATTATAATGATTTAAGAAAGGTCAGGGAGGTGGGGGAAGCGGAACTGACTATTTAAGATCCTTCCTTCAAAATAGCTTGAACACGACGATTTCCCTTATTTTAAATTGTAATTACATTACTTAACTTATAACATTATCAGTGGTTTGTTATCTAATGTCACTAAGGTGGAACCCCAACTGTGACGATAACTCAGTGTTAAATTAGATTCGAATATTAAAAAACTATATCATATACTCTTTTAATTGTTTATGGTTTTTTCAATTTGATTATACTTTTTGTTGCTACAAGGAAAACCAGTGCCTTATTATTGTAGTCTTAAATACTATTAAAATTTTAAAAAGTACTAACAGAATAAAGACTATAAATTAAACGAGAGCGTCATTTATCTTCGTCGAGAAAATGCAGGGAACTTTTTTATCATGTCCAAATTTAAATATTACTGACAAATTGTAACTATATCTAAATCTGTATGGATAGCCTATTGGCTATTTTAGAAAAAAAAACTTAACCTAAACCTACCATTTGCTTTTTACAAATGGAATATTTGAATATCCAATGCCTACAGAAATATTGGATGGTGAAAAAAGATCAGCCTGTATGTAAATTTTGTAGGTATTAAAATTGTTAGTTCCTCTTTCATACGTCATGTCGCATTCTACGTATTCAAGACTAAAGTATGGAACGTTTTGCAGGGTCTATGTTCGTACTTCAAAAAAGAATGTCACCAGAGCCAACTTCGCAACGGAGTGGTGATTGGATACGATGGCCGGTACAACAGCAAAAGGTAAATTAAAAAAAATCAAGTGCAAGGTCGGAATTTATTCGGTACTCCAAAGTTCCGTATTTGACAATGTAATACATACATACATTAATCATGTCTTCCCTCACGGAGTAGACAGAGCCTAGCGTAACATAAATAAATAAATAAATAATAACAAGACCTAAAGGCCACATTTAGCATAATTGTGGGTGTATAGATGGAAAGGGGAGTCAAAATGGTAGTTGCTAGCCGCATCGCCTATAACATGATTCCTAAGATTTTCGCTCATTTCTTCGATGGACTCTTACCATTTGCGCGGGAAGAGAAGCAAGTAACTTGGATAAACTAAAATGCACAAAATATTGGTCCAACGAAAATGGAAGCTGGACTAAATGATAAACGTATCTTGGCAGTTGAAAAATATAATCATCCTGTTGTCGGCTCGGTGAATGAGGTGAAGTGATCGGCTCTCTTAAATACCGGACACTCCAACTAACAAATAAACAAACAAAATTTAACTTTTTACTACACATAATCAATTAGTAAATTTCTTGAATCATTTGATATTTCCTATCATTTGAAAAACAGCGCCTTCTCTCGTCCCTGATGAGCAGTACAATGTTCCACGGGAGTTTGTAATTGTGTCGTACAGACACATCATTCAAACAGATGTCGCTTAGCGACAAATATTCGCATAGTAACAAGGTCACGTGACAGTTGGTAACAGATAGAAAAATTCGGAGGCTTACTCACCTGCTATGGGTGGTGTAGGAGTATAGCACGCGCCACGGAATGACGAGGACCCGTGTTCGATTCCCGGCCATAGCTTTACTTTTCGGATTTTTCTGTGTTCTAATTTTCAGTGTCGTTTAGAAATTGTACATATTAATATATTTTTTGACGACGTATTTGGCTTACTTGGTAGTGACTCTGCCTGCGAAGCAAGCGTCCCTGGTTCGAATCCTGGTAAGGGCATATATTTGTGTGATGAGCATGAATATTTTTTGTTCCTTAGTCATTAGTACGGGTCCTTAATTGAAAATACGGTCCCATCCTGAAGAAAGCATGAAACTTGGCATGAATGTAGCTGTCATATATGTGCTTCAATGTCGATATGGAAGCACTTCGAGAAATTATTTCCCCCCCCCCCCCCTTCCCCCCCTTTTTATGTGCCAAATCGTGTTAATTATTATTTTTTATGAAAACGGGTACAGCTATCAGAAAACTGTCAAAGATCAATATGTTTCTTATTAAATTAGCTACAAAATGACACTTATTTCGTAGTCGTAGAAGCATTACCTCTAGAGTTACAACTCACCGAGTCTGACTCAAGTACTCTTTTTTTACCTTTTTACAATACCATCTTTCCGTATGCTGTTCAAGAGCACCGAGTGTTTTTGGGGTCCAGATGATATGCCTAGTACCTAACATAAAAAATTGGTGCTGGTTTCCGGAAGAAAAATTTTTTTTTTTCCTTATTCCAGGCGCTTCAGCGTCGTCAAGTTTTTGACCATAACTTCGTCATTTTATATCCGAATTTCAAACTTTGAATTGTAATGTAAAGTTTAATAACTTATTTTCACTATCGTAGTACATTATTTTAGTCTGGAGTTTCTTTAGTTTTGGTGCAAGAAATAAAAGTCCGTAATATTTTTCTAAGATTATCATATTTCTATTAATAGCTCTTAAACGTTAACATTAATGCAATAACGGTTTAGAACACAAATATAGTATATTTAACTAGCTTTCATTTGATATCCCACATGTATTCGTGCGTTGCATAAGTTAGGTGTAATTTTAATTTTTCAAAACGCGGCGGCGACCAATTTGATGACGTCATAACTGGTGACCTTGACACCTCAGAAACTGTCTCCCGGCAGTTTTGGGGTCCAGATGATATGCCTAGTAACATATAAAATTTGGTGCGCATACAAGGTCAGATTAGACTTACGTGCCGGCACTTATTAAAAGTTTGCATTTTTAATAAAACTTTTAAGTAACATGTACATATTTTGTAAACTATAAGTTCTATCAACATACGTCCAAAGACAATATTGTAGCTAATTTAATAAGGAACATATTAGTCTTTGACAGTTTTGTGATAGCTGTACCCGTTTTTATAAAAAATAATAAATAACATACATGACAGCTACATTCATGCCAAGTTTCATGCTTTCTTCAGGATGGGACCATAAAACAGATTTTTGTTAGGACAAGGAGCCGTACTACATGGATGTTACTATCTATTTAAGCACATATCTATTTCTATATAAGTATGTATATCATTGTCTAGTACCCGTAATACAAGCCATACTAGCGCTTATTTTGGGACTAGGTCAAATTGTGTGAATTGTTCCCTAATATTTATTTATTTATTTTTATTTATTTACATACAGTTAGTTGAAATAGAGAACATTCTTAGCGGCTTAGTGAGTACTAAATGAACTGTACTTACTCATTACTCAAACAAAGTACTTGTCTTTAATTTCTAAACATAGTGCATGTAAATGTTACTTAAAAGTAGAACTCATTTGTTTTTCTTTAAAGTTATAGCGTTCGTTCAGCGATAGCTTATCATCGGACACGAAATCAATACAAATTTCATCACAATGGTTAATTAACTTTACTATGTTCGTGATTGACGTAAAAGTGTGTTTGCTAATATACGTAACGTATATGCATAATAAATAATGATTTATAATGATTGCTTCAAGGTAATATTAATATAGTGACGTTGAAAAGCAAACAATGGAAAAAAATAATGTTCAATTATTATTTTTCTACGTGTCCATAAAAATTACATGGGAATTCCCAAAAATCTCATCATCTCCAACTTTTATTCGTCTCACTACTGGGTACAGGGCTCCTCACAGAACGAGAGGACTTGGGTTACAGTTCCCACGGGGGCCCAGTGCGGATTGTGAACTCCACACACACCTCTTGAATTACTTCGCAGATGTGTGCAGTTTTCCTCGCAATATTTTCCTTCACCGAAATGCTCGTGGTAAATTTCAAATGTAATATCGCACATAAATTCCGAAAAACTCAAGAGGTGCGAGCCCGGGATGCGAACCCACGACCCATCGAAAAATCACATCATAGTCTTAATTTTTCACATGAAGAACGATCTTGGAAAACTTCATGTACACTTAAAGACATTGAATGCATCCTTAAAGCTCCTTACAAGCTCAACGCGCGTATTTCGCTAAATTCTTAATTTTTCTTCAAAGACTATGGCGTATGTGTTCATAATTTCAGTAATATTACTAACTAGCTGTTGCCCGCGACTTCGTCCGCACAGAATCAAATATATGTAGCCTATATTCATCAGGAATCACGTAGGATTCTAACGGTGAAAGAATTTTTCAAATCGGTCCAGTAGTTTCGGAGCCTATTCAATTCAAACAAACAAACAATCAAATCTTTCCTCCTTATAATATTAGTATAGATGTACAAGATATTTCACTTCTTAAACTACGATACTTGACTATGAAGATGTCCCGGGTTCGAATCCCGGTAGGGGCAGATATTCGTATGATGAATACGAATGTTTATGCCCGAGTCATGGATGTTGTATATCCGTTGCCTGGTAGCCATAGTACATGCTTTGCTTAGTTTGGGACTGGGGCAATTGGTGTAATTTGTCCCACGATAATTACAAAACATTTTTATCGTCATTTTTATTATAGTCTAAAGTACTGTAGAGCTGCCTTGAGGAGGCACTTTAAACTAGTACGGGGATTCAAATAGAATTCGGCCTATAAGAACTGGGGGTGCTGAAGGCCTATGATTTGAGATAAACCAACACAATACGTTTGAATATTTTTTATTTCGCTTTTTGGAAAATCATTAAAAATACAAAATGGGTTGCATCGGCAAGCCCCGTTCAAAGCGATCTGACCGTGCTCTCGAAATCCGAAAAACAAATATTTTAAATCATCGAACGAGCGTTCGATATATGGATTTCAATCGCACCGACGAACCAGCCAGTTCGCAGATTCGCATGCTACCTCACAGTACTTATTAGTCTTTGCGGGTGATAGGGCCTTGTGCAAAGTCCGTCCGGATTGCTACCACCATCTTACTCGCTAATCCTGCCGCTAAGCAGCAGTGCTTGCGCTGCTGTGTTCCGGTGTGGAGAGTAAGACAGCCGGGGAAATTACGGGCACAAGAGGCATTTCGTCTAAGTCCTCTAGGTTGGCAACGCATCTGCAATCCCTCCGGGGTTGCGGGTGTCTATGGGCAGTGGTGATCGCTTACCATCAGGTGACCCACTTGCTCGTTTGCCTTCCTATTCACATAAAAAAAAAAAAAAAAAACACTGATCACGTCACTTAAAGGTTCCGGTTCCGGCGTATTGTAATTATGTGTGGGTCTCACGTTAGTTTCATGTTGAACATTGACAACATTTCATTTTTATAACACCTGAAAATGTATATATGGTTCGAAAGCATTTTGCCTCCTGATCACTGCAATATGATTATATAATTTTAATATTGCTTATTATAGAAAATAAAAAATAATTAAAAACATGTCTTAATTTTACCAATTCTACCACAGGATAGGTGAAATGCCTTTGCCTTTTTCACGAGAAAAAATAAGCGACCATAATTTTGTATTTGACAACTTCAAAGTACAAGGGTGGCAACTCTGAAATTCTATTTTTGAAGTTCGTTGCATACCTTCTCTCTCACTCTCAAGTTAATGACTATATTAGTATGAGCGGAACAGCACGAAGCGAACCTCGAAAATCGAATATCGGACAATAAGGCCTGACATTGACAATTTGAAACTGACGTCAGATTTTTTCTATACAGAAAAGACAAAAGGATAAGTGTCTATTCTGTGATAGTATCGGAGTTACGCCCTTTTAGAATAAGCAAAAATTAATAAATTAATAATAAATTAAATACAAACCCTAGCGAAAAAATTAAACTGTCAGTATTTTCATCTTTTCAAACAAAATACAGAGAACCATTAAAATTATAGGCTCAGAAATATGAAATGTTGTCAATTGTCCAATGATATTTATTTATTTATTTTATTCGGTGCTCGTCCCCAGATTCGCGGAGCTGACGGCGCGCGTGTTCGTGTGCTCGTCGGTGCCGGTGCTGATGTTCTCTGCGGTGTGTCCGACGCCGCTGGTGTCCTTCGCGACCATCCTGCGCGGCGCGGCCGGCGGGGTCATGGTCACCGCTTCCCACAATCCTAAGGAGGACAACGGGTATAAGGTAAAAAGAAGTGTTCATTTTTAGGGCTCCGTACCTCAAAAGGAAAAAACGGAACCCTTATACTTTGTTGTCCGTCCGTCCGTCCGTCCATCCGTCCGTCCGTCTGTCAAGATCCTTTTTCTCAAGAACGCGTAGAGGTATCAAGCTGAAATTTATATCAAATTTTCAGGTCTACTGCCCCTTGGAGCAGTGAAAAAATCAAACTTCTAAGCCAACGCGATCAAAAGAAAAAGTCGTTTGTGCCTCATTTTCGAAACTCGCAAGGGAATCAAAACCTACAGGGTACTTCCTGTGAACTCAGAATCTTGTAATTTGGTATGAAGGTAGGTCTTATAGCACAGATTAAGGAATACTTGCGAAAACCGTAAATATGTATGTATCAGTGACCAATATAAAGTAACCCCACACTGCGTACATTTTGCTTTGGAGCAGGGCTCTGCTTACACTGGTTTATAGATATTTATATGTAGATAATGATACGGAACCCTCGGTGCGCGAGTCCAACTCGCACTTGGCCGGTTTTATTGTTCCTTTTCGCCGGTATTAACTTGATATGAATTTAGGATAAAGTTGACAGTGACACATCACACAAGAGATGCTTGGCGGGGAAAAGGGTAATAATAAGATTTTTTTGCTAACTGTTTTTGACTTGTCTTCCATAATACGACATCAAATTTCAAGTCCGAGATCCGACTAGCTACTAAAACTTAGCTTTAAATTTAAGAAAATTATTTGAAGGATTATAATGGACCACTGTGAAGAAAACACACATGATAGACACACTAACGTGAAGAACGACGTTCGTTGTCTGAAGTGGTTTGAAAGTTCGATGACTGTATTAGGGTGCGACCAAACCGCCGCGTATACGCAGTGACGTCGTATGCGTCACGTTTTCTCACCGTTTTTTAAGCGGCGGTGTGGTCGCACTCTTAGACGAACGCAGTAGTGTAACAGCCCCATTAAACTGCAGTTAATGTTTTTTTAGGTGTACTGGGGTAACGGCTCCCAGGTCACCTCTCCCCACGACCACAACATTTTGGATGAGATCACACAGTGCCTACAGTAAGTTAATACGGATAGGTTAGATAACTGTTCTATCCTGTAATTTTAACTGCCAGATCTAATCCCTTATTCATAAACGCTCTATATACTCAGTTGAAAGTGAGGAGGCATCTAGCACTTGTGACTTATATAGTCAAGCTATTAAGGGGTAAAATATATAATGCGGATGTATTGGAAAGGGTGAGTTTCCGCGTGCCAAATGGTCTACCGTTGCTGGCCGTGCCGCGCGGGCGCACTAACTTGCTGCGCGAGGCGCCGCTGATGCGCGCGCTTCACACTCTGAACCTTATTGCCGAGGATCTGGACTTATTCTCTTGTGCTCTGAGCGAATTCACGAGAATAGCTTTGTATAAAATGTGTTACGCTAATTAACGTGAATGAATTTTTTTTTTTTTTTGCCTCATTGTCGCATTAGGCATCGCCTGTAAAGATAATTGTAAGTGTGGAAAAATAAATAAATAAATAAAATAAAAAATAAATATTATAGATTCTACAGGCTTCTGCTAACTTAGCAATCGTTTCTTATCTGTGAAAGGTAAATGTTAAAGTGATAAGGACAAACGATTGCTAAGTTAGCAGAAGTCTACAGATAGTTTATGAATAAGAGGGTTAATGTCCAACGGAGACTAAGCCGAGGGTAAAAGCTAGTTTTGTAGGGTGGAATTACGCGCCAAGAAGTACACAGAAGGTTTATTTAGTAAACTTACAAAACAAGTTAAGTCTTAAGGCCTGTTTCACCACTCCTTATCTGTTAGTTATCTATGATGACGTCTCTGTCTGTTTCGTAGTAATAAATAAAGAGGGAATTATAGATAGCTGACATTTAAGGTGTGGTGAAATAGGTCCTTATTCTAGTCGAATACCCTAGCTAAGCAAAAGCATTCACATTATGAGATTAGAATGAACCGCGTCAGCGTTCTCACTCCACTCATTTGGACGGTTTCCACTGGAGGATGGCAGAGGCCTTCGCTCCAGCTTGACCGTGACCGTTGGCTAGCGAATGGGGATAGACCGGCGGCGCTGCGGTTTTATAGGGACAGCGTTCGGAGACGTTCGGGTCCGTGTCGGTCCGCCGAGCGCGATAGATAGCGAGTGTGCGAGAGTTTAAGTACGTACCTTCGCGGATGGTAGGGCCTTGTGCAAGGTCCGTCCGGATCGCTACCACCATCTTACTCGCTAATCCTGCCGCTAAGCAGCAGTGCTTGCACTGCGTTGTTCCGGTGTGGAGAGTAAGACAGCCGAGGAAATTACGGGCACAAGAGGCATTTCATCTAAGTCCTCTAGGTTGGCATCGCATCTGCAATCCCTCCGGGGTTGCGGGTGTCTATGGGCAGTGGTGATTGCTTACCATCAGGTGACCCACTTGTTCGTTTTCCTTCCTATTCACATAAAAAAACCAGGATATCAGATCCTCTAAGAGCTTATTTTGAAATACGAATGAATCGCGTTTGATTTTTGAAATGTTTTTTTGAGTCGTGGAGCAAAAGTACTGGGGCATCAGCACAATGTTAGAAGTCTGTCAATGTAGATAATATGTACGTTTTTTTTTTGTAAGCGGCTAGTACGTCTTGAGCGTCATGAAGGTACAATAAAATCTAAGCTGCTGTTTTCACTTCTGCCGACACTAACGGAGTGCTACCCGTTTTTTATTTATGTATTGTATTATTCCAGTATTCCCGACGAGCACTGGGTGACAGACGGCATAGACTCCCACGAGTTGGTAACGGATTGCCTGACTGAGGTCACTGGGAAGTATATGGAGTATATAAAGGAGAGCGTGCCGGTTGCTCAGCTGGTCGTCAACAGAGACGCAGGCATCAAGACAGTGTACAGCGCTATGCATGGTGTTGGCTACAACTTTATCGTTAAGGCTTTCGAGACGGTTAATTTGAAGGTGAATATACAGAGAAAATAGATATTTGTGTGACAAGGGAGCAAAATGCTGTATTTACGGCGAGGGCGCTACATTGAATCCAGAATGTAGCGAAGGATTCTACAATTTTGCTCCCGAGTGGCTGATACAACTTTTCGCACCGAACATTAAAAAACTTGAAAATAGAATTATAAATTTATAATGAAAAGAGCTACCAGCACAGAAAATGGCGTAGTTTTACAATTATCAACTTCAAAAAATTGCATAAAAGCCTTGAACAGAAAAGTTGCACTTTGATCCCTATCGACAAATAGTAGAGAACTAAGAGCCATACGATAAATAAAATCCCTATCGACATAGCAAAGCTCATTTTTCTGAATAAGAGGTGTGAAAAATTATTTTCATCTTGGGCGTTAACACTTGAATTCCTCATTACGCTCTGGATTCAATGTAGCGCCCTCCCCGTAAATACATCATTCTTCTCCCTTGTGACACAAATAACTATTTAATTTACGTATGATTACTCGATTAATGTGCCCACGCTTAAATTTTTTTAATGTATTTATTATTTATGTAGATGATGATACATACATACATCATGTCATGCCTCTTTCCCACAGGGGTAGGCAGAGACTAGAAGATTATGATGACTACTTTTCCGTTTCAGCCGCCGATCAGCGTGTCGCAGCAGCAGGACCCGAACCCGGACTTCCCGACCGTGGTGTTCCCGAACCCCGAGGAGCCGGAGTGCTTGGAGCTCAGCAAGAAGCTCGCGGAGGAGAGCGGGGCCAGGCTGGTGCTGGTCAACGACCCGGATGCTGATAGGCTAGCTGTTGCCGAGTATGATGACAGGTGAGGACATGGATATACAGGGTGTTTGGTAGCCAGGTGCAAAGCCTTAAGGGGGTGATAGCCGAGGTATTTTTGAGCATTTTGAGCCATTCTTGTCATAGCCGAAATTTGTTTTTTTTTTAAATTGAAAATTTAAAAAATTATGAAAATACCCAGAATTTGATAGAAACGTGTCAATATTGCACCAATGGGCGTTAACTTGAAAACAAAATCTTTTATTTCGGATAGTTTAATGTGTATTGGACCAAATGAAATAATTTTTAAGTGTCTGTCTTGCCACATAAACAAAATGGAGGCATTCGAAATTACTAAAAATGTCTTATTTTGGAATAGAGTCATTTTTCTGTGCCATAAAAAAAATAAAAAAAAAAACCTGGAAATGTTCAAACATTTTTAAAAACATGCCTGTTTATTGCTCTTTCTTTTAAGGTATCACTTATTCACATTGCTTGCTAAATCTGAGATAAAAAGTAAAAACCAAACTCGGGGAGCACTCGCTAAGAATGCACTAGTATTGAAAATTCACGTTAAAGGTAGGTACTTCAGTAGTAAATAACATGAAAAAAGGTAAAAAAAAAAAAACATTAATCTTCACTTCTTTGTGATTTGAATAGTAAATTAATTCATTTTGCAACTTTTTTTTCCTTTTTTTATGTAATTTACTAGGTAAGTGTACCTAGTAAATTACATGAAAAAACGCGAAATTACTGGCTATCAAACACCCTGTAGATGGATACTGGATAGAGAAGAAAGAGAAACCATAAGAATAAATAACAACAGAGTAGAACGGAATCTCTTTTGACCGCGTCCAAAACGCCGCCATTTATATACATACTTCCCCTTTCACGTCGTTACATCCCTCTGTCGTCCAGGCGTATTGCTAGGGTTGCTTACTGTTAAATATTATACTTACGTCTAAAGATAATATCGCTAAAATAAAAGTTTTTATTTACTTTAAAATCATTATTTTATTCTAGTTTTACAAAATATGAGATTTATAAATCGACGGTCCCTATTAAAAGAGTCGGATCTCCATTTTGGCCATTTTGGGATTATTGCGTTAAAGTCAATAAAAAACAGTAAATTTTAATGCTACATTAAAAAAACATCATTATATTGGCTATTTTCCGAGATATTTTGGTTAAAATAGTCGGATGTTGGTACAACGGCCGCTTAATAAAGTCGGTTGTAACGTTACGACAATTTTGGCCGGTCGCGAGGGGCGGCCAACTACGCGGAACTGCCAGTACCTACCATGTTGCGCGGAGAGATGGTCACCAGGTAATTTCTCGCGATTTCGCAAAATTGTCGTTTATATCCGTATTAAATTAAGTTTTGCTTAATAAAAATTTAAACTTGGGCATGCCCACGCATAAATATCGGATGTGGTAGTTCCGACAATTTTAATTGCTTTTTCGTAAGTTTTTTTGTCGGATGTGGCATAATCGACATTTTTAATAGGAAATTTTTAACTGTTTTTGTCGGTAGTACCACATTCGACTGTATTGATTGGTTATCGTTTGGCATTTTTTGTTTTAAGTGGTAAGTCTGACAATTTTGATTGGACGGGTGTTATTTATAAATGTAGGTAATGCGTTTACCGACAGTGTTAGTCGGCTCAACCAATTTTTTTTCGGTCGAATGTTGCTTTTGCTTACAATATTTTGCTTTAATCTGTTTTTTTTTTCAAGGAAAATGTGAGTCACCGATTCCTCGACATTTAGAGGATGAATTAATTCAACTTCAAGATTTATTCGGAGATGTGTTAATGACGCAAATGAATTTAATACACGTATACATACATACATACATATACATACCGTTACCCCTCTTTCCCACAAGACATACCTCTTTCGCTTCATCCACATTCATCAATCTCTTCATACATGCTCGTCGGGTACTCTTGACCTCTACTTACCCGGCCTTTTTCCAAAACGTCCCCAATTTGATCACGGAACGTTCGTTTAGGCCGTCCCCTCCCAACGCATCCATTCACACTTCCCATGAAAATCTGTTTAGTTAATCTTCTTTCATCCATCCTCTCTACGTGACCAAACCAACTAATCTTCTCGCTATATCTTCTTTTATACCAGCACGATCTCTTATCACACTATTCCTTATTCTATCTTTCAATGATACACTTTCCATAATTCTTAACGCTCTCATTTCTATTGCCTATCTTTATTCTACTTTCATGCTTCTTTTGCCATTCCCAACTTTCGCTACCGTACATTAGTGTTGGAACGAGCACCCCTCTGAACAGCCAGACGCGCCTTTGATACCGTCTCACTGCTCACAAAGGCGCGCAGCGCTCCATCGACCATGTTTCCTACCTTCATTCTTCTTTCAATATCACTTTCACACTTTCCATCTTTCGTAAACGCCGAGCCCAGATATACAAACTATTTTATCTGTTCTACTTTCTCACTCGCAATCATAATCTCACATTCTATCATACTATCGTCCTTTTCGAACACCATAGCTTTCGTCTTGCTCACATTAACTTTCATACCTTTCCTTTCCAATACCCCACATAAAATGTTAGCCACCCTTTGCTACTCCTCCTCCGAAGATGCTATCAACACGTGGTCGTCGGCGTATATAGGAGGCATTTGATGGTTAACTCACTCATCCTTAGTCCACAGTCATTCTCTATCAAATCATTCAGGCATGTATCCATGAATAGGTTGAACAGTCACGGTGACGCAATACATCCTTGTCTAACACCTTTTTCGATTCTAAACCATTCAGTGTACACCCCGTTTATCCTCACACAAGCACTAGAATCCTCATAGAGAGATTTTTGTCCTCGTACCAGATTACTGTTCGTCCCATGCATGGCTAACGCTGACCACAACTCATTCCTCATCACCCTGTCATAAGCTTTCTCCAAGTCAACGAATAAGCAGTATAATTTCTGGCCTTTGAGCATATACTATTCGGTTATACGCCGCAAGGAGCAGACTTGATCCGTGCATCCCATTCCCTTTCTAAAACCCGCTTGTACATCCCATATTTTCTCATCGGTCTCTTTCATAACTCTTTCAATCAATACCTCTGCATACAGTTTGCCGACGATGAATGAACCGTACATAGGTAATATGGTAATGTGAAAATGTTTATATTTTACGAGTACATATGACGATTACAGAGTAATCGAAACGCAACCCCTGAATTACTTATTGAAACCGATGACCACCCTGTGGTCTTCATAATTAGATCCAATTAATCAAATAGTGCTTTTCGAAGGCAAATGCACAAGTTTCATTAAAATTACTTAAATTGCTAACGCTATATTTACAAGATTTTAAGAGTTCCTTCGGTTTCTCCAAGATCTTGTCATCAGATCCTGATTTTGGTGTTAATGGGATCAAACTGTCTTCCCTTTCCAACAAAAAAAAAACCAAATCGGTAATCAACTTCTGAGATAACACGTGATTTATGTGTGTGTGTGTACACACACACACACACACACACATAAATCACGTCTTTATCCCTTACAGGGTAGACAGAGCCTAAGGTAACAGACCTAAAGGCCACGTTCAGCATGATTGTGGGCGTATTGCATAGATAGGTGGATAGGGGAATAAAAATAGTAATAGGGTAAAGTTTACTTTGATTAGGAACAGTTAAACTAAGATTATTATTTAATTTACACCAAAAAAGTCATTCGAGTGTGTCGGATCTATCATTAAAAAATATACTATAACCGAATATAAATGTCATATGTAACTGTTACGACAAAAAGTTCTCGACAATGTTCATTAATAATGTCGGTAGTGACACATCCGACAAATTGTAGTTTACAAAGTCCGATCAAAATTGTTGTATGTGACACTTCTGACAAATCTCGTTGATGTAGTTCCAGTTAAAATAGTGTCAAGTCGCTTTTTGGCATGTTCTAATAGGAAATTGATAAATGTTTACATACATACCTCTCAGTACAATAAAAATAATAACTCATGCCAAATTTCGTAACAAAATTCCAAGAATTGACAATTTTATACACAAAAATGTCTTTGATTGCTTCTCCTGAAAAGTAGCTGTTTTGCAGATCCGACTCTTTTAATAGGGACCGTCGAAATCATTAGGTACGTTATTTGTTCCAAGATCGGCGTTTCCAAGATGAAGGTACGGAACGCACAAACAGCCAAACGCGCGTGTGGCGACGCCGGCCGTGACCGTGACAGCCTGACTGAGTAGCCCTTTTAACGGGTACTCTAATATCGTGACCTTGAGTCCGGCCGGTTAGGGAGTTTCCGTTCTACTATGTTCTTATTTATTCTTATGGATAAACTTAGAAGTGGTATGTGAACGAGAGACGCGTGCCACATATAAGCGGAAAATTGCGTATGAACGTCAAATTGAAGTTGACGGTTCGAGTAGCAGAACGATTCTGCCAGAATCAGATTTTCTCGAGCGTTCCGCTTTCATCAGTTACCTAGATTTTCAATCACGTAAACCTAAATACCATTCAGCAGAGTTCATTTTGCAACGCTGTTATTTTAACGCATCTGTTGTGCAATGGCAAATTAGACAACTGACCTTTAAACGAGCAATCCATATTTCCTAATTCATTGCATTTTCACTCCGTGGAATTCTGTCATTTCTTGGTACAACCAGTCAAAAAATCGTTACTTAAATCTTTTGAGAAAGGCAAAAATAAATAAATGTAGAACATCAATGTTGTAGTTGAAATACTTAAATTAACAATCATTTCTACATTATTAGTAATTAACACGTACTTGGTTTAATTTTAAATCGCATAATTTAGACATTATTACTTTGATGATTGTCATATATTATAAACCTTCGGTCTACGATTATATAAAACGGTTTGCCTAATAATAAAGGTGACTTGTAAAGTTTTTAACTTAAAAGTTGTACTCTAATTAGCCACTGAATGAAAAATCATAGTTTACTTAAGAGCGTGCCGCGACGTTGCCAGCTCAGTAGGGATAAACGCTCTTAAGAGGGTGCATCCGTGCTGAGCTCGCAACGTCGCATTTTTGGTGATTTTTTGCGATTATTTCATAGCAATTGAATGAAAGTATCAAATATCCGTCTGTAGTGCACTTCGTTTTTAATGTATTAATGTGTCCAATGCAATGATTAACGGTGATGGACTGTTATTTTCGTATTAAAGCGATAAAATACTGTATCTCATTTAATAAGAAAATAAAAGTCTATCACAATGAATTACTGCATTAGACACATTAATACACTAAAAACGAAGTGCACTACAGACGGATATTTGATACTTTCATTCAATTTCTATGAAATAATCGCAAAAAATCACCAAAATTGCAACGTTGCGAGCTCAGCACGGATGCACCCTCTTAACCACTAATACAATAATTGTCAGAACTAGCACCTGGAAGGTGTTCTCGGGCAACGAGATGGGCGCGCTGCTGGCGTGGTGGGTGCTGCGGCACGCGGGCGGGGAGGGGGACGACTACGTCATCACCAGCATCGTCAGCTCCAACATGCTGCGCGCGCTCGTCAAGGGCCGCGGCCACTTCGTGCAGACCCTCACCGGCTTCAAGTGGATGGGTGAGTCTAAAGGGTGGTGGATCATCACCAGCATCGTCAGCTCCAACATGCTGCGCGCGCTCGTCAAGGGCCGCGGCCACTTCGTGCAGACCCTCACCGGCTTCAAGTGGATGGGTGAGTCTAAAGGGTGGTGGATCATCACCAGCATCGTCAGCTCCAACATGCTGCGCGCGCTCGTCAAGGGCCGCGGCCACTTCGTGCAGACCCTCACCGGCTTCAAGTGGATGGGTGAGTCTAAAGGGTGGTGGATCATCACCAGCATCGTCAGCTCCAACATGCTGCGCGCGCTCGTCAAGGGCCGCGGCCACTTCGTGCAGACCCTCACCGGCTTCAAGTGGATGGGTGAGTCTAAAGGGTGGTGGATCATCACCAGCATCGTCAGCTCCAACATGCTGCGCGCGCTCGTCAAGGGCCGCGGCCACTTCGTGCAGACCCTCACCGGCTTCAAGTGGATGGGTGAGTCTAAAGGGTGGTGGATCATCACCAGCATCGTCAGCTCCAACATGCTGCGCGCGCTCGTCAAGGGCCGCGGCCACTTCGTGCAGACCCTCACCGGCTTCAAGTGGATGGGTGAGTCTAAAGGGTGGTGGATCATCACCAGCATCGTCAGCTCCAACATGCTGCGCGCGCTCGTCAAGGGCCGCGGCCACTTCGTGCAGACCCTCACCGGCTTCAAGTGGATGGGTGAGTCTAAAGGGTGGTGGATCATCACCAGCATCGTCAGCTCCAACATGCTGCGCGCGCTCGTCAAGGGCCGCGGCCACTTCGTGCAGACCCTCACCGGCTTCAAGTGGATGGGTGAGTCTAAAGGGTGGTGGATCATCACCAGCATCGTCAACTCCAACATGCTGCGCGCGCTCGTCAAGGGCCGCGGCCACTTCGTGCAGACCCTCACCGGCTTCAAGTGGATGGGTGAGTCTAAAGGGTGGTGGATCATCACCAGCATCGTCAGCTCCAACATGCTGCGCGCGCTCGTCAAGGGCCGCGGCCACTTCGTGCAGACCCTCACCGGCTTCAAGTGGATGGGTGAGTCTAAAGCTGGACATAGGCCTCCCCCAAGGCTCTCCACTCGGACCGGTCTTGTGCTTTCCGCATCCACCGCGATCCCGCGATCCTGATCAGGTCGTCGCTCCATCTTGTTGGAGGCCTACCGGCAGCTCGTCTCCCGGTCCGCGGACGCCATTCGAGAACCTTCTGACCCCATCGGTCCTGCGAGCGATGTGCCCCGCCTAAGGGTGGTATAGTAGGCGGCAAATAAGTAAAACGTGGAGGATATATGCGCAGTATGTAAATGATGTTGTTTTTCATACTGCGCATATCCCCTCCACGTTTTACTTATTTGCCGCCTACTATAGATGCATGGTGATAAGCATTAAGATGGATAAGACTGTTATTAATTTATCTTCAGCCTACATACTGGGCGCAGACCTCCTCTCAGAATGATAGGGCTTGGGGTGTAGTTCCCACGTGGATTCAATGCGGATGGGAACTTTACGCACACCATTGAATTGCTTCGCTCTATGTGCAGGTTTCCTCACGATGTTTTCCTTCACGACCTTCTGCTTGAGAGACTTGGTCATTTCACTAGGCTACCACGGCTTTGTTTTAAAGATAAAAAATGGAAAGATAACTTCAACAAATTCTTGGCAAAAAAATCGAAATTATAATAAAGTAAGAAAATTATTAGCCTTTGTCTCACGTACTGACCCGAAAGCGAAGACCTCTGTATCTTCGAATGTCTGCCGCCTGCACAGAGAGAGCCCCCCTCCCCCCGCGCTCGTCCCACCCCGCATCTTACGCCTATAGTGGTGTGTGTTCAGGTAACACGGCGCTGCTGCTGATGCAGCAAGGCAAGCGGCCGCTGTTCGCGTTCGAGGAGGCCATCGGCTACATGTGCTCGCCGCGCGTGCCCGACAAAGATGGCGTCTCCGCTGCCGTGCACGTAACTATTATACAACAACGCACGTTAAAAGAGCTCCTGGCGATATACAACGTGTCCCCAGCCTGTGGACACAGAATGAACACCATCGTAATGCTACTTCTCACTAATGCTGTGAAACAGTTTTTGTTTTAATTAGAAGTAAAATCAAGAATCAAAAATTTCTAACAAATTTAATTCCAGATAAACGACAGAAAAAAGTTACATACTGTATCATTATTGACACCAATAAGATGAAATGATATGCCTGTGTGAGTGTGACACACATGTCAAAGTCAACAACGGGATATGTGTGCGTATCTGCTTACAGGCAACACACGCGCGCCATCGGAGTAGATAAATGTCTAATTTACCAGCAATACTAGGCATATTACTAAACTGATCGGACTATCAAGTATCGAAATTGTAACTCTAGGATTAAAATAATTAATGAAACCAAATTTACGTAATCATCATTTATTAAAAAAAATATGTAAAAACTTACATTTTTAAATGTTCAAAGTGGCTACCGTTTCTTAGTGTACACGTGTGTAAACGCCGCCTCATATTGCTCTGGACTTTTCGTAACAGAGCACTGCCTGAAACCATCGTCTTTAACTTTCCGAATGTTACCGTGAACATGAAAACGGCGAGCCGCTCGCCGCAAGCTAGATTTAGTCGTACGACGAAAGTATTCAAAAATATGTTGTTCTTGGGCAATCATTGCCGGGTTATAACGCCTTCGCGGTTAATTGTTGGGTCCAGTGGGCGATTTTCTCTCACTCTTTGAACTGCTCTTGTTATTGTACGCGGGTTATTAGGGCATCACCTAGTTTCACTATATCGCTCACGGTACGTTCTGATGGCGAAATTGCCATTCTGATGGCACTCCCCTTAAATTAATATCATATCCATGTACACTGCAGCAGAATATCGTGCCATCTTATCAAAATGCTTTTCATGAACAAAACCAAACAAATTGATTTATGTTATGGCAACGTCACTTAATCAGTGTCATTTATTTTAAAAGAAAATCATGCAGTTACCACAGAGTTTTCATGCACGTCTAAGGAGTTTCCACTTGAATATTGTTATTACAGTACTTCAAACTCTTCAAAAGAGATTGCATTGGTCCCATAAATGCGTATTAATCAACACAATGTAAATAGAGGGTGCTCCAAAAGTTAAAATTTTAAAACCATTGTTTTCTCGGTAAATACTAGACCGATTGTTTTAATACTTTGCATATTGGTTAGAAATACCCTAATAAACGTGTAGTATTCGTCTATGTCCATAGGCTGGGGACACGTTGTATAGTATTAATCTTCCCAGGTGAATTTTTCACTTGGAGCCCTAATCTTTCAAACAAAGGCCATTGTCTATTATCGCAAAGCCGCAAGCTACCGGGTTAGAAAGAAAGAAAGAAAGAAAACATTTATTGACACAAAACGACACATAAAAAATAAAATAAAAAAACAAAAAAGAACAATTCAAAAAATATTTGTGCCGCAAGTGCCAAAAGGGCCACACTCAGCATGATGCTGCGGCAGGCCGCAGCGCTGATTTTCAGTGTGACCCTTTTGCCTAAAACTAAACCTAAAACTAAAAAAACTAAAAAATTGCGATGACGACACGAACGTCAGACACAGTGGGAAAGAAAACAAATCTGTATGGCAACACTTGAGTGGTCCAATTGGTTAGCACGTGCCACTACAACATTCATTGAAAAACAAACGGTATCCTCATAGTATTAAGGTACAAATTCAATGTCACTGATATTCTAGATATTATTTTTAATAGGTAGCTTGCGGTTTTGCTATAATAGAGACGATGGCCTTTATTTGAAAGATTATGGCTCGGAGCGAAAAATTCACCTGGGAAGATTCATACTATACCTACCTATGCATGAGTGAAATACGGACCAAATTGGCGGGAGCGGTAAGGGACGCTACTATACCAGATTCTCAAACGTAGCCCCCCCCCACTAGCCACCCAGAACTAGAGCTAGAGCTCTTTTTACTTGCAGTCATAGGATTGATTTGAAATCTGGTGTACATTTAAATTGTCAACAATAAAGCTACCAATTTCTAGGTATATTTTCAGATTCTAACCAATGTACCAATTACAAAGTTATAAACATTTTCCCAGGTGGCAACACTGGCGTCTCACTTGTACGCTACAGGCTCGTGTCTGTCAGAGCAGTTGCAGGCTCTGTACCGCGAGCACGGCTACCATGTGTGCCGAAACGGGTACTACGTGTGTCACGACCAGGCGACTATTCACGCCATCTTTCAGAGGATACGGAACTACGACGGCTATGGCCAGGTATGGGTAGCCAACTATAGTCTATTAGTTCTGTAGATTAAAATGACAACCGCAAAATGTCAAACGTAAAAATAATGTGACCTGCAGGCTTAATACGTAACTCGCTCGAGATCGTAATAGTGTTCATTTTGACAGTTCATGTATGGGCTGACAATTGGCATCGGAATCAGCTATCTGTCACATTCATACAAGAACTGTCAAAATGAGCACGATGGCGATTGCGAGCGAGTTACGTAATAAGCTAGCTGTTCTTTTAATGAAAAATAAACTCCAATTAGCATTATGCCTAATATACGGTCGATTGTGATTTGACTTTCTAATTGTTTGTTTACCACATTCCACATTCGGGTTTGTCTTGCTGTCTTGCTCACTCTTATGATTTTGATGCTTGAATCGGCCGATGGTACCCGAAAACCGAATGTCGTTCTAGACAGACCGCTTAAATGAGTCATCGCGGGCGCGGCTGCGGGGCGCGGGGTGGGGCGACGGCGGGAGCTCTCTCGGCCCCCGCGGTCGTCCCGCCCCGCGCCCCGCAGCCGCGCCCGCGATGACTTGTTTAAGCGGTCGGTCTATAGAAGCTCATGTACTGTAGGTACTCGTATTGAGAATTGTTTTTTTTTTCAGTACCCAAAGAAAGTAGGATCGTGTGAAATCGTGTCAGTGAACGACTTCGCCGCCGGAGTCAAGATACCGGAAGAAAACAACGACGACCGACATTTAAGTAAGTAAGAAAGAAAACATTCATTCGTGATATAGCATAAATTACAAAAAAAAGAATTAAAAACATGAGAACATACATCACGAAATGGTCCCACCTCAGCATAATGCTGGCCTTACAGCCACACACACTAAACTTGAACTAACTTAAACTAAACCGTGGATAAAACCTAAACCACAGAATATATAATAGTACTAACGTACAGAATGGCCACGCTCCGCCCCGCGCCTATTCGAGTTACCCCACCCCTCAAGCGCAGGCTGCCGGAAAGCTGCTGGCAACTAGTAGGGCTCGCAACGCGATGTATGTCGGCCGCACGTCACAAGTTCGGGAACCTATCCTACCTACTTCATTTTATAAAACATTACAAAATTAATGCTTTCTGAAATTATCGCGATTAATACATGAAATAACTACAGAATCATTCGCTTAAGTTTGTTGTCGTACATCTATTGTAATTGAAAATAATAATGCTTAAATACACAGACAGACACATTTTAAGTAAGTTTCAATAAATAGATAACGATTAAGTACATTTATTTGCACACATCTAAGCCATATCTTTAGTATATTTATGTCATTGGTAGTACTTAAAGTACTAGGTTTTTGCGATAGACAGCCCTGTGTATCTTACGCACACATTGACGCGTGTACAGACGACGTCGTGCCTGTGTTCATTTCAGAACGCGGATTTTGTACGTCGTGGCCGCCGTGTGCCTAAACCTAAAACAAAGTACAATACAACAAAGTACAATAAAGAGTTATACATACATACATACATACATACCTAAACCGTGGCGTTAATCGTGGATGGATATCTATTCTGCGAGTGGCAAATCAAAAAACTCACTGTAATTATAAAAACATTATCAAGAAGTCCCTTTTCAGTCGGCTTTTAAAAATGCAAATGTCCTTCGTAGTGTTACCGCCTTATTCATAAACGCTCTATAGGCGTCTGCTAACTTAGCAATCGTTTGTCCTTATCTGTGTAAGGTAAATGTCAAAGTGACAGATAAGGACAAACGATTGCTAAATTAGCAGAAGCCTAAAGAGCGTTTATGAATAAGAAGGTTAATGTTTTTCAGGATATTTTAATCATAGTTGACAAAATGTTTCCTTGTCTTGATAAATTTTGGGTCCAAAATGTGCTTTGTAGGCTTGTTCAGTTGAACCTGACCCTTATTCCACCAATTTGACAGCTGTCGCCGACATTATGACAGTTCGAAATGCAAGGCGTAGTCAATATGAAGCCAACCGAGATACTGGCCTTATACTCCGAAATCCGATTTTTGAAGTTCGTTTCGTGCCGTTCCGCTCTCACTAATAGTTATTAATTTGAGAGTGAGAGGGACGGGGTGATACGAACTTCGAAAATCGGATTTCGGAGTTGCCCCCCTGGTCGAGTTTGTAATGTAAACAGAATTGTCGCTTGTCTCCGACAATTGTCAAGTTAGTGAAATATTCTGGGACAATTTTAAGAGACTATATAATTTGGTTTTTTTTTTGTATGTGTTCTTAGATGTCTTAGGCACGGGTTTAGACCAGGACTACACGTCAGGCGAGATGGTGATACTGCAGTGTAGCAACGGCCTAGGGGTCATTGTCCGCACGAGCGGCACGGAACCCAAGCTCAAGTATTACACGGAACTGATCTGTAAGGCCGATACCATCCAGTAAGTACCTACACATATTAAACAAACCTATTCTTCATTTAAGGCTTGTACACGCGCTAAAGTCCTTGAGCGTACGGGCGGGGCTTGGGCGGAGCTTATGCCTCTCGCCCCCGCGACCCGCTCTATTAATACGTGAGCGCGAAACTGTCTTACAGAGTAAAATTATAGACGCGTCATCGCGCCGCGCATCGTTACCAATGCAAGGGTGGACGTGGACGGGTCGTATCGCATGATTATCGTTGTCATAACGTGATATTTATCATTAAGTATATTTTCCTACTCCAGTACTTTTATTTGACAGTTAAAGGGTCACCAACACCAATATAATGGTACACATAATATACTGGAGACAATTTTTTTTAATTTTGTCCGTCCGGACTAAGGCCAGAAACCATTCAGCCGTTTAGGACAAAATACGGTGTTAGCAATTTAGAAAGCAAACAAAATAAAAAAGTGTGTACAACACAATATTTCAATTTTACTGACATAATTTGACACTTGACATGTAAATGTTGATGGCTGTCGTTTTCGGGTAGTTTGGTGGATCTTATTACGAAATTGTAAAAATTTTTGGATCCAAGATGGCGGATGACATTTTGACACCTTTGCCTCAAAAATGTTCATGGGTGTCGTTTTCGAGTAATTTGGTGGCTCGGAACACGAATTTTGAATATTTTTTTGGATTCAAGATGGCGGATGACATTTTGACACTTTTGCCACAAAAATGTTCATGGGTGTCGTTTTCGAGTAATTTGGTGGCTCTGAGCACGAATTTTGCATAATTTTTTGGATCCAAGATGGCGGATGACATTTTGACACTTTTGTCACAAAAATGTTCATGGGTGTCGTTTTCGAGTAATTTGGTGGCTCTGAGCACGAATTTTGCATAATTTTTTGGATCCAAGATGGCGGATGACATTTTAACACTTATGACACAAAATTGTTCATGGGTGTCGTTTTCGAGTAATTTGGTGGCTCTGAGCATGAATTTTGCATAATTTTTTGGATCCAAGATGGCGGATGACATTTTGACACTTTTGTCACAAAAATGTTCATGGGTGTCGTTTTCGAGTAATTTGGTGGCTCTGAGCACGAATTTTGCATAATTTTTTGGATCCAAGTTGGCGGATGACATTTGGACACTTTTGACAGAAAAATGTTCATGGGTGTCGTTTTCGGGCAATTTGGTGGCTCTGATCGCGAATTTGGCATAATATTTAGGATCCAAGATGGCGGATGTCATTTTGACACTTGACACAAAAATGGTGATTGGGTATCATTTTCGGGTAATGTGGTCGCTCTGAGCCCGAGTTTGGCATTATTTATGTTTTATTTAAAAGAACATATGCCTAGGTCCAACGCTGATCACCTTTCAAATGCTAATGATGTGATGACGATGATGATGATAATTTTAATGAAGTCGTAGAAAAGTTATTGTATGCAACGTTGTATAAATAAGTCAAAAAATGCTCGTGGTGTCTTTCTTTACGATGTTCGCTACGCTCACATCGTAACCCACACCACTCGCCTTTTTTGACCTCTCTTATACAACTGTTGCATAAAATACTATATTGAAACGTGATATCCCTACTTAATATTATACATGCGAAAGTAACGCTCTGTCTGTCTATCTGTCTGTTACGCTTTCATGCCTAAACCACTGAACCGATATTAATGAAATTTGGTAAGGTGGTAGTTTTAGTCCCGAGGAAGGACAGGATAGTTTTTATCTCGGAAAATCTCATAGTTCCCGCGGGATAGCAGCGCAGACGGAGTCGCGGGCTACAGCCATTTGTCATAATTGATTAAGTTTAAAAATGATGTCCCCAATATACCATTACCTACTTTTGAAAATATTTATTTTTCTACACATAGCAAAATCGATATCTAAGGGTCCGAGTGGTCCTCAAGCATGAATCCGTTGTCAAAAGTTTGAAAAGTGGCCGCCATTTTGAAAATTGTAGTTTTTTGACCGATTGCGTTTAAAATCGATATCTGATGGCCCGAGTGGACCCCAAGCATGAATCCGTTGTCAAAAATTGAAAAAGTGGCCGCCATTTTGAAATCTTTAGGTTGTGGACCGATTGTTGTCAAAATAGATATCTGAGGATCCGAGAGGTCCCCAAGCATGAATCCGTTATCAAAAATTGAAAAAGTGTCCGCCATCTTGAAATCTTAAGTTTTTGGGCAGATTGTTTTCAAAATCGATATCTGATGACCCGAGTGGTCCCCAAGCATGAATCCGCTGTCAAAAATTGAAAAAGTGGCCGCCATTTTGAAATCTTTAGTTTGTGGACTGATTGTCTTTAAAATCGATATCTGAGGGTCCGAGTGGTCCCCAAACACGAATCCGTTGTCAAAAATGGAAATAGCGGCCACAATTTTTAAATGTTTAGTTTTTCGACCGAGTGCTTTTAAAATCAATATCTGAGTGGTCTCCAAAGTTGAATTTGTTGTCAGAATATGATAAAATAGGCGTAAACTAGAGAATTTTCAGTCACGAGAGAGTAGAGAACGCCTAATTACACTTGACCGTTTTAGTAGAATCATATTTGGCATACCTACACACAGCAGCTTACAAAAACTTCATCGCAATCGAGTCTATAGTAGTACCTACCTAACAGGAATTAGACATTTTAACATTTAAATCCGACTCACGCTTGACGCTTTTTTGACAAAAACTTTCTCAGCATACACACAGCCAGCTCACAATAATCTTCATTTGTATTTCGGACAGACGCTTTCCCCTCTCTCTACTTAGTGTTTAGTGTGCGATAGACATATACTGTTAGTAACTTAGATTATGACTTTTGTCGAACGTCCCGAGACGCACACGTTTTTTTATTAATGCACATTTCATAGACAATATTTTTGCAATATGAACTTTTTATATTGTGTGGTATTATTGCCACTCACTATTCTATCACACCACATGCAACAAGCAAGTCTAGCATTTTTCTCCTGTAGTTGACAGAGTCTTGACTCTTGACATTAACTAAAATCAGGAACCCCTATTTTTTCACCTGTAACCATTTTACTGCTCCATTTTTTATCAGAAAAAGATTACATTTTATAATCTTCGTCATAAAATAATGAGCAATAACTTTATTTTCTTACTTACTTAAATTTCTTAAAAAATTAGCTCGTTTTTGCAATATTCCGGACAAGTTCCTACCGCTCCCCATTTTCGTCCATACGGTCAGTGCGGGACGAGGCGCGTTGCATGACGGATCTGTGTCAATTTTTCGCGGCGACCAAATAAAACTCCGTTTTTAAATATTTGTTGAATAATTTTGTAGCATAGAGTGGACAATCTGTTTCGTGATTTGTAAAGAAGTTACCTAATAAACATTTACGTATAGTTTAGTTTTTGTGTGTATGCTAAATATTATTATTCTAATAAAACGGTCAAGAGTGATAAGCGTTCACTTTGCTAGATCTTCAGATGTCCATTTTGAAATCAATCTGCCCAAAAACCAAAAATTTTAAGATGGCGGCCACTCTTTAGGTATATTTTTGACAACGGATTCAGCTTGGGGACCAGTCGGATTCTCAGATATCGATTTTGAAAACAATCGGCCCAAATCTAAAGATTTCAAAATGACGCCCACTTTTTCAATTTTTGACAAGGGATTCATACTTGGGGACCACTCGGGCCATCAGATATCGATTTGAAAACAATCTGCCCAAAAGCAAAAGATTTCAAGATGGCGGCTACTTTTTCAATTTTTGATAACAGATTCATGCTTGGGGACCACTCGGATCCTCAGATATCGATTTTGACAACAATCGGCACACAAACTAAAGATTTCAAAAATGGCAGCTACTTTTTGAATTTTTGACAACGAATTCATGCTTGGGGACCACTCGGATCGCCAGATATCCATTATGAAATCAATGAAATGAAATGAAATGAAAAATGAAATCAATCGGTCGATAAACTAAAAATTTCAAAATGGCAGCCACTTTTTGAATTTTTGGCAACGGATTCATGCTTGGGGACCACTCGGATCCTCAGATATCGATTTTGAAAACAATCTGCCCAAAAACTAAAGATTTCAAGATGGCGGCCACTTTTTCAATTTTTGATAACGGATTCATGCTTGGAAACCTCTCGGATCCTCAGATATCGATTTTGAAATCAATCGGCCGATAAACTAAAAATTTCAAAATGGCGGCCACTTTTTGATTTTTTGACAACGGATTCATGTTTGGGGACCACTCGAATTCTCAGATATCGATTTTGAAAACAATCGGCCCACAAACTAAAGATTTCAAAATGGCGGCCATTTTTTCAATTTTTAACAAGGGATTCATGTTTGGGGACCACTCGGATCCTCAGATACCGATTTTGAAAGCAATCGGTTGAAAAACTAAAGATTTCAAGATGGCGGCCACTTTTTTAATTTTTGATAACGGATTCATGCTTGGAAACCTCTCGGATCCTCAGATATCGATTTTGAAATCAATCGGTCGATAAACTAAAAATTTCAAAATGGCGGCTACTTTTGAATTTTTGACAACGGATTCATGCTTGGGGACCACTCGGATCCTCAGATATCGATTTTGAAAACAATCGGCCCACAAACTAAAGATTTCAAAATGGCGGCCATTTTTTCAATTTTTAACAAGGGATTCATGTTTGGGGACCACTCGGATCCTCAGATATCGATTTTGAAAGCAATCGGTTGAAAAACTAAAATTTTCAAAATGGCGGCCACTTTCTAAACTTTTAACAACGGATTCATGCTTGAAGACCACTCGGACCCTTAGATATCGATTTTGAAGACAAACGGTCAAAAAACAATTATTCTGTTACAAACAATTATTCTATACCTACCTTTTACGCAAAAAGAAGAAGAGAGAAAGCAAAGGTTAACTTTCACACTCAGAAACGCCAATTAACATAATTAAAGCACTATTTGTTCCTTTGTATCTTTGGTTACGCAGGGATGATAAATTAAAACTTGAACTTGATCCGTTAACACGGTAAAACAGCGTAGAATATCCACCGTCAGTCAATACAACCGAGAGGACAATTACAGTTAAGTTTCACACTCAGAGACGACAATTAAGTTCTAACTAATCATAATTATTAACTGACGTCTCTGAGAACGGCACTCGTTCAAGTTCTGCAACAATTTATAAATACGTTGCAACTCTAGGCAGCTACGACCTTTAACATGTTTATCGCTATCCCGCGGGAACTATGCAATTTTCCGGGATAAAAAGTAGCCTATGTTTTAATCTAGGGTACCAGCTATCTTCGTTCCAAATTTTATCCAAATCCGTCCAGTCGTTTGAGTGTGAAGAAGGAACAAACATACACACTCACTCATATCCTCACAAACTTTGGCATTTATAATATTAGTAGGATCTACCTACTTTACGAATCACGAAACGGATTGTCCACTCTACGCAACAAAATTATTCCACAAATATTTAAAAACGGAGTTTTGTTTGGTCGCAGCGCAAATTGACACAGGTCCGTCATGCATCGCGCCTCGTCCCGCACTGACCGTATGGACGAAAATGGGGAGCGGTAGGAACTTGGGAGGGAATATTTCAGAAAACGAGGTAATTTTTTAAGAAATTTGACAAAGTAGGAAAATAAAGTTATTGTTCATTATTTTATGAAGCAGATTATAAAATTTCATCTCTTTATGATAAAAAATGGAGCAGTAAAATGGTTACAAGTGAAAAAATAGGGGTGACTTTAGATTGCTTTTTCTCTGCTTTCTTTCACTAAAATGGATTTCTACCAAAACTATGTTACTTCTCATATCTTCCAGATTAGGATATATTTTTTCCGACGTATAAATTGTTACGTTATAATGTATAAAATGGTTACAACACAACTCATTTTCACGAAAATTTCAAAGGTCGAGCCTTAATTTAGAACGTGAAACCACACAACATTATATTGCGGGTCGTGAACTTTAATCTCTTTACAATTTGTACTAGAGTAACCATTGACGACACGCAAATAAAGTGACATTAAAACAATTTTATTTTGCGGCTTCCAAAATTTTTGCTAGGTAAGAAATAGTTTACCAGACGCAATATAATCTTATTGTGGTTTCTCATTCTAAATTAAATGAAGTATAAAATCTATTCTTTTATCGCGGATACTAAATTGACAAGTGCAAAATATCGAGTTGTCGATTAATTATACCAGTTTTTATGGTTTAGTGGTGTACTCGAAACTATTGACAATGTTTGTGGCCTGAATACAAGTGGTTTGGCCATGTTATACATACTCGTATTTTAAGAAAAAAAATATGATTATCATAATCAAGCAAATTTAAAGGTTTATTAGTTTATTATTACGCTTACTTATATGCTGACAATACAGAATGTAAAAAAACTGTGTATGTATGTATGTATGTAAACTCTTTATTGCACATAAAATTTAAAAACTGTGTTTGTTTATAGTGCGTCAAAATAAACCGGTTTTTACTGTTCTAGACTGGTTTTTATAGTTCTAAACCGGATAATGTGATAAGAACTTGAAATGTTTCCCTAAAACCGGTTTAAAAATAACGGTTTCAAGAACCAAACCGAAATTACAAGATATTGCGCTTATTACATGATTATGATAACGGTTTGGAAATTTAACCGGTATCGGGGCTTTGGTTACTGCTACAAATGTTAACCTAACTTTATTTCCTTAGGGAGCAGGAAAAAATGAATGCCAAATTGAAGGAAATGGTCAAGGAATTTATGGAAGAGCTCCTACAACCGCGCCAGAATGGACTCGTGGGACGAATCGCATAGACTACACCATGACGCTGTCTGTAACTCAGAATGTTGCAAAGTTTAAACGATAGATTTAATAGGTGACTTTACCCTGTAAAAAATATCAGTTGACCTGAACTTATTTTAAATGTTATGATTGAAATCAAGGTAAAGGCACCAGAAGTCAGCCCGGAACTAATAGTTAGCCTTTCGATGGAAGTTTTGAGTTCAAACTCCTATGATATTTCTATTGAGGATCAATTAACTAAAGTAACCCGAGGGCTCAACTACAAAATCCGTTTTTCGCTTAACACTATGTTTCTCTATAACGAATAAAAGACTCAAAAGGCTGACCTATATAGTCTGGCAGCTAAATCACAGCAGCCAGATGACACTTCCAAATGTCATTTTACGAAATAATGATACCACATTTATTTCACTAGTGCTCGACTAAGGTCACGTAATGAATGATTTGATTACTGAACGAACGAAATATTTTATGAATGTCACATTCTTAGTTTAGTATATTTTTTTAAATTAAGCGCGATACTTTTGAGGGGTTCAAGGTTCATATTAATGAACAAAAACGACTTTTCCATTTCCACTCCAAACTGCAACCAAACTCAAAAATTTAAAGGCTTGGTCCGCCGATTCGGAATAATTTAAGTTTTTAAGTAAAGTACAGAGATAGAAAAAAATATTATTGTGATAATTGTTGTTTTATTTATGGCAAAATGGGAAATTGAAAACTGGTAACTGATTTGACATGCTTCCGCACATTTCCAAATCGCGCTACTAAGTAGAAAACATACCTACAAAAAATCTTATTGTCAAATCATTTTATTAATATACGCTTTGAAAATTCTCTATTTCAAGATAAATGACGCAAATCAATTTCATTACATCGTTCATTATCTTTCATTCACTCACTAAGTCACATCACTACTTAATATTCGCCATAAACTGACAACACTGAAAGTGTCATCTGGCTGCAGTGATTTATCTGCTAGACTATAGTTCCGAGCTCACTTCTAGTGCCTGTACCTAATTCATGTTATAAAAACTAACATTCCTAAAAAAAAAATATTATACTTAATAAAAAAATACTATCATTCTTTGATTTAAATAATTAGCTGGACTATCTGCAAACTTTATTTACAAGTCAAAATATATGGATAGATAGGTAATTTTAACATTATACCACTTTATGTCATTACATATATATGTATATGCTGCGAATAAGTATGAAGCCTGCACAAATATTTAATGTCCTCAATGTATTGTATTATGTATTGTAATTAACCATTCCGTTAGACAAATAAGTTAGACGAATTTTTGAAATCATCTGTGAAATCTCATTACAAAATATTGAATTGAGTTTTATTTCAAATTCCAGTGAAATTGTAGAAACGATACTTAATAATTATTAAGACTAGTCGAACCATGTTTCACGTTTGTGTCGGTAAGGTTTATTTTAAGGTTTGATTTCAAAATCGTCTCCTAGAACCTCAAATGTTTAGTACTTACTATATCTATAGGCTGTTTTATTTATTTATTTTATGAAAAGACCGAAGTCTAGAGAAGAAATCGCTAATAAGATTTATAATTTTGATATTGTTTACAAGTTTATGTACAATGGCCGCTTATTTTTATAATTTTAAACGAATGCCAAGAATTTGATGAATAGTGACCAAGAAAATGCTTTAACGTTTTTTATGACAGTTCCGCCAACAGAAAAAAAGCAATAAAGCTGTTTGTTTGTCAATTGTCACATTTACTTGAGTGAAAATAGACTTTGATGTTTTAAGCCGTACAAAAGACTTACCCCCTTATTTATAAACACCCTATAGGCTTCTGCTAACTTAGTAATCGTTTGTCCTTATCTGTGAAAGGTAAATGTCAAAGTGACAGATAAGGACAAACGATTACTATGTTAGCAGAGGCCTATAGAGCGTTTATGAATAAGGGTGATAGAACCAGGTGGTAAAGGACATTCTTGGTCGACTATATACCATTAAAATTAAATTTTATTTGCTTATCATAAAATTATGTAGTACTTAATATACTTACTATTTAAGTATATAAGGGCCACTTGCAGAGATCAAAGTTAACGACTTAACCCCGTGTTAGATGCTATAGCCTGGGGTAAGGTGTGTCAAAATGTATGGAAATGTCGAACCCAACCCAGGGTTACTGTTTAAATTTTTTAACTCTGGACTGTGCAATTTGGCCTTAGTGTATTAGTTATCTGTAATATTTATTATTATTTGAATTGACACTGTGATATGCCTAAAGAAACTGCAACAGAATATAACAACAAGCGTGCGTACAATCGTCAACATATACACGGAAACTGGCCGGATGCTCAAAATTTTAATAAAAGCAAAAACGTACGCCGCGTAGTCTATGAATTTGATATCGAAAATATGAAACTAACACGGTAACGAAAGACTAAATGATGGTTAAACGAGTAGGTACTTAAAATGTTATTGTGATACGACCAAAGGTAAATAGGTGCCTCTAATGTTGCTATGCTATAATAACACTATCTGGGAGCTGATTTTTGAAACCATATCTGTGAAAATACCACACGAAAGTGTCAAAAGAATTGTGTTGTTTGATTAGTGCAGAAGAAAATTACAGCTCCCATTGTACTTGTCTACGTTTTTTTATACAACAAGGAAGGCAACCATCAAGTGGGTCGACTTGTGGTAAGCAAGCACCAGCGTATAATTTCATTCACCAGTAGTTTTGTATTAATGCACAGATTGTTTACAATTTTAAATGGTATTTTCGAGTGATGTGCTTTCAAACGTCAGTCCACTTTCCTCATTGTAAATCCCTGAAATTATATTTATTTTTAAAATATTACTTACTAATAAAACAGAAGTTAGTAATTACAGTTTTTAATTTTTCTCCATAAAACAAAACAGTTGCTATGAGTATGACAGATAATAACGACGTTTTATCCTCGATTTCTGACAATTTACCTCTTTTTTAGTCTATTTCTAAATTCAAAATTAGACCTTTTATTTCGTAGGTACCGTCCTTCTCACTCTAATCATTAAACACCATCTGTGAGCGAGACGGCATGATTCAAACCTCGAAGTATAAAATCAGGAGTCTACTTCCAAATTCGAAATTCAAAGTATCATATATCCCTCTCACTCTCCTATTTAACATTAAGTTTGAGAGGGACGGCACAAGCACAACACTAAATTCGAACAGACCCTTCTGCGTTAGACCTGAAATTTTTTGATAAAGGATCTGAACGAAAGTTATGAAAACGCACAAATAGCATAAAAATCTAAATTGAGTCACTTCAAACTGACAAATTCAATTCTTTTTTTTTAAGACTCCAATCATTAAAAAAACAGACGTATTAATCCGAGTTTGCAGTTAGGAGACTCAATTGTAAATATAATGTGTTAAACTACCGCGATTTTCACTCATATTTATTTCAAGTATTATTACCGGGACTTAACCGCGTACAAAGCGCGCGCGCGTTAAAAGTGATACCCTACATGGCAGTCTGTTCGTGACGCCACTGCAACGTGCCTGAAACATCGAGGTAGTTAAAAACAATTTTTTACGCGGTTAAGTCCCGGTAATAATACTTCAATTGTAAACATTGGGATTAATATTCCTCATCAGATTCGGCTTCAACCGGTCCCGCCGCCGCCGCCGCTGCCGCTTCCGCCTCCGCTTCTAAACGTAATCGCTCCTTCTCTTGCAAATTGAGCTCAATCAGGTTGTCCAGTTCCGGGCTTAGAAGAATGGACAAGCCCGCTGTAGTTGGCACCTGAAAAAACGTATTTTTTAGCATCTATCGTATGTTTCGTTTTTTCTGTAACTACCTACCAACATAGAAAGCACGTAATATAATCAAATCAACCTTGCTGCTGCCCCCCTCAACTCCCCAACAGAATTGAAAAATGTAGTCTTTGTTTTATATCGACAATGACATTCAAATGCCGCCATACTGTTTGACCTACCGACAGACGGTGCCTACACTTTTACTAGCCCCCCTTCATTATCTCGTAATGCGCTACATGCTAACCAAGTCACGCGACGCCCGGTTGCAGTAGAAAAGTGCGACCATAACTTTAAAAAACTTTTTGATGGCCCTAATGCCGCTCCTACATTACCTACTTCAAGTTTCAAGTGTCAAACAAAAAATGACGTTTGGTAGTGCGAGGAAAGGGTGAGGTGAAGTAGTCGGCGCGGCGATGAATTTTTGACATTTGAAACCTAAAGAAGTGAAGGAGCGGCGATAATGTCTATTTCCATGGAGTCGCAGGTAAAACAAAAAAGGAAATGTGAAGTAAAGAGTGATCGTGCTGTGCCAGGGTTGCTCCAGAATTCGAAATTCGAACTTTGTAAACCGTCCCTCCTACTCTCTTTAATGACTATTTTGTGTGCGAAAAAAGGCACGATACGAACTTCTAATTCGAATGTCAGAGTGAAAAATCAGCTTAGAATAGGCCAGACCTATCTTTGTGGGTGTAGGAATAGTTATTTGTTATGCAAGGCTGCAAAGTTTTTGTTTGGCGCGAGTGCCTGTATTGAAACCCGAGCAAGCGAAGGATTCTATGATTGAACCACGAGCGAAGCGAGTGGTTCAATAGAAGAATCCTGAGCGTCGCGAGGGTTTCAAGGCACGAGACACTAAACAAACTGCTGCCTAGCGAAACACACAATTTTTCACCTTACTACAGCGAGAAAAATAGTGGATGGAAGAATTTCTAATTACTTGAGTATATGAATAGGTGGTGAGGTGGTCGTGGTGGAGTGGTGGTCAGCGCGGCGTTCGAATTTCAAAAACCTTTTCCACCCAAGAGGGGAAAAAGCACTTTTCCACGCAGATTTTTAAGGAGAAAGACAGCTCTTTCGAGCAAGTGAGGTGAAAAAGTATTTGATATAAATGTCTTACTTCTGCAAATACTGGCTTCGCTCCTTCCCATTGCTCCATGTGGCTTTCGAGTATCGTTAGACATGGTGCGGCTTTCGGGAAAATCCTTCCGATCATTCTGCATATTCAATATTAATTAATTTAAAACATGACAATACTAACACTTAGTGCGTGTGAGCTTGAATTACCGGTATTATTCGGAACCGTTATCGTGGCCATGAACTAGGAACTGGTATTTCACAGGTACCGGTACCGAGCTTAGGAACCGGTATC
The DNA here is from genome assembly GCA_963854515.1 of Pandemis heparana. Classification (NCBI taxonomy): domain Eukaryota; kingdom Metazoa; phylum Arthropoda; class Insecta; order Lepidoptera; family Tortricidae; genus Pandemis; species Pandemis heparana. The sequence continues at coordinate 2,902,984 of OY978016.1, read as the reverse complement.
CTACAAGGTTCCGGTAATACACCAAACGGCAGCGCCGCATAGCTACACGTATAAGAACCTTAATAGAGAATCGGTATTTCTGGGTTCAAAGTAAGTGGTAAAGGTATTTTTTACTAGTTTTCTGGAACCGAAACGAAGAGGACCGATATACTGGTGTTTTATCGATACCTTGGGCACCGGTTCCAAGCCCTGGGAAGGGGTGAATTATTGTCAATTGAGACTTGGAAGTAGTGCAGAAGCGGCAATAAATAAATGTGATGTAGGTATAAAATTTTAGTGGAATTGTTAAGAACAATAGGCTTATTATTGTTTAACTTGCTCGCAATCGCCATGGTGTCTTTTTGACAGTTCATATATGGGCTGACAATTGGCATCGGAATCAGCTAGCTGTCACATTCATACAAGAACTGTCAAAATGAACACGATGGCGATTGCGAGCGAGTTAGACAATAAGCCTACTGCTTACTCGTAAAGTGGTACACAAGTCATCTGCAGAAACTGTATCTCCAAGTCGGGGATGAAGCATTTGTCGCGATCCATGATGATGGGCGGCAAGTCCCCTCGGCTCTTCTCCACGTCGCCTTGCTTGAAGAACTCTGTCAGCACTGCGGCCTGCCCGTACACAAAGAGACTTGTTTATGCCTGTGACTTCTCTCACGTTCTAGAACTTCCTGTTCCGTAGAAGTTTCACAAAATCCAACCCACCTACCATCTGTCATATAATTTACTAAGCGAATACTTATGTCATCAAGTATTAAGTGGCATGACAGCTGGTATAGCGGTATAGCAGCGGGTGGTAGGGCCTTGTGCAAGGTCCGTCCGGATCGCAACCACCATCTTACTCGCTAATCCTGCTGCTAATCAGCAGTGCTTGCACTGCTGTGTTCCGGTGTGGAGAGTAAGACAGCCGGGGAAATTACGGGCACAAGAGGCATTTCATCTAAATCCTCTAAGTTGGCAACGCATCTGCAATTCCTTCGGGGTTGCGGGTGTCTATGGGCAGTGGTGATCGCTAACCATCAGGTGACCCACTTGCTCGTTTGCCTTTAAAAAAGAAAAATTCGAAGACAAGACAAGTAAGTACTCACCTGATGGGTGGCGTAGGGGTGTGTGTATGAGGATCCGGGTTTTTCCATGTGTTCTGATTTTCAGTATTGTATAGAAATACTAGCTGTTGCCCGCGACTTCGTCTGCAAAGAATTCGTTTATCGCTATCCCGCGGGAACTACGCAATTTTCCGGGATAAAAAGTAGCTTATGTGTTATTCCAAATCATAAACTATGTCTGTTCCAAATTTTATCCAGATCCGTTAAGCCATACTGGCGTGAAAGAGTAACAAACATCCATACATCCATACATCCATACTTACAAACTTTCGCCTTTATAATAGTAGTAGGATAAATTATAGTTAACATTTATATAACTTACAGCGGTCTTCTTGACGCAGCCCCAGTCTTTGAGCTGGTCGCTGAGGTCTGCCGCATTCATCAGTAGCGCCTGGAGGCAAGAGACGTGGGCGCGGTTGCCTTTCTGATAGTCCATCGACAACGCCTTGTACTCGTTCAAGTTTCTACGGGATAAGATTACCTTAGACCCTTGAAAAAGTTACCCACCAAACTCTTACAGTATAGCTAAATCGTGTGTTGTTTCTGCGGATAGAGGCAAATAATGCTTAACCATCAACATAAACTAAACAAGAAGAAAAGAAGATCTGTATGAAGAGATTGATGAATGTGGATGAAGCGACAGAGGTATGTCAGAATCGTAGCAAGTAGAACAAAGTAGTCTCTGCCTACCCCTATGGGAAAGTGGCGTGACTGCATGTATGTATGTATAAACTAAACGTTAATGAAAAAGGGAAAGAGGCATTTTTAATATCAGGTGTGAAGGGTCTCTACTGCCTAATAAGCCTGATACAATAAATTGTGACTGACTTGAAGTAATTAGCCAAATCCGAAGCCAAGACAAAGTCCCGCAACAGAATGAGCGCACGGTCGTAATCCCGGCGCGGCAAGGCCTCCAGGATGTCACAGCCTTGCGTGTTGAGGATGCAGATGGCTTGGGCTAGGTGGTGACGCTCCATCACGCTACCCTCACTTGAGTAGAGAGCGGCTAGCATCGTTTCTAAGGAATAAGTTAAACCAGGGTCGGAATTACTAGGTCGGATTGTGCCCTGGTGGTTCCACCCGGCCCATTACTGGATAATAATAGATGGGATATTATCGGAAAACGCTATCACGTTACTCTCACTTGAGTAGAGAGCAGCTAGCATCGTTTCTAAGGGATAAGGCAAACCAGGGTCAGACTGGCCCGGAAGGGCGTTGATGGCTCCACCCGGCCCAAGACTGGATAGTGATAGATATTAACGGATAATATTGAAGTATACCAGGCCCTGGAGCCACGGGTGGCAGACATCACCTTGACTAACTATAGCTACTTAAGACCAGTCCGACGCAGATGTACATACTTTATCTAAATTTCTTACAATAGCGGGGCCACCAGAGCTATAACCAAGATGCCCATGACCGCTATTTTGTCATTAGGTTGTCAAAGAAACACTTTCTGAGAAAACACGTTAATTTGTTTTAAAAGACAGCTTCAGCTGAGCCTTTCGACGCTTTGTAGCGACCGCGAAAGGGCAGCACCAATTTTGTAATCCTTAATAATTGTATCTAGAGTAATCAGCCAAACATTTTGATTTTCTAGAAAATAAGGCAATAAATACCTCTATACAACATAGTTACGAGAAACTTAGCATATTATGATCATGAAAAAGTAATAGCAGACTTCTTTGAATTAAATTGTCATCACAGCCTCTCATCTAGATTTGAATAGTAGCAATAAAAGGTATGAACTTACGTCCTTGAATTTGGAAACTGTTTGTGGTCCCACGATGATCCAAATCGTGGACCAGGCCTGCTATCAGGTACATCATTGCTTGCAAGTCGCTGAAGAACACAAAGTGCAACAAAAACTTAATGTAGGGTCCGTCTGGATCGCTACTGACATCTTACTCGCTAATTCTGGTGCCAAGTGTGAATGACTGGCACTGAGATATTTTATCTTAGCCCCCTTAGGCTGGCAAAGCACCTGTTATGCCCAGAGTAATAATAAATAACTAACACTTAAGATGTCTGGTTACTTTACGTTACTTACTTGAAGTACCCTTGCGACACGAGCTTGTAGTTGACAATGGCTGCGTAGGCCCACTGGGCCACGTTGAACGCATGCAGCCAGTTGTGGTAAGGCACGTCGCGATAACCCTTCTTCACATGCAGGATGAAGCGACCGAGTTTCTGCCGCTTCAGGTGGAACCTGGGGAACGAAACTTCTGGAAACATTTCCGAGCAGCATACATCGTATTTACGTGGTGAGTATCCGCAACGCAACTCCCACGTGCTGTTCTTTAGGAAGGAAAAAGGAGACGTTTTGCTGAGAGACTGTAACATAACTTGACTAGTTAAAGTAGTTACTTAGGTACCTTCCTACTTGTTTCTGGTTCATTCCTAATTCGGAGTGAATCTAACACACCTTTCACACACACACACACACACACACACACATATATGTGGGTGTTACATATTTTCCCTGCTCTGCTTCTATGAAAGCACAACCTTAGACTGCTACAAAAGTCAAGCCAAGCCTAAAAGCAAGCACTAAAAATGTCCAAGGAATCACTTTATGCATTTCCGGCTGAGCAAAGGAGGGTACGAATAATTTAAAGTTACCTGCATGTGCGCATTTGAGCAAGACCATGACCCGCCAAACAACGTCAGACATCAGCGTCAGATATATCGGTAAAAGCGTCCAAATAATCGGACCAAGATTTATGTAAAGAGGTTCAGAGCGTGTTCCGATATATTTGGAGACTATGGCCACTGTGATGTATCTGACGATGAAGTATATGTACAATTTTTTCCATTACAAAATCACATGTATCATTACGTCTTCACGAATCCCAAGTCGTCAAACATCTTGTATGCGTAGCAGGGCAGCTCCCTCATGGGCAACGCTCGCGGATTGAAGTGTAGCGACGAAATGTGCGGGTGGTTGTGGAAGCCCGTACACTCCAGCAACTTTTCTACTTCAGAATCAGCTACCTGCAGACCCGAAGATACTTTTAACTACTTTTGCACGTGTAGTGTTAAGCCAGGACTACTACAATTCGTGAGCTCATAGAGTACCGCTCGGATTTGTCTTGTTGTTTCACTCACTCGGCCGATTGAAGTATTAAACCCGTAAGGTTATCTGAGACTGCAAGACAAACCCGTATGGCATTCTAAGAGCTCACGTACTGTATAGGATTGCTTATGTCGAAACTCGAAGGCACTTACCTGCATATGATACATCACTAGCTCATTGGCCAGGGCATTCCTGATATGTGCTTCTTGTAGTTTCTCGTACACCACAGAGTGTAGGATACACACGCCACAGTATATGCTAAACGCCAGAGCCATCTCTTCGTCCATGGCATCGAAGTAGGGGTCTCCAATTTTGTTAATCAGCTGACCGACGCCTATTATTCCAGTTTGTTCACGGATCGGAAACGCCAGGAGTGTTCTAGAGGACAAAAAGACCAAGCAATCCGCGACATGATGAACGGACACACATCAGTATCTAGGCTTATTGTCTAACTCGCTCGCAATCGCCATTGTGTTCATTTTGACAGTTTTTGTATTAATGTGACAGCTAGCTTATTCCGATGCCAATTGTCAGCCCATACATGAACTGTCAAAATGAACACGATGGCGATTGCGAGTGAGGTAGACAATAAGCCTACAGGTGACGCAATCACCGGTAATACTATTCGCATTAGCTAATTTAACGAATTCTCATTATCTTCTGTAGCCTGACTATTACGTTTACCAAAATTCGGTGGTGTCTGTAAGGCTCGTATGGAAAGCCCAAACCCAAATAATTCACATTTAAAAGTAACGTACGTCGTATACACTGAGTCAGGAACGCGAAGACATAGAAATGATTTTATTCAAGATACTAAATGGAGCAAGAAGCTAATAATATAAAGCGAAAACGACCTGTCCAAAACATTTTAACATAAGTATAATAGACCAGAGGATGCTTGAGCTAAACAAATATTTATGCTTAATAAATGAACCTGGGCACTTACTTGATATCTATTCCAGGGTAGCTGTCAACGTCTGGGTTGAATGCCGGATGATTTTTCGCCAACTTCGCATTAACTAGAGCCCCGGTTTTTACCACGTAACCAGCGATGCCAACGTCCATTGGATACCGACGTTGCACAGTTTCTCTAACCTTGGCATTATTTATTATTAATCAAGGGCCTTATTGTCTAATGCACTTGGATCACTTTCGTAGTCAGTGTTTATTTTTAGCAAAGGGTTTGGGGTGCGAGTACAAAAAAGTGAAAGCTAACAAATGATAAGATGTCGCCCTAATACCTAACTATGCTAAGTAGAGAGCACTCAAAAATAATAACTTAGTTGGACCCGTTTCCACCAAGTGCTTTAAGTACTGTGGACTAATGTATTATGATTGGTGGATATCAAACGCACCATAGCAAAGTAGCATAGCTCATCTCTGGTGGAAAGCCCTGAAGCTATACGAGTAAGGTAGGTATTGGTGTTACTTCTAGAGCTTTGTAAGTTGCAGAAAAGAGTATCCTCTTTAATGCAATGGTGATCGTGACAAGGACTACCCTCTGCTCTGGAGTTACAGTACCTTCCCAGGGTAGTAAGTCTGGACGAAATCCATGCGGTCCATATCGATAAGCATGACGGCGCAATATTCAGCCCTGACCAAATTCTTTGCCTGGTCCAACGCCATTTTCAACAGCGTATCCAGAGACGCCACCTTGTAAATTAAAGGCACAATAATAAAGAATAAATACATACCTACATACATACATACGTACATAAATCATGTCTTTATACCTTACGGGGTAGACAGAGCCTAAGGTAACAAGACCTAAAGGACATGTTTAGCATGATTATTCGCATATTGGACAGTGGAATCAAAATAGTGATACGATGCTAACCGCATCGCCTATAACATGATTCCTAAGACTTTCACCCATTCCCTAATGGGCTTTTACCGTCTGTGCGGATAGAGAAGCAACTGGTAAATTCTATGTTTTTTTTTGCTCTCAGACCAACAGCATGGAAGGGTGGAATAGAGAATACGTTACACAATTAATCGTCTTAACTCTTAACCTCTTACGGGACAGAGTGTAGGGTTGCTAAGCCTTATATTATTCCTAAGATTTTTATGATTGTCGCCCATTCCCTCAACTGGCTTTGACAATCTGCGCGGGAAGGGAAGCAGCTGAAGCTGATACACTGTATGTTTTTTCTTTGTTCCCAGACTAGAATGGAACGTAATGTTAGAGTAGACAATAATCTCATAAACCAACAAAGGGCATTCCCTTCATCTAAGAGTCTAAGTAATTTGGTAGCTTCATTTACCTACCTGTGTGAATAGTCGCTTTGCTACACGCAGTAGGTGCTGACATTTCTTCTTTAAAGTGCATTCGTACTCATACCAAATTGACTTTTTAAGAGCTGGCCAGCAGAATCTGAAAAAAAAACACGTTAATAACGTACCTACTGCAGACGGACCGCTTAACAGTCGTCGCCCGCGCGGGTACAGGGGCGCAGGGTATGACGACAAAGGGGGCCGAGAGAGATGCGGGCGGCAGGCGCACTACCCTCCCGCACCACTCTCGGTCCCCTTGTCGTCATACCCTGCGCCCCTGTACCCGCGCGGGCGATGACTCTGTTAAGCGGTCGGTCTATAGGTACCAACATTGATACATTTACAGATTATAAGATTCCACATTGTAGGTAATCTGATTACAAAGGTTACGAACTTGTCCAAAACAAAATACCATCGGTGAGTTGTTTTTAGGGTCCCGTTGCTTCAAAAGGAAAAACGGAACCCTTCATCTTCATCACTATGTTGTCCATCCATCCGTCTGTCAATCAAGAACTTTTTTTCTCAGGAAAGCGTAGAGGTAGAAAATTGAAATCAATACCAAATACTTAATTAAGTCCAAGCCCCTTAGAGCTGTAAAAAAATAATAGTTCGTATCTGGTATGGAGTAAGTACTAACAAGAAACATTCGTGAGCGAGCACAGCGACTTGTTCCTCCTGTATCTTGGGAGCCACCACGCACACAAGCAGTGAGAACGGCTGGCCCGCCACGGGGTATACTACCACGCGTTTCTTACCGCTGTCTTGCGGCAGAAACTGTCAATAATCAAACAATACATTAAAATGAGAGAGAGAGAGAGAGAAAGAGAGAGGGACGTATGATACGAACTTTGAATTTCTAAGTAGCTTCCATTGGAAGCCACAGAGAGAGATTTAAACTACCTACTTAATACCTAACGACCCTCAGCGCAACGTAGTGCGGTGCAATAGAGATCCGGAAGACCTGGCACACAGCCTTGGTTAAAGTAGGGTTTCATGTACTCACTGGAGATACAATTTCTTGAATTTCTGTGGAGAAATTGTTGAAAAACACTGTACTTTCCAGTCCAGCCTTCAATAAATCTATCAAATTCTCGCACATCTGGAAAGAGAGAAAAATTAAGCACATGAAAAAAAATGTTTTATCGCGTTTAACCAAACATTAAAAAAACGTTCTTTTTTTGGTTTAAGTACTTATTTTTATTTTTACCTACAAAGCAATGAAACGGAAAAAGTTGTGTTTAGGATGAGAGGTTGTTTGTGCACAAACGAATGTTCCCATTTTATCTCCAGAACGGTTCAACAGAGTTGTTATAAGCCCCATTCCCGCTTACGACCAAAATACTGTATAAACTACCTACTAAAAAAGTCAGGTATTAAAATAAATCCTAATGAGAATTTGTTATTTGGTTATTTCCAATATTTGGATTCGATACCAGGATACGATTTGTTAACATAAAGCCTGTACCTAATATATTTAGCAGTATTTTACGAGTTGAGTGGGTTTTGTGTGAATGCAAATGTTTTAACTTGATTTTATCATACGAACGTATATTTTAGTCTTCTTATGCAAGATCACACTGCCGATGGTTTCGATGAAGGCTTCCATGCGTTCACTGTGGACTATTACGTTGAACACCAACTCTGCCTCGCACTCCTCTTTCAACTGAAAAAAACCCTTGGTAAAGTCACGATAACTCTATAAAACCGTATGCCGTATCATAAGACAAGTGATTTAAATCGCGCAAATAACATGTAGCGCTAAATTTATCACTTTGTTGTTATGGCCTCCCACAATGTGTATTTGAAGTCTCAAAAAGTAACTTGTGGGAGGTCACTCTGAACACAAAGTGTTGGAGCGCATTATCGTTTTATCGCAGCCCGCCGGCCTCACAATCAAACCCACAAACTGAGGGTCTACTACCAAGACTATATACATACGTAATCATTCGTTTTTGTCTGCATACTAGCGCAGGTGTCGTCATCTAGACTTATAACTAAATCTAGAATTTTCCCCGGGTCGCTATTTTGTATACTTTTGCGTCTAGTTTTCCTGTTTGTAGCCATTTTGATTATTACAACGAATTCTTCAAACTCCTTTAGATAATATTTTATTTTATACTGTTTTACAAGAGATAAAATTATTTTGTTGTTTTCGTCGATTTAAATGTACCCGCCATGATTGACAATGTCAATTTCCTTTTTTTTATTTGCTTTGCTTGCCAGCTTCTTAATATAGCTTGCTCTTCGCTGTGGCAACACGACTTTCTTTGATGTCAGCGCAGCGCAGCGTTTTAGTTAGTAGCTAAAATAACTCGAACCGAGTAATTTGGGGTTATCTGTTGAATAATGACAGACGGATTCCGAAAACAGCTGATGACAAACTTTACAATCCGTATTTCGTTAGTTTTACGTGCAAAATAATGGCAGAAATACAAACCCTCATCGAAATGGGCTTCCCAAAGGAGCGAGCGTGAGTCCAATTTCTGATTCTGTGATTTTTAAAGCTTTTGAAAGTTCGTTTTAGTTGTCATGTTTTTGTTTGGTTACAGTGAGAAAGCTCTGGCAGTTACGAATTTTAAGGGAGTCGAGCCGGCGATGGAGTGGCTTTTGGCGCATGCTGATGATCCGCTGGTGGAGTCGGTAGGGCAGACGATTGGGTCGAGTTCGGCGCCGGCGGGACCGGCGGAACCGGCGACGTCCGACCCTCAGCCGACCACGGCGGCCCCAGACACCACGGAGACCGCAGCCGCCGAAGCTAAATCTTTTAAATGTGACGAATGCGGGAAGCTGTTCAAAAATCAGGATGAGATGGAATTCCACGCGGCGAAGACCAATCACAGCAGTTTCTCCGAGTCTACAGAAGAAAAGAAACCGTTAACTGAAGAAGAGAAGAAAGCGCAGCTGGCGCTGCTTGAAGAGAGAATGAAACAAAAGAGGAAGGAGAGAGAAGAAAGAGAAAAGGTACAATTGTTTTTTTTTCTTAGCTGTGCTTCAAATGCACCTTATGTGTTAAGGGTTGAAGGTTATCAAATAATGCCAGATATTATCACTAAAGCATACTCTTCAACAAAACTACAAATTGGTATAAAAAGGTTTTGTAGTTTTCCAACTGAAATTATATCAAAGCATACATAATACAACAGTAGTTCTTAGACTGCTTGCTTATTATCATATCAGAAAGTGGTTTGCACAGATTATGCAAATTGATGTGTGATGCCACCAATAGTTTCGTAATTTCTATGTTTAGTTGGGCATAGTGAACATTTTCTTATCAATAGGTCCTTGAAAATTATGCTAGATTTATTAGTCTGTCTGAAAAAGGCCATTAAAGGTTTTTGTCTATTCTCACTTCCAGGCGGAAGCCCTAGAGCGCGAGCGTCTCCGCATCAAGTCCGGCAAGGACATGCAGGATGCGCGGCTGCGGCTGCAGGAACAGGAGATGGCCAAGCTGGTGGAGCAGCGCCGCCGCGAGAAGGTGGAAGACCAGAAGGCGAGGGAACGGGTGCGGGCACAGATCGAGGCTGACCGACAGGCTAGGAAGTAAGTAAATATTGCTGATCTTTGCCTTTAAAGTTTTTTGAAGTGAAGACTTCTTTAGCGGCGTTGAGCGCTTTTTGGCATGGGTAAATTTTTTTTACTCGCGTCAGGCGTAAGTCGGAGGGAGAGTTTAAGTACCAGCATATCAGATCCTCTAAGAGCTTATTTTTTAAATAGGTACAAATGAAGTGAATTTTGACCTACTTATTGTGGTCAGCTGATTGACGTGTAATTTGGCACAGTTACGTAACTCCAATAGCCGCGTATTCACTGGGTGAGCTGCCTCGCGCGGCAGCTTCGTGAGGCAAATCCTCGACCTGTCAGGACGTGCCTCGCCCGAGGCGAACGCACGTCTCGCCTCGGGCGAGCGTGCCTCGACCCGAGCCGCGCGGTGTCGGTTTTTGTCTATGCTCAAAGGCGCCTCAGCACGTTTGCCGCGCTCACTCAGGTTTTGTTTTGTCTCGCTTGTTCGTCGCGTAAAAGCGTCATGGATAAAGAGCGGTGTCTTAAATTAATACAACTACTTGGTGAATATAGACGATTATGGGATGCGCAATGTCCCGATTATACAAATAGAGGACTAAAAGAAGATGCGTAGAGAAATATTAGCGCGCAATGCCACTTCAGCCTCACCGCTTTGCCGCGCGAGGCAGCCTCGATCAGTTGGATTTCTTGCACGAGGCTGCCTCGCGCGGCAAACGTCCGAGGCGGCCTCGCGAAGCGGCTCGCTCGTTGAATACGCGGCTATTGACTATACATAATAATAAATGCCAAGAGACATCCAATGAGGCTGGCATAGTCACACAGGTGCACTTAAGCCTCGTAAAAAAATTTGATAAAAAAAAATGTATTTTTAAGTTAAATGTAGGTTTTTTGATGTCGAGAGAAGAATCTTTAAAAATCGCCTAATTTAGAGGTTAACTTTACTGCACGTCCCCAGGCTCGCGGCGTCCGGGCAGCCGGCGCCGGAGCCGTCCCCGCCCGCGCCCGCGCCCGCGCCCGCCGGCGCCCGCGCCAGCTACGAGCAGGCGCGGATACAGCTGCGGCTGCCCGACGGACAGGCGCTTGCGCACACCTTCGGCGCTAAGGAGCAGTTGGCCGCCGTCAAGTAAGTACTTAAATCACGTCTCTATCCCACCTAGAAGTGGTATGTGAACGAGAGACGCGTGCCACATATAAGCGGAAAATTGCATATGTATAACGTCAAATTGAAGTTGCCGGTTCGAGTAGCAGAATGATTCTGCCCATAGCCTTCTCTATTGCCTTCTACAAGCCGTGCTATTAGGTTTGGGGCCAATATTCAAGCATTTCGACCGCTCGTTCATGCCTCATTGTCGTCCCACAAATATTATCCTAACAGAAGGACAAGCCGCAACAACTTTGAATAAGCTAAATGCAGCATCGATACTGTGTTTTGTTGTCATAAAAAGTTATCAGCATCATCTCTTTTAATGGTATATGCTGAGACGATAATGACAAAAAAAAAACGCCGATAAAACGCTGAATATTCGCCCTTTGGCAATGTCGCATTTTACGCTTGGGTTCACGAGCGACGTTCCAAATCGCTATAGCCATGTCGTAGCCAAACCCTACGAGGCTATAGCGATTTGAAACTAAAAACAAGTGACACAAACCAATCTACATGAACCTTTTCGACGCCGACTCATATATACCTACTCATCGCAGGTTGAATGCCAACGTGCTATATATATATAAGTCCAAATACTTCAATGCAAAAGCAACCTTCGCTCAATTGGATTTAGGTTCGTTTAGCATCACAATAAAGTCTGGCGTATGGATGACGTCTCTTGTATTTGATGTGGCAGAGAGAATTTGCTTTTGCTTTTTAAATATCTTTTATTAAAACAACTATTTTATAAAATAAAAAGGCATGGTAACCTGACATTGAACTCGTATCTCAGTCTGTGGTTTTTTTTTAAATATTATAAAGTATTTTAAAGAGGCTTTTAGTACACAGGGATGACTATGTCAGCCTCATGGGAGGACTCAAGAATGGAGGTCAAAAATTCATGCAGCATCCCCCCCATAGGCAGATGAAACAGAAAACTATGCCCGTGTTTAACGCTAGTTTTATATTGTTTTCAGGCTCTACTTACAAATGCATGCCGAAGAGTACGCTCAAAACGACAATTTCCGGTTCATGACTACGTTCCCCAAGAAGGTGTTCATGCCTGAAGACTACGAGAAACCCCTGGAGTTATTAGGTGGGGACCAGTACAGAAAATACGCTAACATATAGTCAAAAGTAACAAAAACATACAAACGTATTGTCACGCCAAAGAACTCTGTTTAGGGTGCGACCAAACCGCCGCGTATACGCAGTAACGTGTCGTAGGCGTCACGTTTTCTCACCGTTTCTTCATACATTTTGTTGCGATTCCGTAACGTCACCGTTTTTTAAGCGGCGGTGTGGTCGCACCTTTATTTCGTAATGTTTAATATTGAATTTCATCCTGTTTTTTTTTAATTCAACTATTTTAGGGATTTATAATGAACAGAGGCATTTCGTGCCTCTATAGGTATTTTTTTTTAATTTTGCGAAATTAATGGATGTTGATGAACACATATAGTTACCTAAATCAAATCTAATAAAAATAATCCATACATTTTGCAGTAGTTCAACAAGATCCTGCCTTTTTTCTAATCACGTGGCAAAATATTGTATCGAGATATTAAAAAAAAAAATATTAAGACGTATTTCAAATCTTATATTTTTAACAGCATAAAAATAAAACTTGGTTTTTACTTTTTTTCAGGACTGGTACCTTCTGCCGTGATCATTGTGTCCAGAGGTCAATGAAGTACCACCAAATTGGTGTCAACATGAATTAATTCTCTTTTATATTTATAAAAGTGTGTACTGTATGACGAGGGGTTGTATGTTCTAAGATAATGGTGTACTGATAGTAAATAATTAAATATCTTTAATTTCCCGTCTCACAAACGAGTTTAATTTGTTCTAGTGATAAGTAAAATAAATAATTCAGAAATCCATCTAAAAGTCTTCCATCTTGAACTTATAATTACAAAACGGATAACTCACGTATAAAAGCAGAGTAATGTTGGACATGTTTCGGACTAATCCGTAGTCCTTCTTCATGGAGCGCTCGCCCCGGCGGCAGCGAAACGAACACTGCGCCACCCCTCTGCTGGGGCGAGCGCTCCATGAACAAGGACTACGGATTGGGTGCGTCCCACGAGATATAACTACAAAATATCTAATTTCATAATAATAACGTTCACAAGATATAATGAACGTTAGCTATAAGTCCGCATTAGCCTTTGGTGTTAGTTTTTTTTATAACCACCTAGAAAACCCCCTAACCACATCGAAAATTCAATAAACAACTGTGCATTATGCTTTTTGATGTTAGCTGTTATGAACATTATATGCTTTGATCGTTATTTCAATTGATATTATATATAAACAACGTTATACCTTACAAAATTAGATATTTTAAGATTATAATTTTCGTTCATTATATCCAGTAAACGTTATACTAAACGAGTTTATATAAAGTGAGCGTATATATTATGGACATTAGGTAATAAGTTGTTATATCTCGTATTACTTACCCCTACGGATTAGTCCGAAACATGTCGAGCATAACTCGGATTTTATACGTGAGTTATCCGTTTTTGTAATTATGATCGAGTCTCACGGTAGTTTCATGTTGAAAGTATCTTGAACTTCAAGTGTTCATAATAGTACATTACACCCCCAAGGGTGGTGAAATAAATGTCTCAGATCGCAGGAACTTGTCGCACGAGCGAAAGGCGAGGGCGATAAACATCCGACCTGCACGTCTAGCACGACAGCGCAAGAGTCGCGTCGCGCGCGAGATAGATTGTCCGTCTTTTTCTTACTGTTCGTTTTAGGAAGGGACGGGTAATCTATCTCGCGTGCGACGCGACTCTTGTGCGCAGTCGTGCTAGCCGGGCTGAGGCGTTTTTTCTCACTGCGCGAGGTGCGTATATAATTTTACGCCTTCTGGCCAGGAAGTGGAAATTTCCGCTCGCGTAGCTGCTACGTACGTAAACTGCTACTTACGGCCCGGGACGTAAAATAGTTTTAACGAACCGATAACGCCTACATACTTATTATTGTTAATGGGGTCGCTACCTATGCTTGATAACAAGCTCTACGACCTGAATACATTATTTGAATTCTATGAGTATTTATTGCTTAACACACGTGTAAATATCATGCATGTTTACACGTTAACACTTATACAGGGTGTTTGGTAGCCAGCTGCAAAGCCTTAAGGGGGTGATAGCCGAGGTATTTTTGAGCATTTTGAGCCATACATGTCTTAGCCGAAATTTGATATATATTTTTTAAATTTATCTCAGAATTAAGCAAGCAATGTGAATGAGTGATACCTTAAAAGAAAGAACAACTTACAGGCATGTTTTTAAAAATGTTTGAACATGTCAAGGATTTTATTTTTATTTTTTTATGCAACAGAAAAATGACTCTGTTCCAAAATAAGACATTTTTAGTAGGTAATTTCGAATGCCTCCATTTTGTTTCTGTGGCAAGACAGACACCTAAAAATTATTTCATTTGGTCCAATACAAATTAAACTATCCGAAATAAAAGATTTTGTTTACAAATTAACGCCCATTGGTGCAATATTGACATGTTTCTATCAAATTCTGGGTATTTTCATAAAATTTTGAAATCATCAATTAAAAAAAAAAAACAAACTTCGGCTAAGACATGTATGGCTCAAAATACTCAAAAATACCTCGGCTATCACCCCCTTAAGGCTTTGCACCTGGCTACCAAACACCCTGTATGTCCACTCCAATTTAAGCGGTGTTTCTTGTCCCGTATCAAAATTTGAAATGGAGGCTGCTGACGTCAGTAATCAGTCATTTAACATTTTGTATTTAGTCTTCCCGACTTGGTGCCTATGAAAAGCGAGTACAACTTAACCTTTTGCAATCAAATGACTAGTCATACATTTATGAGGAGGAAAGATTAATGGAGAAAAATAAAACAGTTTATTAAAAACATGATCTGGTTCATTTATTGGAAATGATAAAAAGCGGATGCACTGCCATTTACATATTTTAGCCCATACATTAATTTCAAACTACACTAAGGGTTAAAATTTATACGACAGCAAAAACTAAGTTTGTACTTCATAGTGTTTCTATGAAAAACAAAGTAACTTTTTGCGGTTCAATGATTTTCGGACTTCTCTAATTGGTTTAGTCTAACTTGCTGCTTTTGCCAAATTAATCATAATCATAACCATTTATTTATTGCTATACATTCCAACCGTGCTTTTGATGGTGTGAACTTAGAAACTTTGCCGCTGGAAGATTACGAGTAAGTGAATCTGGGGGGCTACTACGAAATTCGATTTTCGAAGTTCGTGTCATACCGTCCCTCTCACTCTCAAATGAATGTCTATTAGTATGAGCGGAACGGCAACAAACGAACTTCGAAAATCGAATTTCACAGTATAAGACCTGATACCTCCACGCGTTCCTAACAAAAAAGATCTTCATCAGACGGCAAACAATGTTAATTAAAAGGGTTCTTTTCCTTTTGAGGTACTGAGGAACAGAGAGGTTAGGATTGGCGTCGAAAACAAAAACTAACTGCATCAATACCCTGTAGGTATCGCTGACACTGCAGTATGTATTTATGCACTTACAATGCGAATCTTTTATTGAATTCATAAACATAATAACATAACGATTGACTATGTTCCCAATAAATAAATCATCTACGTATACTTATAAAATTCACGCCACTGGCGTATGCAAGCGATAAAGTTTTTCGGGAGCTTGGACGGTAGACCTGGGCCCTATTTTATAAAGCTACAGCTACAAGTAACAATTTATAAGCGGAAGTCTCTATCTAACACACAAGGTCAGAAAGACACTTCCGCTTGTAAATTGTATCTTGTAGCTTTATAAAATAGGGCACTGGTGATATAAATGGGAGGACGCTTGGCGTCTACCTATAGTCGAGTAGTGCGGGTTCAATTCCCGCCCGACACTCGAAAAACTTTCACGTTTATTTTAAAAAATACTTATAAAACCGTTTGATCAACGCACAACAATAATAGAAAGCTGAAAATTGGACAGAGGCTTCTTTTACAGCGTAAAAGCGTACTAAGAACGGATATTCCGAAATTCCCACGGAATAGAAGTAACACCTATTTATAACAGACTTCATATCAAAGCCGCGACGAGCCAGTATACATATGGTTTGATTGTTATGAATTACTTGTATAGATGAAAAAGTATATGACCTGTTTGACGCCGGCCTCACCGAATAAAGCCGCAAAGTGCTGTTACTTGCTTTTTAATGTTCACTCATTTTCGACATCTACGCGGCAAAATACATCACCTCAATTTTATCCAGCGTTCTATAGCAAGTATTTACGAAGTTACAAAAAAATAAAACATTATTATTTTTTAAAAACACAATCTTTAAATTCAGCAATGTATTCTTACTGAACAGAACTTTAGACGAAGATCTTGTAAAGTATCATACTGTGTTTTAGGGCAATAATTGTATTGCAAATTGCCTTTACAGTTTTCTTCTGGTGCAGGTTTCATTATCACAATTCAGTAACATCTATTTGCAGAAAAAATGCTAGATAATTTAATATCATAATGACCTTTTACTTTTTCGAAGGTTTTACATTTACAAATGGACCAGAACAAAACAGTAATGATGTATTAACATTACAACTGCATGGCTAAAAATACAAGAACATAAAGGTAACGGTACATTACAAAAATTAAACACAGCATTAAAAGAGACGAACAAAACCGTAAAGTAGTGTTACCAATACAAGCAAACGCAAATAGTTTTGTAAGATGGTTTTTTATCAATAACTTTAAAACGTTACCAAAATAATTCAAAACATTAATGAAAACAGCTGGTGAAAAAAATCTGCTTTAGAATGTTACTAAAATGAAACTCCTACTCTTTTTAATTTTAAAGTTATGGATCGATTTCGGTTTTTATTTTTTCCTGTAAAATTGACTTTTTGCACTTGCGGCTTTATTCGATGAGGCCGGCGGTATGTAGTAGTATACAGAACTTTACTGATATGGGATTTAAGTCATTTTTCTAATTTGGAACGTCAATTTGTCTATTCGCACACATTACTCACACATACAACAGGTCATTTACTTAAGTTTTTCACCTATATATTTTAAACTAACACAAATAGATTTTTTTTTTTCGTAAAATATTTTATTCTTAATAACTAAATAGAAGTTAAATTTTATGTCAAAAAAATATCATGTCATTTAATTTTAAAAAAGCATTTCATTTGTTAAGTCACTTATACAAATTAATAAACTTAAAAGATCATCAAACAAACAACTAACTCTAAGTACAACTGCTGAAATATTATAGCGACCCCCAGCGCCACCTAGTCGTCGACTACGTAAACTGCTATGACGCACAAATAGCTAGCGCCGATGACGTCACAATGTTCTACATCGCGCCAACGAAGTTTCTCAACGCCAATGAATACATACAACTTCCAACTGTCTTCTTTCGGACTTCGGTCCCAAGGCTTAACATCTGCCTGTACAACTCTGTATTGTGGTCACACCACAGTATACATAAATGGTTTGATAAGGGATATATAGTTTACTCACTTGGAGTTATGATAATGTCGATGTTTGCTGCAATAGTGCACACCTTGACAAAGTACCATGTCATAGTTCGAAACATGTCGGGCATTTCTCTACTTCAACGGAGTAATACCTATATACCTCTTATTTTTATAAATAATGCCTAAGACAGTTGGGCCTTAAAAATATTTCATGTAAAAAAAACATTGTCATGTTACTGGAAGATTCTAGAATAATTGTAATTGTATCTAGTTCATAAAATGTGTATTGTAATAAAACAAAACTTAATAGAATTCATTTTACAATTACTTACCTATTAATATTTATTATTATATATTAAAACAAATTATCCTTGTTGCATAGTTAATTATAAGGTAACATTTCAATTATATTTTTCAGCGATAAGCCTCTTAGTAGATAAAAAAATAATTCAAAAACTTATTAAAGTAAAAAAGACGAAAAAAAAACATCCCAACTTATACCTAAAAATTACAAAAAACAAAACACTGGGCACAGGGGACCGATTTTTGAAAGCACATATTAAGTTAAAATAGTGAAAAATTGTGCTGAATTTGAAATACGAGCAGCTTAAAAGATACTTACGGCTCTCCATCGGCTCAATAGTGTGAACTAGTTAAAAATTTGATAAGAGCTGTAGTTTTTAAGATATAAACAGACCAAGGGTGCGACCACACCGCCGCTTAAAAAACGGCGACGTTACGGAATCGCAACAAAATGTTTGAAGAAACGGTGAGAAAACGTGACGCCTACGACGCGTCACTGCGTTTACGCGGCGGTTTGGTCACACCCTTATACCACTTTCGAGTGGTAGGTACTTTCGAGTGATGTGCTTTCAAAAATCGGGGCCCAGACTAGCCTGAAAATCCATTAAATAAATAAATTATCTTCCGATTAAGATAAGTCGGCCAAAAATCTATTGGGGGCATAACACGCAATGCCTGCTATATGAATGACTGATAAAGACTGCCATACTGCGGCTGCGGCATCCGAATAATGCGCACAAACAAAATAAACAAGCATTAACACCTTGATGACTTGTATAAAATTACGCAACAAAATATCATCAGATCCTGCGTATGCCTCACATCTGCAGCTTGGCAAATATTGAAGTCTTGGCGGGTAGGGCAAAAGTGGAATCAAAGAATATGATTATTATTAGCTTTTCTTACATGTGTTGTGCGTGAAGGGAATAAACCTAGGAAATGCCGTAGCCCACCACAAAACTGTAATCCCATGTAGACTGTGGAGCAGTGTCGAGTGTCGACTTACAGAATCAACCAATCACCAGTTGAAATCTCACTTTAAGCTAGCCAGGCCTTGATTTCGTAAACGTACCAAACAGGTGACAATATGTGATTATGTCAGTTATCGAATTATAATGTTTTAAATTAATCCACTTGCTGGGTTAATTTTATTGAACACTTCTAATGTTTTTCTGGATTCTTTAATTGTGGGTGATCATTGGTTGCTATCCCTTTAAAAGGATTGAATTTATTAACTAACCCAACCAACTGCTTTAGTATTCCTGAACAGAACAATTCTAAGTAACCTTGCGATTCAGGAATTACTTTACCGAGTTCTACAAAATGTACAGATTAGTATAGTGTCACCGGTCAAGTCTCATCATGGTTTCGATTTTAACTAACGTGATTGGTAGGTTTCTTCCCATCTGCACCCCTTTAAACTTAAGGCAATCAATTGATAATCAATTTATTCTTTTGAATTAACTATTTTTTTTTATTTTTTTTTACAAAGATGTCTGACTTGCTAGCTTACAGCGTAAACCAGTGAAGCCAAGTGACTAGTTTGTACCACTGCACAATATTCAAGTTGCTAGGCAAATACGGCAAATAAAGAACGCCCTGGCTTCTCTCACAATTAGTGAGAACATTGTCACTATGCATACCCGGGGGTGAATGAACAACTCCATCACAATCTATCAGCTCTAGTTTCTTAGACAAGCAGACACGTATCTCTATCAAGTTACTCTTACCTTCCACCTTCCTGCACTCTACAACAGGATTAACACCTAATCGGACCCTCAAAGCGTTGACTATGTCCACGACATCATACGTTTTACTGGTCGAAGGTACAATATCTGCCTCGCTTAAAATGGTTGTCAGGTTGTACGTGTTTAAGTATTCGAGACCCTTGGAGAAGTATTTGAACTCCGAGTTAAATTCATCCAGTACGGCTGCACAAGTTCCGTGTTTGGTCCACTCGTGGGCCCAGAAAGAGTATGTTGAAGTTCCTGTAACATAAATTTAATTAAATTCTCTAGCTACCGTGTTGCAAATTGGTGTTGGTGTTGCGAAACTTTGTGAGGGTGGATGGATGTGATGATGTGAGTGTGTATGTTTGTTCCGTCTTCACGCTGAAATAACTGGACAGATTTGGATAAAATTTAGGATGGAGATAGGTAACTGGTACTGTTATGTATAGCTATAGTTAGTATACCTCTATACTAACTGACATATCTGGCCTTATACTCTGAAATTCGATTTTCGAAGTTCGTTTCGTTCCGTTCCGTTCTCACTAAATAGTTATTAATTTGAGAGTGAGAGGGACGGTTTGATACGAACTTCGAAAATCGAATTTCGGAGTAACCCCCCTGTGTCTGAGAGGAAATAAAGTTGTCTATACTGTCATGGCCGTGTTTGTTATTTGTTAGCTAGATGATAATGCTACTGTTTGTTATTTTGTTAGCTAGAAGATAAAGCTACTGTTTGTTATTTTGTTAGCTAGAAGATAAACCTACTGTTTGTTATTTTATTTATTTATTTATTTATTCAGTACATCCACATCATGTATATTACAGTGTGAGTCATAGAAACTATTAATTGGTACATTAGTCTGATATACACGACAATAATGGAGTAGAATATTACAATAGAAAAAAAATAAAAATTAAGAATGTCCAAAGTAGTCAAAATTAAAACCCTATTTGGGCAAAGTTGGATTTACATATTTATGAAACATACTTAAATTACTTTTTGTTAGCTAAAGGATATAGCTACTGTTATTTTGTTATAATGTGTAGGATATTTTTGATATATGTTTGATGGAGAGGTGTTATGTATAGCTATAGTATACCTCTATACTAACTGACGTATCTGTGTGTGTGTGAGGAAACAAAGTTGTCTACGCTGTCATGGCCATATGTTTGATATTTAATAGGTACCCAAGATTAACACATAGGCTACTTTTTATCGCGGAAAATTTCAAAGTTCCCATGGGATAGCAATAATCATGTCAATTGCTAATTCTATGCAGACTAAGTCTCGGGCAGAAGCTAGTAATATATTGTGAGCTCTTAGAATGCCATTTGGGTTTGTCTTGCTATCTCCCTCACTCAGCCGATTCAACTATCAAACCCATAATATTGAGTGAGACACCAAGACTAACAAGTAAATAGATTTATTCTGCTGTCGCCAAAAGTGGTTTTCTTTGTCTATGTTTTAGTTTTTAATCATATTTCATGAAGATCTATTATTTTCTGAGTCAACCCGTCTTTATTGAATCAGGTGTTACTTTGCGGAGGTCCATTCAATGAACAAAGTAACAAAGTAAGTAGCGGAGTAGGGGTGCGTCCCACGTGATATAACTACAAAATATCAAATTTCATAATAATAACGTTCACAAGCCATAATGAATGTTAGCTATAACTAATATTTCAATTGATATTATATATAAACAACGGGTCTCTATCGTTTGCCCGAATTTCATCTAACTAATATTATAAATGAGAAAGTATGGATGGATGGATGGATGTATGGATGGATGTATGTTTGTTTGTTACTCAATCACGCCAGAACGGCCCAACGGATCTGGATGAAATTCGGCACATAGATAGAGAAAAGTCTGGAATAGCACATAGGCTACTTTTTATCCCGGAAAATTGCGTAGTTCCCGCGGGATAGCGATAAACGAATTCTTTGCAGACGAAGTCGCTGGCAACAGCTAGTATTATTATAAATGCGAAAGTTTGTGAGTGACGATGTGAGTGTGTATGTTTGTTCCTTCTTCACGCTTAAACGACTGGACGGATTTGGATAAAATTTGGAACAGAGATAGCTATAGTACTTTCTATCCCGGAAAATTGCAAAGTTCCCGCGGGATAGCGATTAACATAATATATGTCAACAATTACCAATGTTAGCAAATAAATGATTGATTGATAGATTGATAATTCTACGCAGACGAAGTCGCGGGCAGAAGCTAGTATGCCATAAATGTACTTATTGTTTGCCATAATGATCATTTGCCATAACTCTTTTTTCTCTTTATTTGTTAATTATTCAGGATTGTTATGAAACAAACCTAACCTAACCTATAGAGTTCTACAGGATTGCCATTACAATGCTCCTGAAAAAATTACGGTTTCAGAGAAAACAAGGGTTATGGCAAATGATCATTATGGCATTTGAAATTCAGGCAAAAGAGGGGCTCCGATAAACAACGTTACACCTTACAAAATTAGATATTTTAAGATTATAATTTTCGTTCATTAGAAACTTTATACTAAACGTGTTTATATAAAGTGAGCGTATATATTCTGAACATTAAGGTAAATATTTTGTGTTCATTTCAACCCCCATATTCATAGATAGAAAAGTTTACTTACCATAATCTATGTTAGTCCAACGATCTGTCAATTCCTTTTCAATCGGTTTAATTGCTTCCGGGTCAAAATGTGCCGAGCTGTTGCAGTAGAACGGACCCATGGTGCCATATTTAGTCGGCCAAACGCCATGGACGGACCACGTATTCCCTTGGCTTGGCATAGAGCATTTGTGCGAGGGATTCTTTTCTTTCCACTCAATACAGGCAGTTGTAGGCCACTGTTGTGTGAATATTAAAATGTCCCAACTGTTGTCATGCCTTACTTTAGTCGGCTGCACACAACGGAAACTAAAACAAGAAAACAAGCGAGGATTTAAACCAGTTTCACGTCGACACGCATACTGAAATAGATAGTTACTAGAATCCTGATTTCTTACCTAGAATAAATCAGCAATAATGTTAACAAACTGCCAAATGGAGACATTGTTTTAAAACGCTTCTGCTTTGGACTGATAAGTCATTTAAGTTGTTATTTAAAGTGATACACGACAACGTACGGTCTAGTTCTACGCTGTATTGCTTTGCTGACCATAACAATACGTAAGACGTAAAGTGATAACAATAATAATTGGGACAACAACCAACCAATGAATGACCGTGGATGGATAGAATGGACGGGACGGAAACCTATGAAACGTAGGTTTCAAACGTCATACAAGTTTTTTTTTAATTTTCTTGCTTACAAGACAAACAAAGGGAAATATGCCCGTACAACAAGTCTGATGTATTTTTATTATCGTGAGAGGAAAGTCGTCTTCGTCTGTTCTGGTTTTATTTCCTTTCAGTTTCTCATGCCTTCCGTAGAGCAACTTTATGGCAAATACTGACCCGGATTATAATATTTATGTATTTGTACAAGTGTACCTGAAAATCACTAGATGTCGCTAGTGGTTCTTCGTATAACCAGACAATCAACCAAGGCGATGATTGCGAATTGCGAACCTAACCTTTTACAAGTATATAACATTTTAAGATTTTTAAGCCTGGCGCTACATACAACCACCTTTGGCACTGGCACTGGACGCATAAGAGCGAGGGTGAGAGGTATATAGATACTAAAGTTTACCTTGTCTCTGCCACTGTACCTAGGTGTAGCAGATAAGCGCTATGACATAGGTTTCACGTAGGTTAAAGAGTAGAAATTAAGTAGGTAAGCTTAATTAGGTATAATTCTTTCTATTTGGCCCTAAGATGGTGACGTTACAAACAGTGTACATAATGGCAATTAGGTACATTAGTTGTGTCCACTCTTGTTACGTTAGTACTATATTATATTCTGTGCTTGTACGTAAGTACCGGTCTGTCATGTCCACAACCAATTACCAACTTCGATCTTATGATGATGTCTTTTTTTTAATCCATTAAAAATATTTTTTCTGCATCTATGGACATTTTTGTTTTGTGGTACACTCAAATCACGTCTTTATCCGTTACGGGGTAGACATAGCCTAACTAAGGAAACAAGACCGAACAGGCCACGCTTAGCAACACTGTGGGCGTATAGGTGGAAAGTGGAATCAACTTAGTGATGGGTTGCTAGCCTCATCGCCTATAACATGATTCCTATGATTTTCGAATTTGTGATAAAATCGTTTATTACTGTGAAATACTGTCTTGTTTACACATCCGCGACATTCGATGACTTTGAACGTCTGATCAAAAAGTACTCGTTCCCAGCCAAATAAATTAAAAAGTACCACCGAAAATCTGCAGCGTGGCGAGGGCCAAATAGAAAGTTGTTAAGCTTTACGTAACTGACCCAAATTTTGGCGTAAATGCTTGAATATGGCAACAATTTGACAACCATGACTTGATTCGATCACTTCACTTATTATATTAATGAGCAGGGGGGCTACTCCGAAATTCGATTTTCGAAGTTCGTATCACGCCGTCCCTCTCACTTTCAAATTAATAACTATTAGTGAGAACGGAACGGCACGAAACAAACTTCGAAAATCGAATTTCAGAGTATACGTAACGTACGTACGTAACGCGATTCCGATCACACTAATAGGCATTAATTTTAGTGAGAGGGACGGCATAGTACGAACTTCGAAAATCGAATTTTGGAGTAGCCCCCCAGGGGTCTACCACGGACTCGTCAGGTTAGGCAGCGCGTACAAATTGTGTTGCGTCACCTTCCCGCTGCCTACCGTTGCCTACCCTGACCCTACGCCACTGCCTAAAATTTGTTTCATATTCTACACACATCCACACTATCGGACATCTGTGATAAACGAACTATCGCGGATCGGCAAATGATGTCAGCATAGCTAATTCAGGACGATTTCAACTTACTCTTGCTCACTCTTTCTGTACTAGTTAAAAAGGGACATAGCGACAGACTAAGTCGCTGTTACTCACGCCTTATAGGATCTATAAAAAGTGAAAAGCGAGCCGAGTAAGGTTGCCTGCTCAGGCAATCCGTGAGTCATAGGGTTGCCAGTCGGGTACATTGTTTACATGTCAGGATTTTCAGGCGCAGATTTTGGTCAAACGTTACGTTTGGGTAGTTAGGGATAATAATATTGATAATATCGTCAAACATTACAAATCGCGCATTAATAGTTATGGAAATTCAATCACCAGCCGGTGGATCTACATACGGCAAGCTGGTCTGGGAGCAAAGAAAAAACATAGAATGTACAAGCTGCTTCTCTTCCCGCGCAGATGGTAAACGCCAATTGAGGGAATGGGCAAAAATCTTAGTAATCATCTTCTTATAGGCGCGGCTAGCAAAGCACCCATCAGTATTTTGATTCCCTTTTAAATATAGATAAAATAATGTAATTGTCAAATTCAAGAAAATTTACAACATTTTAGCAATACTTTCGATATATGCTTTGATCAACCGGTCACCTGGCCCACAGCTCATTGAAAGAAAATTAATTGCGAAGACATTGTTGTTAACTTCTAGTCAATAGGGAATATTCATGACATTTTTCATGGCTGTCTATAGAAGCTCATTTATGTAGTAAACAATATGAAAAAAATATTTTTCAATTAACTGTAAAAATAACCAAGTTATAAGCTATCAAAGATTTGTCTTTTGTCTCTATCACTTTCTAGAAAAACGGAATTTTAATTATGGAGTTTGTATGGGCGTTGTGACAAATGACGTCACATATATCGGATCTTTCTTTCTAATCGCTGACTAATTAGTCTCTTACATTTTCCGTGTTTCTAGACCGATTTTACTTTTAATTTCACTTTTGTCATCTTTTTTACAATATTTCAATATTTTGTAAAGAAATGTGATTTAATGCATATTCCCTATTATATGAGAACCAGACAGAAGTGACTTTGAGCAGTAAATAAATAAAATGCTTTATTGTAAAAATATAAATATTAACTACCTACACGCCAGACTTCTTTATCGCGATACCTTAAGTTGAACCTAAACTAAAACGAAGGTGACTCTTGCATTGACGTAATGGAAAATATACATTGGTCGTTGGCGTTGAACCTGAGGTGCTGATATTATATGTATGTGTCGTTGGCGTCGAAAAGGTTAAACAGGTTAAACTAGGGACTGACAAAGAGTGCGTTTAAAATTACATCGGATTGTACGGGCATTTCAAGTTCTACATCTGGCAACCCCGTGGTGACTCACTTCCGACTCGGATTCCAGGCTGGCCCTGACGTCACAGGGTGCGCGTACGCTGACAAAATGGCTATTTAAAACACATTCCTCACAGGCGCATTCAGTCTAGTCTAGGCAGTTTTGTTAAACTTGTTTTAAGACTGACAATGACGATATACCTAAGGGAACACCCAAATACTCCGAAATATTTTATTCCGAATTTGCTAATTCCGATTTTTAAAACTCCGAATTTCATAATGCCGGAGAACTAAAATTCCGATTAATAAAAAACATGAAATTTATTTACTTAACCGAATTTCAAAATTCCGATTGTATATTATTTCGATTTTTATAACTCCGAATAATGAAAAGCCAGGGGTGTCATTGGCCCGAAAATCAAAATTCCGATTATTAATTTTCCGATACTTCATTACTAAATCGGAAATTTGACATTGGTTCGGGATAATGAAATTCGTATATTAAATAGTCGGAATTTTGTTTATTAGGAATTGGATTAATCTAGGTTAAGGTGCGGCTAAGCAGTGAACATATTTGTTTTACTCTAATAATATTCGGAGTTTGAAAATCGGTATTTTAATAATCGGAATTCGTATTTTTGATATTTCGGATTATTATTCATTCGGACTTCTTATTGTTCGGTGTACTATTGAAATTCGGAATTTTGAAAATCGTGATTGTAAACGATAGGCATTTTCAAATTTCGGATTTATAAAAATCGGTAAGTAAGTATAATGAAAAATCGGAATACTTACTATATTCGGAGTTTTAAAACCGTCGGAATTATAATTATGTAATCGGAATTATAAAATTCGTGATTCCGATAATCGGAATATAGTTTTTCGTATTTATGTAGTGTACCTACCCTATACCTACTATAGACCGACCGCTTCAATAAGTCCTCGCCCGCGGCACAGGGGCGCGGCGTAGGACGAAAAAGGGGAGCCCCCTCGCCCTCCTTTGTCGTCCTACCCCGCGCCCCTGTGCCGCGGGCGAGGACTCATTTAGCGGTCGGTCTATTAGCTATTTAATTTGACAGACATTCTAATTTCGATCGCCAGATTGACTTTATGGAATTTAGAAGGGTATTACCGAATGAGCTTTCATAAATCTTGTATACAGGGTGTATCAGATAGTCCCTAACAATAATCAACTGGGGTATATAACCATATTTGTGTGAATTGTTCCCAAAATATTTATTTATTTTATTTATTTATTAAAAATAATTTTACTCCAATTTTTTTTTTAATATTTTTTTTAGCTTCTGTAGAGAGCTATGGTTATATACCCCAGTTGATTATTGTTAGGGGCTATCTGATACACTCTGTATTCTCTCTCTACAGAACCCTGGCAACCCTCTCCAAGCCTATTTCCCTCCGGTCATTGCTCGTGAAAATTAATATACAATAAAAAAAACGCGCGTTTCCGGAGCGTGGCTTGCGCGTGCGCTTGCGGCGTGACTCGTTTTTCACGTTAATTAGCGCGCACGCGACGCCGCCTCACCATGCGCGGGATTGGAAAAAGGGGTTTAAAAAAGGACTAAGTACGAGCTGCATTAAACATTAAGTAGGTAATTATACAACTTGTAAATCCAATAGGTACCTACGAGAAAATAGGCGAAATCTTAGGAATCATGTTATAGGCGATGCGGCTAGCAACCCAGCACTAGTTTGATTACCCTTTCCACCTATACGCCCACAATCACATGCTAAACGTGGCCTTGGGCTCTGTCTATCCCGTAAGGGATATAAACGTGATTTGTATATGTAAAAATAAATAAATACAATCCGGGGCATAAATATCGAATAATATCGATACAGTCATCACGTCAAATATGTGTCATCGACCTTATTGTTTGTGGCATGAAAGGGTATATAAGTATAGATGTTTTTGACGTCTTGGTATAACGTACATAATAATATATTTATTCCCTTGATATTACTAAAATTACCACAAACTTTTTCCATTGTGACACGAAAGTTATCCATACAAATGTAGTTACGAGTTACGACTAATTTTCGTGTCACAATGGAAAAAGTTACTAGTAGTTTTGCGGGTGGTAAGGCCTTGTGCAAGGTCCATCCGGATCGCTACCACCATCTTACTCGCTAATCCTGCCGCTAAGCAGCAGTGCTTGCACTGCTGTGTTCCGGTGTAGAGAGTAAGACAGCCGGGGAAATTACGGGCACAAGAGGCATTTCATCTAAGTCCTCTAGGTTGGCAACGCATCTGCAATCCCTCCGGGGTTGCGGGTGTCTATGGGCAATGGTCATCGCTTACCATCAGGTGACCCACTTGCTCGTTTGCCTTCCTATTCACATTTAAAAAAAAAGTAATTTTAACTACCTACTAACGCAACTTGAACGGGGTGTTACTTTTTGGTCCTCACCCAGGTATTGACAAAATCAACTTATAAATAAGATTATATTTAAATACTCAAGCCTGAGGGCGAGCCCTAGAAAGTTTTGGGCGACGTCTTCGTGTTCTGAATTAGGGAAGGGCACCTTGACAATGTCACGGGTTCGATACCTGCCCGGGGTAACCTTTAAGGCTCTTGACGTGGGTATTTTCATTAGGCATATGTTGGCCCATAACCTATCTTGGAACAGTAACATTGGCCGAATTCAAATGTGAATGGCATGGATTCGACGGTCATTATCGCGATACGGTGTCAATATAAATTGACGAGCAAAAATAACGGCTCACTTTCATACAAAGTTCTATGCTCGTGAGTATAGGATCGTGGATTCCAAAACGTTACCTACGTGGATAGCCTTTGTTGTGTCTATGCTTTTGGCTTGTCATGACTGTCACTTCGAATACATTGAATTGACGACCGGATGGCCTAGTGGTTAGAGAACCTGACTATGAAGCTTGGGGTTTCGGGTTGGATCCCCGGTCGGGGCAGATATTTGTATGAAAAATACGAAAGTTTGTTCTCGAGTCATGGATGTTTAATATGTATTTAAGTATGTATTTATCTATATAAGTATGTTTATCCGTTGTCTAGTACCCATATCACAAGCTTTGCTTAGTTTGGGACTAGGTCAATTGGTGTCAATTGTCCCAAGATATTTAAGTATTTATTTTATAAAATACGAGTACACAAATTCAGTAATTCTATTTCATTAATTATACACAATAATGGCGACGAGGATGGGATAAAGAACAGCTTCGCTGTCGGACGCTGAAGATGAAGAAATCAGATCGTTCCAATTTGCGACGGAGGTGTTGTGTCTATGCTTTTGGCTTGTCGTGACTGTCACTTCGAATACATTGAATAAAATATGTCTAAAGCTCATAAGGACTCGATTTCATTCAATAATTTAAATATACATAATAGCCTTATAAACCAATTCCTTTTTTTTAATTATCTTCTTAAGTACCTAAATCACTACATAGTAAAAACCAAAGTCGCTTTCCGCTGTCTGTCGCTATGTATGCTTAGGATCTTTAAAACTACACGACGGATTGTGACGCGGTTTTTTTAAATAGATAGAGTGATTCAAGAAGAAGGTTTAATATAAATACTAGCGACCCGCCCCGGCTTCGCACGGTATATTATGCATGTATTATACATATAAACCTTCCTCTTG
Organism: Pandemis heparana; assembly: GCA_963854515.1. NCBI lineage: Eukaryota > Metazoa > Arthropoda > Insecta > Lepidoptera > Tortricidae > Pandemis > Pandemis heparana. Next base: position 2,873,509 of record OY978016.1, on the reverse strand, counting down.
ATTCACTCTATCTATTAAAAAAAACCGCATCAAAATCCGTTGCGTAGTTTTAAAGATTTAAGCAAGCATAGGGACATAGGGACATAAGGACAGAGAAAGCGACTTTGTTTTATACTATGTAGTGATGTAAATATTGTAGACGAAGTCACGGGAGAAGCTAGCTATTACCTATTTATTTATTCACTAGGTTGCCCGCGACTCCGTGTGCGCAGAATTCGCTTATCTTTATCCCGCGGGAACTATGCAATTTTTCGGGATAAGAAAGCTTATTACGTTTTACTCCGTTCCAAAATTTTTCTAAATTTGCTTTTAGTATCTCCGCGGTAACAGAAACAACTGGTAGGTATATTCGATGTTTTTTCTTTACTCTCAGATCAGCATGGAAGAAAATAAGTTTTTCACCTCACTTGCTCGAAAAGCCTGTTTTTCTCCTTAAAAATCTGCGTGGAAAAGTGCTTTTTCCCCTCTTGGGTGGAAAAGGTTTTTGAAATTCGAACGTCGCGCTGACCACCATTCCACCACGACCACCACCACCTCACCACCTACTCATATACTCAAGTAATTAGAAATTTGAAATTCTTCCATCCACCATTTTTCTCGCTGTAGTGAGGTGAAAAATTGTGTGTTTCGCTCGGCAGCAAAGTTTGTTTAGTGTCTCGTGCCTTGAAACCCTCGCGACGCTCAGGATTCTTCTTTTGAACCACTCGCTTCGCTTGTGGTCAATCTTAGCATCCTTCGCTTGCTCGGGTTTCAATACAGGCACTCGCGCCAAACAAAAACTTTGCAGCCTTGCATAACAAATAACTATTTCTGCTGTATTATAGCGTCTATTTAATTAGCGATGGGTTGAATACCCCTCCGGATATGCAATTAGTACAATGCCTGTATTACCTGTCTAGTCTAGTACAACTATAATATTCCCTATTAAACGGTAACACGCGCCTTCACAGTTCATAAAGCACATACTATAGAAAAACATTATAAAAACTAGTGGCTGTAAAATGGAAAGGTTCCGCGATAGGCATCATCTTTTATTTTACAACATAATGTTTTACATTTCTCTATGAATATTGAGAACGGTAACATACCACTTTAAAAATTAAAAACCTACCAAGCAACATGTAAATTTTATGCCGAAAATTCCCAACATTAATTTTGGAAAAGAACTGATACTCTTACTGTTAAGAATCGTTTAAAAATTAATTATAATTTTTAATCCTAATTTCTTATTTACACATTTATTAAAATTATATAATCATATTTCTTAAAAGCTAATTAAATTTAGTTAAAGAAAGAATAATATTAAAATTGTAAATCAAATTAAATCAACGTAACTGCAATTATATACTTACTCGATTTCGTTAAATGGAGTGCTTATGTAAATATTTTATAATAGCAACATTACATGTAAAAAAGTCATTGGTCAATCTTCTCTAGCGATTCAACTGAAATTCATAACGACTGTAACGATCTTGCAATTTATTTCCGAATTATACCAGCTAAAATCTACAGTCCACTTTTTATTGAAGACCACATCCTGAAGAAACTCGAACCAAGAAGTTTAGGAAATTTACACTTACAATACAATACAATAACTCTTTATTGAACACCACATATAACAATCGAAAATCAAAACAGAAAAAAGTTATACAGAAGTAATAAGGTAACAATAGGCGATCTACTTTTCAAATTGTTGGACCGATTTTTACCAAACATGGCTAAGAACCACCGCAAGGAAACTGGCTGTCGAACGAAAAAAACCGCATCGAAATCGGTCCTTTCCATAGTTTTATTTTATCACTTCTGTCGGGCGTCATCATCAACCAAATATCGGAGTTGTCCGCTTGACCCAACCGCTAAAAAATTGGAGCAGCCTTGACATAGTCGGTCAAGTCCTCTGTGGCAACTGAACCCTTTTCCGAAAGCCCATCGCTGGTCCATAATGCATCCAGTAATGGTCGGATACCTGGCCATGGCCACTGTATCGTGAAGCAAGCTAAGCGTTTTTTCCACCGCGCATCGGACCGAGTGACGATAGAAAAACGCTTACGGTAAATGCTTTGCTCAACTGTGGAAAAGAGGGTTGTTATTCAGTTTTTGCGGGTGGTAGGACCTTGTGCGTGGTCCGGACGGATAGCTACTGTCTTACTCGCTGATCCTGCCGCCATGCAGCAGTGTTTGCATATGAAGAAAGAAAAAGCGACAGCTAGCACTCCGGGAGTGCCGGCAGAAGTGAAAACAGCAGCTTAGATTAGATTTTAATGTTGTAACCTCCATGTCGCTCAAGACGCGTACCGTACCGGCCGCTTACAAAAAACGGATGTATTATCTATATTGACAGACCTCTAACAATGTGCTGATGCTCTAGTACTTTTGCTCCACGATTCAACAAAAAATCACTTCAAAAATAGAACGCGATTCATTCGTATTTAAAAATAAGCCCTTAGACGATCTGATATCCTGCAAGCTTATTACGTAACTCGCTCGCGATCACCATCGTGTTCATTTTGACAGTTCATGTATGTGCTGACAATTGGCATCGGAATCAGCTAGCTGTCACATTCATACAAGAACTGTCAAAATGAACACGATGGCGATTGTGAGCGAGTTACGTAATAAGCCTGTGGTACGTAAACTTTCCCACCGTCTTACGCCTGACGCGAGTTTAACATTTTTTACCCATCCCAAAAAGTGCCCAATGCCGCTAAATAAGTTTTTATTTAAAAAAGAAAGAAAGAAGACATTTTTGCAAGTCACACAATTATAAGAGCACATACACACAATTTATACACTGCTGTGTTCCGGCGTGGAGAGTAAGACAGCCAATGAAATTACTGGCACAAGAGGTATTCTATCCTAGCCCTCGAGGCTGGCAACGCATCCGCAATCTTCTAGTGTTGCGGGTGTCTATGAGTGGTGCTCGCTTACCATCAGGTGACCCACTTGCTCGTTTGCTTTCCTTGTCGTAAAAAAAGTTTCTGCCACACGCAAGTGTGTGCTTGGGGCCGCGGCTTCTAGCCGTTCTGCCTCTACAGTCTACCTACACCTTTTTAACACGTTCACTGCGGGAAAAGGCACAAAAAGCCCCATCTGTGGCCGAAAGCCTGTGCGGCAGCGAAATTGGCGTACTTTCGTACGGTGCGGGAAGCTTATCTAAGGCAATCGTTAGAGTAGGACAGAGACAAATATAGTTTTACGTATATTTATTAAATTTTGATAATTTGGCATACTTAGTTTACGTGAAAGGCACATTGGACCCCTCGTGCACTGAATGACTTATTTTCCATTTCAGTGCGGGAAGGGGTCTAATAGACCTTCGACCCCACACACGCCCCATCCGCACTGAGTGTCAACCAATGTCAACAGCGATTGTCGATTCTTTTCTTAATAAAAATCATTCAAAGTAAAATAAATTCATTACATTTTACGATAGTTTTTATTTATCTGATTTCGTCGGGTGAGAATACGTTGGTGCGATGTCCATACAGCCTTCTTCGGACTCACGGCTTATTCTCACCCAACAATATAGTAATCGTTTCCCATCCCTAATATTGATTAAATCGGTCACTTCAGTGCAGCAAAAGGTCTAAAAGACCCCATAATTTAGCATTTTTTTTTTAATACCTAGTTCTAAAAGTCCGAGACCGGGGCGAAGCCAGAACCATGTTGCTAAACAGATGTAGATTGCTTAGGTATTAATCTATATGCAGTACAGTAAACCTCCAAGGAAAAATATCCAGTTTTTTTTTCTTGCGTGGTGGGGCACAATGGACCTATCGCCGCACTGAAGTTTAAGTGGGGTAGGGGCTCTTTGGACCTATCAACGCACCAAAATAACAAACATGAAAAACAGTCTCGCAGCCAACGTGTTAAAAAGTCAAGGAATATTTTTTTAGTTCCACTCCACCTTCCTTCAAAGGTTCAAAGTATTTTCAATGTAAAAGGTTACTTATTCTGTTACTGAAAAATATATAAGTAAATTACGCTATTTAGTATTTAATAAATATTAAAACAAAACAACAAGATTTTAAAACTGACTAGAATTAAAACTATAAGGTAAATAGGTATGTCGTCAAGATATTCCGTCACAGGCATCGACCCCAAGACGCTGGCCGCATTGCCTCTGAACGGGATCCCTCCATTTCCCATAATTTCATTTGTACTAATTTCATTTGCCATAATGGTCACTGGCTATAACCTTCATTTGCCCTAATATCACATGCCATAATTTTTGAATGCCATAATACTCAAACGTCATAATGTTCAGCACCCCTAATATTAGATACCATAATATCACTTTCCATAATTTTTACTTTCCATAACTTTCAAAATCACTAATATTTCATGCCATAACAATCATTTGCCATAATTAAGGAAAAAACAGATCCAGACTGTTGAAATTTACTGCTACCGAAACACGGTAGGTTCGTTAGGTTTCTTGCGACCCTCAGAGCTGAAATAGAAGCATCTCTAAGGGCTAGGGGGGCTCGGGGGGCAAAGCCCCCCTCAATAGCCACATGCCTGGTCAATTAATTAGGTTAGGTTAGGTTAGAATGGCGTCAAGGCGCGAAGCGCCAAAACTAGGCGGAATAGGAGCTCCGCGAAGCGGAGCTCCGTCGGCTTCGCCTCAGGGTCATTCAGTACATATTTATGTTTGTTTCTACACATGTCATCACATCTGTTAAACGTAGATAATTAACACAACCCGTAGTAAAAAAATAACATTTTTAATTAGTTATTATTATTATTACAAGAATCAAAATTCTGGGTTTTTTATGGCAAATAATTATTATGGCATTTGAATTTTATGGCAAATGATATTAGGACAATTGATAATAGGAAAAACGAAATTTATGGCAAACGTATCGTTATGGCACCTGAAAATTATGGCAAATGAAAATATGGCTAATGATCATTATGGCATATATATCGTTATGGAATATAAAATTATGGCAAATGAAATTCGGGCATGTTAAATTAGTTTATATGAAATTCGGGCAAACAATAGAGAACCCCTCTGAACTGCTATTCCTTTGAGTGATGATGTAATTTTATATTGATGATTTAATAAACTAAACTTATTCTGTTCCTGAAGCCTTTTAAATAGGTTTACAAAGTGTTTGAATAATTTTAAATTTGTAGGTAATGTACGAGTATGATGTAAGAAACACCCGCTTACTTTGTAAGTAGGTACTTCCATAAAAAGTTACAACGAAAAACGAATATTTCTAGATAAATCTGTTCACAATTCTTTAATTAAATATTCATCATCATCTTCATCTCCAGCCTTACGTTCCAATTCCGGGCACAGGCCTCCTCTCAGAATGAGAGGGCTTGGGCTATAGTTCTCACGCGGGCCCAGTGTGGATTGGGAACTTCACGTCACACCATTGAATTGCTTCGCCGATGTGTGCAGATCCTCACGACGTTTTCCTTCACGACCTTCAGCTTGAGAGGTCACAGGTCAAACCACTACCACGGCTTTTTTTAAAGATAAAACGTAAAGATAACTTCAACAAATTCTTGGCAAAAAAACCGAAATTATAATAAAGTAAGAAAATTATTAGCCTTTGTCTCACGTACTGACCAGAAAGCGAAGAACTCTGCATATTTGAATTAATGAGGAAGCTCGTGGTTTGAAGAGGTCAACTGAACTGGTCGACGAGTTCCTACATTGTAACGGAAAGGATTTTACGGTCTCAGTGAGATTTACAAAACTATAATCTACGGGAATAAGTCGCAGTTTACTTTTAAACATACCACCTTGGGACTCGGATAAATAAAAGAATATAGTCCGAGCGCTTAAATGAGTCCTCGCCCGGGCGGGACAGGGGCGCGGGGTAGGACGACAAAGGGGACCTCTCTCGGTCCCACCGCGCACCAGTCCTGGATTTATAAATAGGCCGTATAGGCCGCGGCCTAGGGGCGGCAGATTTTCAGGGGAGGAATAGTTATTTGTTATGCAAGGCTGCAAGGTTTTTGTTTGGCGCGAGTGCCTGTATTGAAACCCGAGCAAACGAAGGATTTTATGATTGAACCACGAGCGAAGCGAGTGGTTCAAAAGAAGAATCCTGAGCGTCGCGAGGGTTTCAAGGCACGAGGCACTAAACAAACTTTGCTGCCGAGCGAAACACACAATTTTTCACCTCACTACAGCGAGAAAAATAGTGGATGGAAGAATTTCAAATTTCTAATTAATTGAGTATATGGGTAGGTGGTGAGGTGGAGGTGGTCGTGGTGGTCGTGGTGGAAGGTTGGTCAGCGCGGCGTTCGAATTTCAAAAACCTTTTCCACCCAAGAGGGGAAAAAGCACTTTTCCACGCAGATTTTTAAGGAGAAAGACAGCCCTTTCGAGCAAGTGAGGTGAAAAAATATTATTTTAGAAAGGTATGTACATGGGGCGGCGGAAAAAAGTGGCCTATAGGCCAAATATATGTGCTACTAATATAAGTAGTAAAAAGTTGATTTTGTTAATAAATTGCATTTTTATTAAGGCTTAAGTAAAAAAGTGCCCAATGCTCCCCTATCTCCCCTATACACTCATAAAAAATATAAATCCGGCACTGCCGCGCACCCCTGTGCCGCGCGGGCGAGGACACACTTAAGCGGTCGGCCTATAGTAATCATTTAGATCGACGTGTTTCGGACTAATACGTAGTCCTTCTTCAGGGAGTGATAGCAATCACATGGAGTCTAGTACTGCGCACCAGCGCTCAATGGTGATTCTCCAAATAAATGTCGTTCGTAAAATAATCGTTGCGTTTGACAGACAATCATAACTTCACTTTTTGGTTAACGGGCCTTACCATGACGTCTTAATGCGACTCAAATCCGACTCAGTTCAGGTTTTAGCTGTATTTTTAGTATGGTCCTGACAGCGAGCGAACCGAAACAGAATCGTAATGCAATTGTATTAAGACGTCATGGTAAGGCCCCTGTGCGTTCTACAAAAGAAAGTCTACATGAACATTCCAGAATTTAAATATTTTGGGTTTTTCTTACTCAGAATCATTTGCATTGAGATGATATTGTTTAAGCCCACCGACCTTCCTTTGTCCCTTTCATATGCATACAAAAGTGCAACAGAGAGAACGCTATATTAACTCGTTATCTTAGACATGGTATTAGGCACCTACTTAAATTTAGTGTTACCAAAACGACCAGGGGACTTACCATGACATCTTAATGCGATTCAGTTTAGGTTCGCTCGCTGTCAAATTCATACTAAAAGTGACAGCTAAAACTTGAACTGAGTCGGAATTAGGACGTCATGGTAAGGCCCCAGTACAGATCACTCCCACGCCAGTTGCCATCCAAAAATAAACTAAATTCGCTAATTAGAGCGTAGACATCAGTCCAGTCGCTTTTCACTTCCTAGTAATTCTATGTAGGTCTCCATTTTCTTGAAATCGTGCTTTCTTTACCGTTGTTTTTCATTACGCCTGGTGTTTCCGTTGATAATTGCGCTAACTAGCAGCTAACTAAATAACTAGCAGCTAACCAAATAAAAATAACTGGCTTTGTAGCAAGATAAATATTTTCTTCGTACGCAACTGGTTACGTAGCATTTGGTTGCGTAGGTAGACGGCCGAAGGCAACTATGCAATACCTATGAGCCCATCATGATAAAGGAGTTCTTTTTAATATGAAGCAGGATGGCAAACGAGCAAGTGGATCAACAGATGGTAGACCAATCAAAGCGCGTAAAAAGAACTCCTGGCGATAGACCTGCGCATGAGCGAAATACGGACCAAATTGGCGGGAGCGGTGGGGGACGCTACTATACTAGATGCACAAACGTATATCCCCTCAACTTGCCACCTCTTTTAACGGGGAGCGGATCAGAATATTTAAAGTTTAAAATGTATAATGGGTGTGCAACTTAAAATATAATAAATAATTTCAAGACATCTTGCATAGGTCAATTCGATGTTCGACGCAGTTTGTTTGTTCGTCATTGTTTTCTCGTCAATAATGAGTTAAAATGCATAATAGTTCAAAATATATAATGCCATATTCTGTGAAACTATTAGGTATTATGATGTTTTTTTTTATAACGTTATCTATACATTGGTATAGTTAGGTTAGGTTTAGTTTAAAACAATGGGTACGTATAAAAATACGTAAAGTTTAAAATGTATAATGGGTTAAAATACATAATGGTTCAACATATTATAATGCGATTTTCTCAGAAAGTCACAAATTAACAGGATTGTTATAAAACAAACCTAACCTAACCTAAACCAATCTATAGATAACGATATCAAAAAAGTTCATTTAGCTAATAGTTTTACAGAAAATAGCATTATATATTTTGAACCATTATGCATTTTAACCCATTATACATTTTAAGCTTTATGTATTCTGATCCGCTCCCATAACAATTCTGTTAATTTGCAATTTTCTGAGAAAATCGCATTATATGTTTTGAACCATTATGTATTTTAACCCGTTATACATTTTAAACTTTAATACGTACCCCTTTTTACGTGCGTTGACTTTATAAGTGAACATTGCCAGTTATGCTACGGCCACATTAGCGGGATTCGGCGAAGGTTCGCCCTATCGCGGCATGTGTGGCCAGACAGTTCGCTTTATCGCGAATCATTCGAGCGAACTCGAACTGTGTTCGGTATCTAGCGCACATCAAAGGATTTTATCGCGACAAAGTTCGTGCTTGTGCAAGTGTCTACACTTCGTACTATGAAATTTCTGAAATGTACGTCAATTTCAACAAGTGAAATTTCAATAATTATTTACAGACGTACAATACAAAGCAAACGCTTTCCATCTTTTTGTTTCTTTGCGCTCTTGGTTCATTTTACCGCCAAATTCAGAGTTGCGCGACATAGTTCGCCCGAAGTTTTTATCGCGATAATTTGGTCTAAGTGTGGCCACGTAGTTCGTGGTTACATGAACTCGAACTTTTTATCGCGACAACGCGACACGAACCTTCGCCCGCTAATGTGGCCCGGGGGTTACGGATACCTGCAACACTGAAGGATTGCAGATGTTTCTCCAATTATTTGTGTGTCTTGTAATATGAATAAATGTCTTCTTTCTTTCTTTCAGTCTAGAGGGCTACGATGGAAAACATGTGAGTGACCAAAATTTATTCCTTTATTCATTCATTTATTTATTGCAGTATGGGTCTTACAAGATGTTATATACAGTTCTAGCATAACCCTGTTAGGGCACAGCAACATTAAAAAAAAAAAAACATTCTTTGGTTCGTGGTTACAAAAAGGGAAGTTTCCATTTAGCACGAAAACTAACGGTTCTCTAATAAACCTTACCTATACAAGTCACATGCGATTGACGAGTTGGGCTAGATTCATATTTGACCGAGATTCTTGCGTTTATTTAGTTCACCGCATGATTTATTGTAACGGACACATATTACGTCAACTGGGGTGACTTTGGTAATTTTGGGGCTACTTTGATCGTTTTAAAATTGCTATAAAATCGATATTATCCAAATCCGGTGAATGTTTGGCATGTAGACGCAAAGGCGATCGACGAAGACATTGATTGGAAGCAGTAAACGCAAATAAAAAATAATGGTTTTGTCATTATAATTATAACTACTTTTTAAAGTCACCCCGTAAATCAAAGTCACCCCAGTTGACTATACTTATTGAAATGATTTTCCAAGACTGTCATTTTCATGAACTAAAAAAAAGTTCTTAATGAAGTTATGCAAAATAAACAATTTACTAAGTAATATTTCTACTATTTAAAAATCGATGACTTAATATTACTTGATATTATGTAATTGTCCGACGTAATGAAATTACATGAAACGTTGTCTTTGAACTGATATTCGATGAAAAATTAGTCGACATTTCGAGGGTAAACCGCCGTGGACTGTTAAGCGTAGGTACTTACCCAGGCTACGATAGTCGCTTACCATCCCGCGGGCCGTAGGTACGCTTGCTTGCTACCGACATGGTATCTAATCTAACTAATATTATAAATGCGAAAGTATGGATGGATGGATGGATGTTTGTTACTCAATCACGCCAGAACGACCCAACGGATCTGGATAAAATTCGGCACATAGATAGAGAAAAGTCTGGAATAGCACATAGGCTACATTTTATCCCGGAAAGTTGCGTAGTTCCCGCGGGATAGCGATAAACGAATTCTTTGCAGACGAAGTCGCTGGCAACAGCTAGTAAAAATCCAAATGTAAATGTGAATGTGCATGTGTGTGTGTGTGTGTGTGTGTATGTGTGTGTGTGGTAATGTAAATGTGTCTATTGTTACCTTATTACTTCTGTATACCTTTTCTCTGTTTCGATTGTTATATGTGGTGTTCAATATAGAGCTATTGTATTGTATTGTACCTATTGTAGGTTGGAAGTCGTTGGAATAACCTTACCAACTAATTTAAAGTTATCTACCGGGTACTTTACTGTTTATGAATTGATTCTAAATACATAGATTTGTAATAGTATTCCTATAACTTACAGGCCACGTGACATCTTCCGACATCGACATACGAGTACCGTCTCTATCGTCGCCGAATAGCGTATCATTTGCCGTCGAGTTATCTCTAATCGTGTCGTTCGGTACAGTGAGCTGATCTCCGAGTTTAATTTTAGCAATTTGGGTCATTGAACTTTGTGCCACTCTCAGTTTTTGCACTGCAAGTGGCCGTACAATTGAAAATTTCTCAGTTAAAAAGTTGGTCACTTCCGTTGGGTTGTCAAACACTCATAGTACTTTGCTAGAACACGATTGTATAGTCTAGATTATTAATGAAAGAGGAGGCTTTAAAAACCGAAATTATTACCATCTTCAAACATAACGGCAAAATGTGAAAGTTAAAGAATACACGTGGTCTTTTTAGGTCTTGTAATTGTAACCTTGGGTTCTCTCTAATCCGTTAGGGATATAGCAGGATATAGCTCATTTTTGGGTTAGTACAACACTACTAACAGTAGAGACTTTATACATCTCTACTATAGACCAATGTAATTTAAGGTACGGACTTAACTTAGGGACCTTTTAAATCCCTTTTATAAAATGTATTAATTGTATTATAGGTAAGTTAAGTAGAATTTAAATACTATTGTAAATCTATTTTATTTTGAAAAAATGACTTTCTGCCAAGTTTCTCGCGGCGCATTCTTCTTGGCAATGATGGTCTTTCCGAATGCGCTGGTAGATTAAAAAAAAAACATGTAAAAGAGCCCTTGGCGGCCAATTTGCAAAATAAACTTTTGACTTTTGACTACTATATAAATTCAAATTAAGTCACCTCTTTGACGCCATTTTATCCCCTTCCGGGATAGACAGGAGCCCAAGGTAACAAGACCTTCAGGCTGCGTTCAGAAAGACTGGGAGTACAGGTGGATAGTGGAATAATAATAGTGATGGGTTGCTAGCCGCATCGCCTATAACGTGATTCTTAATATTATCGCCCATTCCCACACATGCCCGTAACAAATGTTAAATATTCAACACAACCTATCAGTATCACAAATATGAAGGAAGTAAAGTGCATTAGACCCCCGAAGCGTGTTAAAGTCAAACTCAGGCGCATCTAAATTTAGCAAGAAATGGCGCCGCGTCGGACAGAAAGGTCAACTCGTCTGTCTCGTTCACGGCCAATTTTTGTGGGAGCGTTCTATCCTTGACGTCTAAACTTCGAAAATTTTGGAGATGATGATAAAAGACTTACCCCCTTATTCATAAATGCTCTAGGCATCTGCTAACTTAACAATCGTTTGTCCTTATCTGTGAAAGGTAAATGTCAAAGTGACAGATAAGGACACAAAAGATTGCTAAGTTAGCAGAAGCCTATAGAGCGTTTATGAATAAGGTTGCGTATGCACTATCCGGTTCGCCGCACTACGAATGATGGCCTCTTGGCTCCAAAACTATGTATCTTTACTGTCTGGCCCCTATTTCACGAAATCGACAATTGTCGGCGACAAGTGACGATTCGAATTGCAATGCGTGGTCAATATGAAGCCGAGCGAAGATTCTCGTCGAGTTTGTAATGTAAACAGAATTTTCACATGTCGCCGACAACTGTAGCTTGCGGTTTTGAGAAGGGGGCCACAGGGCACCGAGAGCATTTTGCAGTCAGCTAAATCGGATCTAGGATGCTGTGGATGAAACTATTTAAATGTAAATAAGTGAAGAAATTCCCTAAAAGGCCAATTTAATGGACTCTACTTGTCAATCATCAGCAATCACTATCACTACATAGTATAAAACAAAGTCGCATTCCGCTGTCTGTTCTTATGTATGCTTAGATCTTTCAACTACGCAACGGATTTTGATGTCGTTTTTTTTTAATAGATAGAGAGATTCAAGAGGAAGGTTTATATGTGTAATTCTACGCAGAAGTCGCGGGCAGAAGCTAGTTACCTATTAAAAATTAAGAAACATGCCATGTACATATTTTTTTAATAGAGCTTATTGGAATGCGGATTTGAGCACTGTGCGGCAAGGAGATCATGGGTCATTCCACTTCTTGAATCTGATCGAGCATTTCGATTAAAATATCAAATGTGCAGCTTCAAACAAATACAATCCCCAAAATAAATCCCTTTTAGGAATAAGTTCGCCTTTGTGCATTTGTGTTTTCCTGTATTCATCTTTTTCATGTGTTTTATTTACAATATAGAGTTATACATACATACATAAATGAACAAAGACGAATGAGGATTGAGTTGTAGAGTCTCAGGATTAGTCAGGATAGAGTCGGTTAGTAGAGTTATCGACGAATTGGTTATTTGCAAAGATTTCTCGAAATTAATCAGTCAGTTGTACGCAATACCATTTAGGTAACTAACTTTATAAGCAACGTCGAAGTTATTTATTACACCTAGGGGGTTCCGAATTCCGATTCAGTTTAGGTTCGCTCGCTGTCAGCTCCATACCAAAAATGACATGAATTGAATTGTATTAAGACGTCATGGTAAGGTCCCAGTACTTTTTAAAGAAACAACCATCTCAAAATCAATAAGCATACTAAGCGAATTTTACTAAGTTCACTTTAAGCACACGGCGGCCACGACGTACAAAATCCGCGTTCTGAAATGAACACAGGCACGACGTCGTCTGTACACGCGTCAATGTGTGCGTAAGATACACAGGGCTGTCTATCGCAAAAACCTAGTACTATAAGTACTACCAATGACATAAATATACTAAAGATATGGCTTAGATGTGTGCAAATAAATGTACTTAATCGTTATCAATTTATTTAAACTTACTTAAAATGTGTCTGTCTGTGTATTTAAGCATTATTATTTTCAATTACAATAGATGTACGACAGCAAACTTAAGCGAATGATTCTGTAGTTATTTCATGTATTAATCGCGATAATTTCAGAAAGCATTAATTTTCTAATGTTTTATAAAATGAAGTAGGTAGGATAGGTTCCCGAACTTGTGACGTGCGGCCAACATACATCGCGTCGCGAGCCCTACTAGTTGCCAGCAGCTTTCCGGCAGCCTGCGCTTGAGGGGTGGGGTAACTCGAATAGGTGCGGAGCGGAGCGTGGCCATTCTGTACGTTAGTACTATTATATATTCTGTGCTTTAAGGTAACAGTTTCTTTAAATCTCGATTTGAGATCTTTTTCAAAGTCACAAAGATGAAGGGTTTATCTTTGGAAATTATATCCAGCTACCAACCAATTCCTGAGCCATATACACAGGAAGTTACCGTTTTGCTTAACGTACTTTTATACGAGGAAAAGAAGCATTGCGGAGTTTCTGCCTAATGTGTAATTTATGTACCGAAAATTGTACTATCCGTTAGGTAGGCATAAACATGTCTTTAAAAACATGTACTTAATCCCTTTGTTCATATACTTTTTACGGGCAAAAGACAGACAAGGAAAAACACAAGTTTATTGATAGTTCGACGACCGACCGAATACTAAGAATAGGCACTAAGATACGCAATGAGTAAGCCTGAGGACTGTTTAGTCTGTTCAGCAAACTTATATTTGCCGATAGCACACAACATATTTCATCTCTCGTAAACAACGCTAATGCAAATTCAATCTTAAAGTAATATTGTTTAAGTGTCAGTAGTACTTTCTTTATCTTTTTAAGCGCAACGACAAGTTTGTTTTTGCCTTAGCATATTATGTTTTACTTAGTGCATTCATTCTAACACAAAATATTTACTTTTGTTTGACCGTGAGTAGCGCGTTTCAATAGCAGCTATGGAGTTTAGGCCCCAAAACATAACCTTGCGGTACACCCAAATATTCTGGCCTGTTGTCTGCTAGGGAATGCAATAACCGGCGAAATTTTATAACCGGTTATACCCGGTTATCACCGGAAATTCACATTTTTAAAGAAAATGAGGAAAATATTACATAAACATGAATGATTTGTATACATATGTCTATACTAATATTATAAAAGAGTTTCTGAGGTTTTACTATTAGGTTTTAGGTGTAGTGTAACTGGCTTTGAAAATTATTTTACCAATTTGTCATTGTCAACCACACTTAAACCGCCACTCGTCCCGGTCGAGGGCATGCTCCTGGAACTCTACTTGATATGCGTCCAGGTCATCCCGCCATCTTCTTCTGGGTCTGCCAACGCTTCGAATGCTTCGATGGCCATCTCGCGGAACCCAACGGGTGGCGATTGAGGCCCATCGCTCTAGATTCATGCGGCAAACATGACCAGCCCAGTCCCATTTCAGCTTAGCGGTCTTTGCCCCACATCCATGACTCGGGTTTTCGAGCGCAGGTCCCCGTTTCTGATGTGATCAGTTCTTCTAACACCCAAAAATACTGCGCTCCATTGCCCTTTGGCAGACCTTGAGCCTGGACTTTTAAGCTAGTTTGAGCGCCGTAGATTAGAATGGGAAGAATACTCATGTCGACGAGTTTACGCTTTAGTGACAGAGGAAGGTTGCCTTTCACTAGCGTATTCATGGACCAGAAGCTCTTCCAGGGCATTTTCGATACGCTTTAGACTGCCTGTTTTCGAAAGATGCTATCTGGCCCAAGTAAATGTACTCGCCGGCATATTGTATATCTTGCCCATCAACCGTGACCCTACGTTTCACGCTATTGGTCATTAACTGCGTTTTCGCTCTGTTCATTGAGAGTCCTACCTCAAGGCTTGCCGTGCTCAGATCTTGGAGCATTGGTTATAATTGGGGAGCTGTAAGGGAGAACAAGTCAATGTCGTCAGCAAACCGTAGGTTTGATAACCTATGGCCGCCCACATCAATGCCCATTGTCTCCCATGAGACCGCTAGCTTCCTGAATACTTCCTGGAGTGGAGGCAGCTGGTAAATAGTTTTGGAGAAAGCGGGTCTCCCTGTTTTACGCCTTTTCGAATATCAAGTTTAAGGCCAGGAGCATGCAATTTTATGCTGGCGGTGCTATGATTATAAATAGTACGAATGAGTTCAACGTAGGTGGTGTCAATGCCTTGATTACGCAAGGCTGAAAGTATAGCCGCTTGACTTATACTATCAAAGGCCTGCTGTAATCAACAAAAGCGAGATGCAGCGGCTTGTTGAACTCATTGGACTTCTCCTATAATTTGGTTAAGAGCGTGCAGGTGGTCGGTTGTGGAGAAATTCGGTCGGAAACCAGCTTGTTCTGGTGGTTGATGTTTGTCCAGCAGTGGGGCAATTCTGTTCTCGATCATTGATATTGATTTTT
Organism: Pandemis heparana; assembly: GCA_963854515.1. Classification (NCBI taxonomy): domain Eukaryota; kingdom Metazoa; phylum Arthropoda; class Insecta; order Lepidoptera; family Tortricidae; genus Pandemis; species Pandemis heparana. The sequence continues at coordinate 2,857,845 of OY978016.1, read as the reverse complement.
AAGATTTATAATTTCGAAGTTTGTATGAACCGCCCTGCAGATTAAACCCTTTTGAGTACACTAAAAATTACAAGTTAACAGCGTTTTTGGCATAAAAATTAATCATTAAACGTAAAAATGTATGTATAAATCGCATATAAAAATAACCGAAACCGGTTTCGGTTATCCATTTTATACCCGGTTATAAAATTTTGGTAAAATCGGCGGTTATACGGTTACAGTTATAACCGGTTTGCATTCCCTAAGACTGTCTGCAGCGGTTATGTCATAGATATCAAGCAATTTACTCATTCCTTAAGGGCCTCTAATTATGTAAAAGTGGATGTTAACTCTGTAGGTAACCTCGTACTTCGGTTAAATAATTACTTAATACACTTAGAAATATGGGGACAAGGTCACGAAGCGTTTCCACCGTGGTTTCAATTTCAAACTGGCTTGTGTTTTTGTTTCGCACTAAATTTGAGGAATGAGTCCATGAACGACATTGACGACCGGATGGCCTAGTGGTTTGAGATGAAAACCTGCCTATGAAGCTTGAGGTCCCGGGTTCGATCCCGGTCGGGGCAGATATTTGTTGTGTTGTACGATTGTTTGTTCTCGAGTCTTGGATGTTTAATATGTATTTAAGTATGTATTTATCTATATAAGTATGTTTATCCGTTGGCTAGTACCCATAAATTACAAGCTTTGCTTAGTTTGGGACGGTCAATTGGTGTTAATTGTCCCAAGATATTTATTTTTATTTATAAATCTATTTGATAAGTACATTGCTAGTATTGCTACGACAACCACTACCGCATGGTTATATTATCTTCGTGATTTGAAAACGAGTTTTATTTCTGTAAGCTTTCTTTTTCGATATTTCATAATAACTTAATAGTGTCCTTTTGCATGAAGTTCTAAAAGATACCAAAAAGTGTAGCTCCTTAAAGTTTATACTTACAAGATCAACACCAATAACTTGCTGCAGCTTGGGCAGCAACATTCCGCTCGTACTCAGGCTGTATAAGAAAGGGGTTTCCATACAAATTGCCATCCTATGAAAACCTATAGCTCTTATACCATGAATTGAATGAAATAAATCTAAAATCTTAAAATTGTATGTCTGTTTATCTGTCTATCTATATAAGTAACCAATGTAAATCGACCTTACACTGTCAACGTTTTGCTTTGGACCAGGGCTTTGCTGACACTTATTCACATTCACTTGCTTGCCGAATTCGTACGGAACCCTTGCGCTATAGTCTGACGTGCGATTGGCTAGTTTTTGGCAACCACGCCAAAGAGGTGTGAAGTAGCTAAATGAGGTCAAAGCTAGCCATTTACACGATAAGCTGTGCAGGTGTGAGTTCCATATATGCACGGCAGCGTGTCAGCCAAGTTCAAACAAAACCAAAACCAAACTACTTCGACTATTTTATCAATAACCATTATTCGGCAAAGCGTTATTAAAGTTAATTGGATTTAACAAACATGTTTACCTATAAAGAACATAACATAACCAAAGATTTTGGTAGGATATTGCCTTAGTTATGTCACAGTACTTACATATAAGCACTTTAGCTTATATATATACTTTGGTTATGTAGTCACTTTTTGAAGTACGGTTTCATTTAGGAAATTATTTTTTTCAGTGACGTAAAAGGAATTGGCGACGCCGCAGTGTGTTACACGAACCATTTCGAGCTACTTTTGACCCCTTCACAAGTTTTACAACTCGAAACCTATTTAACCTACATACATGAAATTTGCCACATTTATTCAGATCCCTAAGATTGCCTAAAATGCAAAATTCCATAAATTATGTAACCCAAACGCTCACTGATATAATTACCGTTCAAAAACCGTCATTTTTGTGACTTGGATCACTGACTTGTAGATCAAAAACACTGATATAGGATAATTAACCTAGAAATTTGATTAAACTGATTTTCTACTGAGAACTTGGCACTTGGCACCCATTATAGATATCAATTCTTTTATTGGCGAAGTTAGTAATGCTGGCCACAGGTGACCCTAATGCTGGCGCTTACATCTCTCAAAGGCTAGGAATAACAGTTCGGAGAGGCAATGCGGCCAACGCCTTGGGGTCGTTGCCTGTGGCGAAATATCTTAACGACGTATTTACTTCAGAGTTTTAGTATGTTTTACAATCTTGCTTCAGTTGTTAATTTAATTAAGTACCTACCTTTGTTTTTGTCCTCAGTAATTTTATAATTAAACTAGCGGCCCATTCGTTATAAACATACACACACACAAAAATACAAATCTTTCCTCTATATAATATTAGTTTAGTACAGATAAATCAAAAGTCACATTGTTGAACTTGGCTCTCATTTCACATTTATGCTTTTGATAGGATACAACGTTTACCCGGAATCGTATGACGTAGTGATGACGTAGCGATGACGTAGTACCGAGCGACAGGATGTGGGTTCAATGGTACAATTACCTTTCATCAAACCATAACTGATGTGGGTACAAAGCATAGGTACAGGAGATGCCTTGAACTTAACTCTGCTCTAGGTAACTAAGTACCTGATCAATTTATTCCTTTCTCCACCAGATAAGTTATACCGTTCCGTTCCGTGACCAAATTGGGGACGTTTTGACAAAAGGTCGGGTCTAGACAACACTAAACAGACGAATATGAATGAAGAGATTGAAGAATGTGGATCGGTCGCAGCACGTGGAACAAATGGTCTCTGCCTACGACTATGGGAAAGAGGCGTGACGGTATGTATATTTTATATCTACACTAAACCCTACTAATATTATAAATGCAAAAGCAACTCTGTCTGTCTGTTACCTTTTCACGCTTAAACAGCTGGACCGATTTAGTTGAAATTTGGTATACAGATAGTTTGAGTCCCGGGAAAGGACAAGGACAGTTTTTATCCCTGAAAATAACATAGTTCCCGTGGGATAGCGATAAGCGAATGCTCCGCAGAATGAGTTGCGGGCAACCGCCCGTATGAGTGTGTGTGTGTGTAGGTAGTGCGCGTTTTGCGGGTGGTAGAGGGCCTTGTGCAAGGTCCGTCCGGATCGCTACCACCATCTTACTAGCTAATCCTGCCGCTAAGCAGCAGTGCTTGCACTGCTGTGTTCCGGTGTGGAGAGTAAGACAGCCGGGGAAATTACGAGCATAAGAGGCAATTCATCTTAGCCCTCTAAGTTGGCAACGCATCTGCAATCCCTCCGGGGTTGCGGGTGTCTATGGGCAGTGGTGATCACTTACGATCAGGTGACCCACTTGCTCGTTTGCCTTCCTATTCATATAAAAAAAAAGAATGCTTATTCTTTTTTGGCAGATGGTAGTGCGTGTTGCCGTCTCCTGTCGTACGTGCTGGCCTTATACTCCGAAATTCGATTTTCAAAGTTCGTTTCGTGAGGTTCCGCTCTCACTAATAGTTATTAATTTGAGTGAGAGAGAGACGGTGTGATACGAACTTCGAAAATCGAATTTTGGAGTAGCCCCCCTGTAGTAGCAATCAAGCAGTCTCTGCCTCACTGCTTTCATGCCTCATTGCCTCTTTGGGCCGTCGCTGTCATAACGTATTTAATTTACTCTTAATAGTGGGCGAACTCCTTATCTTAGCAGTAAATGCAGGTAAGTTGGAACAGGTGTTAATCCTACTGATATGTAAGAAAGAAAGAAAGAAAGAAAGAAAAATATTTTATTTCCGTTCCCAAGGTACCACCACCATAAAAATTATAACTAAAAAATATTGCTTATTACTAATACAGTTTGTGGTGGTCCAGAAGGACACCGAAAAAGGGTCTCCACTCAGCATATGTTGCCACACAAAAGTGCCGCAACGCTGGTTTACAGTGAAGCCCATGTTTAAAATGAAATGTAGATAGGTATGCGAAAGTTTGTGAGGATAATGCTCGTTACTCTTTCACGTCAGAACTGCTGAACAGATCTGAATGATACTTGGCTCAGAGACAGATTACATTATATTCTGTTAATTCTGTTAGTGGAATTTTTAAAATTTGACATTTTGATTTAATTATCCATATTTTTATACTATTATTTTCTTTTTAATGTTAACTTCCATTTTAGGACTCATTTTTCATTTTTATATTTCAATTGTATTTTAATGGTCAGAGTATCTCTCTACAAAGATCCCCATCTTTTTCTTGGCCTTCCTTTATAACGTTTCTCATTTTCATCGGTCTTTCTTTTTATCATTAGCTAGCTAGTTAAAAATGTAATTTTTTATTCCACCGCAAAATCGCCTGATTCAATCACTATCATATTGATATTGTACATCCTTTAATAAGTCTTTAATAACGCTCCGATGTGGCCTAAGTATGCACGCGTGTGCAAACCCCATACGTGACTACACAATTGATTCTCTGTGTGGATGTCACAATTACTGGGGCCTTATCATGACGTCTTAATCCGATTCAGCTTAGGTTCGCTCGCTGTCAGATTCATACTAAAATTGACAGCTAAAACTTGAACTGTGTCGGAATTAGGACGGCATGGTAAGGCCCCTGGAATATGCATTTCAAACTGTTGTTTCTTAAACAATTTAAAACATTTATAATAATGTTTTCAATTTTTTTTTATTCATAAGGATGTATATTTATTTAAGTGTGATCGATGAAATGTATGTACACAAATAAATGAACGACTGCACCAAATTGGAAACCATTTTTTGTTGTGTACTAATTGTCTGGACATTGTGTGTGCATGTGTGTTTATTTAGGTGTAAATTGAATTGTAATTCTGTTCACATTTACATATATAGGTCACCGCGGGGGTAAAGTATATTATTACATCAAACAAAAAAATGTATACCTATCACAAATGTTAGTATAATTGTTAGAGTTATCACTAAAATTATCATACAAAAAAACGTATCGTGACGTCCACAAGTGCCACTATTTGGATACCCCTGATAGGTTGACAATTGCGAGTGACACAAGAGATGCTTGTCGGTGAATAGGTTAAAAAATGACCAAGATTTTCTGTCATAAGCGTGTACTGGGACCGTACCATGACGTCTTAATGCGTTTCAGTTTAGGTTCGCTCGCTGTCAGATTCATACTAAAAGTGACAGCTAAAACTTGAACTGCGTCGGAATTAGGAAGTCATGGTAAGGCCCCAGCTACCTGGAACTTCCTGCTATCTATTCCTAGCCTTTGAGAGAAAGCGTCAGCGTCACCTGCCACACACCATGGTGTGTCGGGGATCATGAAAATTCCGTTTTTCTAAAAAGAAATAGAGGCTAACCTATGATAGCTTATACCTCGGTAGTTTTTAGATAGGTAATTGAAAAAAAAAACATGAATATTCCCTATTGCAATAGGGAATATTAATGTTTTGCATGGCTTTCATTAAAAGGGCATTTTCATAAAAACGTGTACACTTTTCCCATACACCTTTTTTCTTTACAATATATATAGTGCTAATAATTCTGATTCAGAAAAACCCAACATGTCTTCATTTTCAAAAAAAGGCACAAAAATGCACGTTTTTTTGAAAATGCCCAACATCTCATTTATGTAACAAGTACCTAAACATTTTTTTTTCAAATACCTGACTAAAAATTGCCGAGATAGTATAATGTATAAGCTTTGATAGCTTTGTCACTGTCTCTTTCCAGAAAAACGGAATTTAATATGGAGTTCATATGGACGTTGTGAGAAATGACGTCACATGTCATATCGGATCTCTTTCTAATCGCTGACTAATTAAGTAGATTAAAACTTTTATGTTCCCTATTTCTTGACCGATATTACTTTTAATTTCCCTTTTTGCCATCTACAATATTTTCAATTTTTTTAAAGAAATATATTTAATTTTTTGAATGCATCGAAACTATGCTCCACTTTTCCTCATCGCAAAAATATTACGACAATAAATAAAACGCCAAATTACCTTTCCAATATACTACCAATAAATAGACACGCTCCATTAACTCATAATAATTATGTCAAAATACCTCATCCGTTGCTAACACGCTTGGCGACTCCGTGTGAAGTGTCGTTGAACCCTCTGCGAAATTGGCGAGCGAACTAGCGCGCACACTGGCCGTCAACTGCGCACCACGAGACTACACAAAACAGACGACAAAAAACTACACTATCCATTGCCACTCGAAGCACGTTGCTCTCAAGTAGCTCAGGAACAAAAGAAGCGATGTAGCGCGTGTCAGCGCGGGCGTCGTTTAAAATTCGAGGTGGTGGTGGGGGGCCGTCTCCGACGCAAGGTCGGACCGCCCGACGCCCACCGCTATAAATACACGCAGACATGCAAAAATGTGATACATAAACATTATGTGCCCTAATATGTGTGACATGGAGGAAGCTTTGCGTTGGTTGCAATCACTGGGTTGGGGGAGTTTGGTTTTTTGACGATACATCCATCATTTGCTATAAAACTTTTCTCAAACGTCATTTTGATATAGTGACTAGGATAGAAAATGTATGCTTAGTTGGTTTTGGTTTGGTCACGTAGAGAGGATTGATGAAAGAAGATTAACTAAACATATTTATACGGGCAGTGTGAATGGGTGCGTTGGGAGGGGAAGGCCTAGACGGGCGTTACGTGATCAAATTGGGGACGTTTTGGAAAAAGGTCAGGTCAAAAGTACCCGAAACCGACGAGCATGTATGAAGAGATTGAGAATGTGGATGAAGCGAATGAGGTATGTCAGGATCGTAGCGAGTGGAACAAAGTAGTCTCTGCCTACCCCTGTGGGAAAGTAACTTCACAATATTAATAATCGCATGTTTTAATTCATAGTTTTCTTCCAGGCTTGGGACCAAAGAAAAAACATAGAATGTACCAGTTGCTTCTCTTCCCGTGCAGATGGTAAAAGCACATCGAGGGAATGGGTAATAATCTTAGAAATATGTTATAGGCGATGCGGCTAGCAGCCCATTACTATTTTGACTCCTCTTTCCTTCTATATAAGAACACAATCATGCTAAACGTGGCCTTTAGGTGTTGTTACCTTAGGCTCTGTCTACACTGTAAGGGATAAATACGTGATTTATGAATGTATGTATGTAATTTTATTGAATCAGGCGTTAAGTGCGGAGGTTCATTTTAATGAACATAAAATATTTACCTTGCTATACTCCGCTACTAACGTGCAAGATAACCAAGCCTGTGCAAAATAGGTATATTATGTATGTTTTGAATGCAAACCCTCCCTCCACTACTGCCACATAAAACACATATAAATCCCACAAACTTAATTATCCCTTAAACCACACGAACAATGTTATGTATACGTATGTATGTTTTAGTAATTTTCACTTAAAACATACATAGATCCTTCAAACCAAACTATTCCCAACACCACACAAACACACTGACGGGTTTCGAACCCTCTACATGGTCCATCCTCAAAGTACGAGCACATCGTATAACGTGAGGATATCTTCACGTGCACGTCCGTCCTGATCGCTAACACCATCTTACGTGCTAATCCTGCCGCCAGTCAGCAGGCCTTGCACTGCTGTGTTCCGTCGTGGAGAGTAAGGCAGGCGGTGAAATTACTGACGCAAGAGGTCAGGTTATTTTTTAATCAGGGGTCCTTAAAAATTGTTTGCTCTTAATGCGATTCAATTTCGATGTTTTAGCTGTTATTTTAGTCATAAAGCGAAATGATGACATGTAAGCCACCTTATATGGAGTGGCAAATAGTTACACTATTGTCTTAGGCTTAGTTCCTGTAAAATATATCCACGAGCAAAAATAACGGGTCATTTTCATAGAACTTTCTATGAAAAGTGACTCGTTATTTTTGCTAGTCAGTGTAGTTGTAAGGGTGGATATCAGGGCCGGATTTAAGGGAGGGCAACCGGGGCTACAGCCCCGGGGCCCCACAAAAGAAGGGCCCCTACAGTAGATAAAAAGAAAACATAAGACTAGTAAACACTATTAAACAAGTTGGACTGGAAAATAATTTGGGGCCAGGGGCCTCCAGTCCTTTGTTGCCCAGAGGCCTCCAGATCTCTAAATCCGGCACTGGTGGATAAAGAGAAACACTGATTTAGATCTTCGCAGCCAGGAACTGGTGAAAAAATGAAGAAAAGACATTAAATTAAAATAAATTATCATGACTCGGACATTTAAGTATTGTTATATTGCATGTCTAATGAGTGAATGAAATATTTGTACGCCATTGTATGGTCTACCATAAGGAAAGGAAATTATTATTGAATTGTAACACCCGGTTTTACCCCTGTTTATGCAAATAAATATTATTATTTTATTATTATTAGGTTATTGTTACCTATAAAAAAAATGGGGGTGTTGTTTTTCATGCGTTTTTTTTTGTTTTTTTTTTCTATAAAATTTTGTACTATGCTCTTATGCAAAAAGGAGTAAATGTCTTCTTTCTTTCTTTCTTAAACCTTTGCTCTCGAAAGTATAACAACACCCCCTTTTCCCGTCAGGGGTTAAAATGGTATCGTTTAAGTTTATCAGACAGGACGGGCAAGGTCACGGGTGAACGGACGCACGACCGTCAATTCAGGTAAAGATCTACATATATACATAACACTAGCTGTTGCTCGAGGCTCTGTCTGCGATGAATTCGTTCATCGCTATACCACAGGAACTATGCTATTTTCCGGGATAAAACTATCCTGTCCTTCCCCACTGTAACTATCTTTGTACCAAATTTCAATAAAATCGGTTTAGCCGTTTAGCCATGAAAGAGCAACAAATATTCAAACATTCGAAATATTATATAAACAGGATGTGAACCGCGATTACCTTTATTGAGCTCCCGATATTTCGATACAGTTGCATGCATCATGATCACGGGTAGACTGAAGAAATTCGACTGAAGAAGTCTACTCGTGATCATGATGCATGCAACTGTATAGAAATATCGGGAGCTCAATAAAGGTAATCGCGGTTCACATCCCGTTTATAATATTTCGAATGAACTTAACCGTGAATCATTAAAAACTCTTAAATATCCAAACATCCAAACTTACAAACTTTCGCCTTTATAATATTAGTAGGTGAGACACAGATCGACCGCTTAACTGAGTCCGCGCCTGCGACACTTGGGCGCGGGGTAGGACGACAAAGGGGACCGAGAGAGGTGCGGGCGGGTAGTGCGCCTGCCGCCCGCACCTCTCTCAGCCCCCGCGGTCGTCACACCCCGTAATTTTTAAACAGTTCACAAGATTAATGAGAGCTGTAAGTAATTTTCATCAAAGCTTGTATTACAAATTAAGCACGATTGTTTACCACTTTCGACTGGTATCCTTTACGTATGTGCTTTCAAAAATCGGGTCCCTGGTATTTTTAAGGTCACACATTTGGACAGTCCTCAAAAAGAGTGTCAGAATCTGAAATAGAACAAACAAACTCAAGCGTAAATAAGGTATAGGTTATACAAACAATTACTTAGTAAGGAATTGGTAAAAAAAAAACATAAGGAAAAGTCAACACAAACAGAGATTGCACATTTTGTTAGCGCTTTAAGACCCTTTCTTTACTTAAACGAGTATGGTTGAAGTTTAAAGCTTACGTTTTAATTTTCTATTGTATGATTTTATTTCTGCCTTATTCGTGTAAATAAATGATAGGTTTTGTTTTGCTGCAATACAGTACAACACGCTACTACTAGATGTCGCTACTAGATCCCGCGTTCAGGGACAGAAAACGGTATTTTAAAAAACCCCCGATATTGCCTTATAGGATAATTGAATTATTTTATTTTCTTTAGCCAGGATAATGAGCAGCATGGCATGGCTGATATAATTACAAGGTTTTTGTAACTCAAAGATGAAGTTATGAAGGCATTATTGATCTAAAAAATGATAATCACTTTTACATCTGCTGAAATCCAAATACTAGAAGATCTTTCCAACTCACTTAACATAGTGAAGGCAACAGTTGAAGCAATTTGTGAACAACAAGCGAACCTGTTGTCATGTGAAACAGCTCTAAGTTTATAACAAAGCTAATGGAAAAGAATAGCACAATAAGCCGTGAACTTGCTGAATTGAAAACTCGAATATTACAACGAAGATCTTCAGAACTGACAGGAAAATTAAAATATTTACACAACCATCTGAAGTATTATCAAGAACCGCTTTCTGATGTTTTTCCTAATCCCTCAAATCAAACAATAATTAATACGATATTCGACATCAACAGGAAGTATTTTAATGACAGTCGGTCGATAACGATTATGATAATGTCACACTTATTGAATTGCAACAACAAGAACAAAGAACTGCGACAGCATAATTCATGACACATTAATCATGACGCCATCTACCTCATCTACAACAAATTCAAGTCAGGATTTAGAAATAGCAGTACGTGTAGAGAGCATCTTATGATGCTGGAGGTCCGAAGCATTTCGAAGCATTTATATTTGATGAGGGCATATAATTTTTTGCTAACGATTCCTCTAACAAGCGTAGAATCTGAGAGGGTATTTATTTTCATCATGTAGGTTAACGTATGTACAGCTACCTACGCAGTCGCAGTGCCTTAAATCTTAAATGATGTAGGTAACACGGGCTTTATACCGTTTTCAAACGCATCCTCGCCACCTCGTCGTGAGCCAGTGTCTTCTCTTCTCTCTCCAGTATGCTTAGTGTAGGTTTTCGGTCACAAAATACGTCTCGACCGCGTTTGCGTTAAAATGTCACATACTATGAGAAATTTTAGTTGCCGTTTCGATCCGCAAGTGGCGGTGCCAATTTTTCCATAGTAATTTAGACGTTTACGAACGCGTTCGAGATGTTTTTATAGGCATAAACTTACACTAGAGGCTCAGACTTGGTAGCCGAGCGCGTGTGGGTGGTTCTTAGTAATAATTATTAGAAGATATAAGAACCTACAATTAAGTTTTAAACTGTAAAAGACGATGATTACTTGATTATACTTTCTAAAGACTCTTGAGGAATTTTCATTGTTACATAATAATCATTTGTCCAATTTTACAAGTCAGAAATAGGGTAGACCTCTATGCTTAAGGCTCTGGTATATAAGATACTTTTATAAGTTGCAATTAATTAAATATTCTTGGTATTTTACGATCAACTGCGGTGAAGCCGAGAGAGTAATGTACTCATTACAGAGCTTATCCGTTTCTATTTTTCCACATACCATTCAGTTAGGAAGACGTGGCGATGTCTTGCTATTAATTTTATTCTTGTGCTGCCGCGGGCAATAATAAAATTGTTAACAATAATAAATACCCTTTGCCTTGCTACTTGCTACTCTTCTACCGCAGCGAAACAGTACTCGCGGAGTAGCAAGATAGGTACACAGTTAAAGAAACTTAAGGTGACACCATACGCGAAACTAGCGCCACTTCGGAAATGTTCTTATATCTCCTAAATTAGATCAATTTTCAATAATTTCGGAAGGTTAGATACTAGGGAAACACCTAATAATAATAGGTATGTATTAAATCAATATCAATAATAAAATCAATAATAATAAATCAATAATATAGGTATGTCAGGATCGTAGCAAGTGGAACAAAGTAGTCTCTGCCTACCCCTGTGGGAAAGAGGCGTGACGATATGTATATATGTATGTATGTATTAAATCAGTGTATACAGTTTGTCTATAAAATCGTGAAATTAAAAAGTGGCAATACTGTATTGTGTACTGTGTAGTGTCGTCTCTTCCTAATCTATAAGTATAAAAATCGGGATGATACTACAGTAAGTATTGCCACTTTTTAATTTCACGACTTTATAGACAAACTGTACAATTTGTCGTCCTGTAGTTGTCCCAAAAAAAATGCACAACAAAAAGCGGCCGTTTTAGTTTTGTGCAAATTTTTTGGGACAACTACAGGACGCATTATTGCTCGAATGTCTCCATCTAAATATTCCATTTCAGCCAAGCATATGAAATATCACAAAAATATTCGTATTGCACAGCAAGCCTCGTCTTACGAGTTGGAACTGACCTTCCCCACAAGGTTGCTTAAGGTCGGTCTGCCAGCCCCCTATTCCCCCAGCCCGGGAGCCCTAGCCCCCCTCCCAGCCCCCTAAAATAGGGTGACGACAGAGTTACGTACCTACCAACCTCAAGACGCCCTCCAATGTGGCAGGGTACGACTACGCGCGGACGCGCGACTGATTTTATATACACAGCGTATAGGTGAAAAACTTAAGTACTTAAATGACCTCTTGTATGTGTGAGTGTGAGTAATGTGTGCGAATAGACAAATTGACGTTCCAAATTAGAAAATTGACTTAAGTCCCATATCTGTTCTGGGGCCCGATTTTTGAAAGCATGTGTGTGAAAATACCACTCGAAAGTGGTGAAAAATTGTGCTGAATTTGAAATACGAATAGATTAGAAGATACTTACGGCTCTCATTAATCATGTGGGCTAGTCAAAAATTTGATTAGAGCCATAGTTTTGAAGATATAAACAGATTTATATCACTTTCGAGTGATGTGCTTTCAAAAATCGGTCCCCTGTACACTACTACATATAACAGGTCATTTACTTAAGTTTTTCACCTACATAAAAATATCGAAGTCGATATTGAATATTTTGTATCAATATAATTATATCGATGTATCGAATAAAAATATATCGGCTAAAAATATCGACATAGGTATCGAATCAAAATGTCTATAATATCGAATCGATGTGTGTGTGTGTGTGATATTTTTCAACAAGCCTAAAATACGTGAAGACGGCTATGTCCGTGTGAAATGTATTATGTTTTCATTTTATTTACATTTATTTGTGTCATAATTATACACTGTGAGTTGAGACTCAAAATTGAAATTTAACTGAAAATCCTAGTTTTTTTTTCAAAATTATTTAAATTGTAGTTGACTATTTTTATTGTTACTTTGGTACATTCATGTACAAACTGTTTTATTAGGTATTTTTAACTCTTCGCATAAAGATGACCTTAAATATGGCACGGATCCGTGTCTTAAGCATACCAAGGGTAAAGTCGCATTTCAATCAAACAACTGATACTTAGCTTAACATTATTTTACGGTGGGATCCGATACTACGTATGTCTAGCCGGTCTGGGTTTCTTAAGAGTTGCTAATTTATGTTATGAATCAGACATGTTTAAAATCTAAATAATTTCGTGTCGTTACAAGCCTCGCGTTGTATCTCAACGTCGCCTCAAAACATAAGTATGTAAGTAATAAAATAAGAGGAATTAAGCGTTTTCCAAAAAAAAGTCGACATGAATATTTTTTCCAGAATTTAACTATTTTGGGTTTTTCTTATTCAGAATCGTTTACCCTATCGATCCTCATACAAGTAAAAATGTGTCCCAAAATTTCCGTTCCAGTTCGTCACTTTTTTTTTAAATATAGACCAGTAGGCTTATTGTCTAACTCTAACTCGCTCTCAATCGCCATCGTGTGAATTTTGACAGTTCGTGTATGTGCTGACAATTGGCATCAGAATCAGCTAGCTGTCACATTCATACAATAACTGTCAAAATGAACACGATGGCGATTGCAAGTGAGTTAGACAATAAGCCTACAGGTTAATATGCATGGAACGTGACGAACAGGACAAATCATCATAGATTGTAAAATCTAGGACATTTTTTCTTGTATGAGAATCGAAAGGGTAAACGATTTTGAAAAACCCAAAATATTTAAGTAAATTCAGGAAAACAATATGGGCTTTCTTTTGGAAAACGCTAAATTACGCTCCTATAATTCTTTCCGACTAAGAGTCCTTTACCTTATTAAATTAAGTACTTACTTATAATAGCAGGTGTTTTTTTCTTGTAAGTTCGTCAATTATACCCGTTTTCTACTATTTTCGTAAGGGATTCTAGACATTCTCACAAATAACGTACTTAATTAGAAAATGTTCTTTATTTTTAAATAAGATGATATTAAATGACTACACGCTATCGTATAATTTTTATAAAACATTGCTCATAATCTAATTTAATTTTGTAGGCCAAGTGCATGTCATTTTCCTTCCTGTTAAATACAAATAATTACTAGTATATTGTCATCATAACTATGTTTAATCGAATGCGGGCATGTAAATAATGGCTTCTATTACTTATTAACATTTAATAAATTCTTGATTAACTTATTACTGTACATATTTTAAATACCTACATAAATTTGTTTTCAACCGTGTTTTTTAAATTCCGGATTGACTTGAAATTTGGCTTACACATGTAGCTTAGATTAGTCAAAAAAAGTACCGTAGACACAGAATTATGACAAGTTGTTTAAGGCTCAGAAAAACAAACTAACAAATTATGGATTTTTCTTGTTAATCTGAAATAAATTACTTACTATTATTATTATAACTTTTTATAGTTAGTTTAAGTTTAGTTTTTAATTTAATCATAGTTTAATTTGTTTTTTGTAAATAATGTATATACTGTTTGCTATTGCAAATTTTTACCTCTACCTATTCATTGTAAATAAATATTATTGTTATTATTATTATAAAAAACAGCATTGTTTTACAAGCAAGCTAAATTTTCTAACATTTTTACCCAACTATAATTTCATCAAGCAAGTAAGTAGCTATACCTTCTGCACCTAACATACATGTAGCTAATTCAATTCAAAATTCTGATCATAGTGTAATATACTCAGCGGCATATTTAGCGGAACACAAAACGCATACTTAGTTTAATGCTTGACCAGAAAAAAAAAGTTATTACCTACACTTTTTTTGTGTTCCGCTAAATATGCCGCTGAGTGTATATTTCCTGAAAAGTAAGTGTACTTATAGGTATACATATACTGAGCGTATAGTTCCAGTCCAAGATAAAGTGACGGACGGACAACAGAGACAACGGAACCCTGAAAACGTACAGATAAAATTTGACATTAATAAAACAAATGTTGGTACTGTGTCGCCTCAACTCGCGTCCTCTGTCTGACACCCGACCTCGGGGTCAACACCCAAAGGCTATTGTTCCAGCGAATTCGGAATCGGACGATTCTGAGCGAGACCTTGGAGCGTTAGTCGGCCAGCTACCGGTGACAACACAAAGAAAAAACCGGCCAAGTGCGAGTCGGACTCGCGCACGAAGGGTTCCGTACCAGAAATACTCTGTTGTATGGGAGTTCCCCTTAATTATTATTATTATTTTGATTTTAATATTTGTTGTTGTAACCACAATAAAAATACATAATCTGTGCAAATTTCAACTGTCTAGCTATTACGGTTCTTGAGATCTAGCTCGGCGAGTGGTAGCCATGAAAAAGGGCTAAAATATCACTTTTTTTGTATGGGAGCCCCCCTTAATTATTATTATTATTTAATTTTAGTATTTGTTGTTGTAGCCACAATAAAAATACATAATCTGTGCAAATTTCAACTGTCTAGCTATTACAGTTCTTGAGATCTACCTCGGCGAATGGTAGCCATGAAAAAGGGCTAAAATATCACTTTTTTGTATGGGAGCCCCTTAGTTAATATTAATTTGATTTTAGTATTTGTTGTTGTAGCCACAATAAAAGTACATAATCTGTGCAAATTTCAACTGTCTAGCTATTACGGTTCTTGAGATCTAGCTCGGCGAGTGGTAGCCATGAAAAAGGGCTAAAATATCACGTTTTTTGTATGGGAGCCCCCCTCAATTATTATTATTATTTTGATTTTAGTATTTGTTGTTGTAGCCACAATAAAAATACATAATCTGTGCAAATTTCAACTGTCTAGCTATTACGGTTCTTGAGATCTAGCTCGGCGAGTGGTAGATAGCCATGAAAAGGGCCTAAAATATCACGTTTTTTGTATGGGAGCCCCCCTTAATTATTATTATTACTAGCGACCCGCCCCGGCTTCGCACGGTATATTATGCATGTATTATACATATAAACCTTCCTCTTGATTCATTCTATCTATTAAAAAAAACGCATCAAAATCCGTTGCGTAGTTTTAAAGATTTAAGCATACAAAGGGACATAGGGAAATAGGGACATAGGGACAGAGAAAGCGACTTTGTTTTATACTATGTAGTGATTTTGTTTTTAGTATTTGTTATTATAGCGGCAACAGAAATACACAATCTGTGAAAATTTTAACTGTCTAGCTATTACGGCTCTTGAGATACAGCCTGGTGATAGACGGACGGACGGATGGACAGCGAAGTCTTAGTAATACGGTCCCGTTTTTAACCTTTGGGTACAGAATCCTAAAAACATAGAATGTACCGGTTGCTTCTCTTCCCGCGCTGATGGTAAAAGCCCCATTATAGTGTTGCCTTTTAAAACAAAGGTTGACAAACATTACAGTACAAATTATATTAGGTAGGTTGAGCGGTTTAAGCGTGAAGAGGTGGTAACGTAAGTTTATTATCAATCACTACAAATAATTTTTAAACTCACTCTTTGTCAGTCCCTCGTTTAATGCTCCTCTCATCTACTCAAAGGTTAACTGGTAGAGATCCCTTATAGGGATAAGTATGCCATTGTGCATATATTATTGTTGTTGATATTTTTTTGAGAATTGTATCTGTTTCTTTATATTTGTACAATGAAGCATTAAGTACTTATACTTACTTACTACATAGTATAAACCAAAGTCGCTTTTCGCTGTCTGTCTGTCCCTATGTATGCTTAAATCTTTAAAACTATGCAACGGATTTTGATGCGGTTTTTTTAAATAGATATTAGAATGATTCAAGAGGAAGGATTATACTTATGTATACAGGATGTTACAAAACTACCCGTAAAGCCGAAAGGAGGTTAAATGTGACCTTATAACAATTCCATTTGCAATATTTAAGAACCTCAGTATGGTTTGCTGAGATGACAGTATTTTTGCCTTTGATATTTTATGGGGTGTTTTGTAAGACGAAGTCGCGTGCAGATGCTAGTTTTAAATATAATAGATGTCGTGTCATAAGTTGCTCAAACATATACCTAAATATCTACATATATATTCTGTAACCATATTTAAAAAAAAACATATATGTAAACATATATATTTGTGTAAACCACACGGTCACCCAGGTAACTTATTTTATAAAAAGAGGAACATTAAAAGTTGACTGACCGAGGAATTTGGCAAAACCAGTCGGGTCCTTTCGGTCATGCACGTCCATCTGAGAGGGACGCCCTCTTACGTTAGATAAAGACGAATAATATGCACAGTGTACTAAAGATAAAAATGTCAAGTCATCTATAGGAAACTGTACTATATCGGATGGTTGTATAATTCTTCGTTCTAATTTAATGTTTGTTTAATTAAATGATCGTTTGTTCTAAACTGAATTTATACGGATACCATAAATTTTTATGCGCGAGGTACACGCTAATCCAAGAGACTTCAGATTAAAAATTGAAACCTCATTGAAACCCATTCATTCACGACTAGACCAAAGCGCGTGCCATTGTGCCTTCTATGAGGTGACAGCATTGAATGTTTGAATTTAGAACGCGGTAATATTGCCGTTTTGTGGCCAGTAACATGGATTATTTTTAGTGATAACTTTAAGTGCTCGCTGACAGTAAAACACTATACCACTATACCAAATAAATGTAGTAGACTCCTCTATGACTGAACAACCGGATTGAGAACGGCAAGCTTTAGAGACGTCCGTTTTTTTCGCGGTAACATCCGTCGGAGCGCATTATTTAGCATTCCACAACAACGTCATGCAATCTAAATTTATTTTCACGTACCGACGAATCGGAACGCGAAGATCGCGTGCGAATAAATTCTAATAAAACGGGCCAATCAAATGCCAACGTTTTTTTTTCTCGACTGTAATGGCTTTCTAATTCCTGAACGCTAGCTGGCCATAAACGAATGTCCGTTTCACAAAAAAAAAAACTACAGCTTCCAACTCGCCTGCGTTCATTTGTTTAATGATTCCTCTAGTGAGGCTCTGTGTAAGTGTTAGACACAAAAATGTGACAATTATTGCGGAAAATTGGTAACACCATGGCACAAACATGTTTTAATTGCCTCGATGGTCGATGGAAGCTCTAAGTAGTTATGATATGGGGGAGTTTCACGGTAGTGTAAACCACTAATAGTAGTAAGTATTTGACACTTCTACTAACACTACTTTTTGTATCAAAATGTACACTAAAAACTAAGCCCCGAGTATGCCTTTTTTATCGCAACAAACGTCTCGCTGGAACAGTTTGTTGCTAACGCCAATTTTCCCCGTAATATTGGGAATTTAGCAAACGCATTCAAGAAGTTGATGTCTAAAACTCAATACAGACTCTTAGTGCACCATTCATTAGCACGAAAGCAGAGAGCAAAATAACATGCTTAAGTTGTAAATTCAGTTCAACGAAACCAAACCGATTTTAGTTACAGGCTACCAAAAGGCGCTCATATCATTTTGCGTGCAACGGCTATCAATGCTCTTTCTTCTACAGATTACGAGTAGTATACGTTTAAATATGGAAGCTCTCGTTCTGGATGGCCTGCTTTGTTTCTTATTAACCATTTACCGATTGAAATCGTAAAAAACTAACACACCATGCGCGTTGGACTATGAACGACAGTAAAAAATGTTTCCTGAACTGAGGCGTACATAAATCACCCTGCTTATTAAATAACAGTACAAATTAATTGTTAACATCAAATTTTATTACTCTCTATAACTGAACTGCATTAGCAGCAACTTTTATTAAAAAGTAAATAGACCACAGATACAAATCTGTAGCCGTCATTGGTAAATTGGTAACCGCAAACCGCGAAGCTGTCTGAGCGACAGTTTTTCCTGCTAAACATTGTATCAGCTCTTCTGCGAAACTTATACCTGTGACACTGGCCAGCAAGAATTCAACCATTTTGGATTCGAATTACAAATTGCACTGGGCGGTTAGGTCCGTATCGAAGGACAAAGTTAACCTTAGGATAATAACTTTAATTGTAATTAATTTTCCTGTTTTAGTAATGACACATCATTTTATAATAACAATTGTATTTTGTAGTCCTCCATTTTAAATTTTACACGATGAGTGACTTACAGAAAAATAGACAGTAAAATCTTTATTACCACGAATTATTGGAACCCTAACCCTATAAACAGTAAGTATTAGGTAATCTTAACACAAGTTGCTTTTAATTCGACTATCTGTTTTATCTCAAGTACTATAGGTATGAAATTTATAATCTAATCTACTCCATCGGATCTATTTTTTTTATTAATTACTACAATTAAAATTGATTCGCTCAATGTGTTGCTAAGTGGGAAACTCGAAAACGGCTGGACTAACTGAAAAAGGTTATTTTATTACGAAGAGAAAAATTTTAAATGTGCCCGGAAAAATATGAAAATTTAAGAAAATAATCTTCAGCACAATTGTGCGGACGAAGCTAGTAAGTAATATAACAAAGGATTCACCCACGAAAACGTATTTTAAGTAAATATTAAAAGTCGTAGGTGCTAGCCAGATAGACACCTACGATTTAAACCTACCATGATTATTAAACCTTGAACTAAAACAGTAGGCAAAAAGCGTTCATCAAAATGTTAATTAGGTGCAAAAATAAGTAGGTACTTAATAGGCGTTATTTTCCATCCAAACCATTGTTCTTGACCAGACCCAAATAAGGAAATTTAAAAACATCAGATTTACGAAAAAAAAAACACTGATGAATATGCAAACGATAATGTGTAAGTAATTTAAATTTGAAATAGAAATTCAATTCGTTCGAATGAGACCTTAAAATACATGCTTAATAATTAGCAGAACGAGTATAATCAAACAAAACAAAAGGCCAGCTTTTCTTAGCTCAGAGATTGTTACACGTTTGCCACACAGTGGGGCAATGCTGCCAGCCTTCTGGGCACCATGCCGCCAGACAGCGAAGGGGGGCAACTTTTCTTAATTAATTAATTTTTAGTAAGTTTGTATTCGATTTAGATCCAGTTCAACTAGGTACTTGTTTGTTTTCTTTACTTAAATATGTAATTCATTTTACCTAAATGTTTTATAAAATAAATAATGGTAAGTAGGTAGGTATTTTAAATAAAAAAATAAAAACTAAAGAAATTTTTAAAGACCGCCGTTATAGACTCGCTATCGCTATACTTCTTTGAAAAACGAGTGTCCTAGAAAACAACTCGACGATAAAATACCATAAACCGTTATCCATCAATTATTGCGTGAAAGGACATTGTTTCCATAGTTTCAAATGATCGCTCGAGCGCTAGGAACTCTAACCTTGGGACGGGCACTAATATTTTTTGGCAGAGACGGATGTGTCCTAATAAACGGGAGGCCTACACGCCTGCACGGTTAGTAGGAGCGCTTGTCGCTATGCCTGTCCTTTTCCAACTAAACTGGGACGACAGAGACGCGTGCAGCGAAACGTGCGTCATGTCGCGGCGCCGGCGCTGCTCAGAACGATTCAACCTAGCGTCATGTCATCTAAGTACGCTCAATTGATTTTAAAATTGTTGGTAATGCTCATTTGGCAGAGAAACTACAGCACATCAGGCATCATAGAGATTGGTGTCATGCAAATGGAATGGAGGGTAGCGAGATAGATTTCTGTCTCTTTCGGTTTTTGAGAGACGAACGGACTGAACTGACACAATGGGTTTTAACAGCCATCCTTTGAGCGTTTTCCAAAAAAAAGTCCACATGTACACATTTTTCCAGATTTTAAATATTTTGGGTTTATCTTACTTACTCAGATTATTATGTGTACTATATCGATTCTTATACTTATGTACAAGAAAAAATGTGTCCCAGATTTTACTATGAAATATTTTTTCCTGCTCGTCCCGTTTCATACATACGTTATATTAAAATAAAGTGACGAAGTGGAATGGAAATTTTGGGACACATTTTTTCCTGTATAAGGATCGATAGGGTAAACGATTCTGAAAAAGAAAAACCCAAAATAGTTATATTTTGGAAAAAATTATCATGTGGACTTTTTTTGGAAAACGCCCCTTTAATTTTTAGCTAAAGCCGAAAAATTAGGGGATTTAATCAGTCTGAATGATATGAATGATATTATGTGCACAAAAAAAAAACTTGTTTTTTTCTGTAGCATAATCACCAATGATCAGATATCCGCGGAGAACAAAGAAATAAGTGAACAAGAATGTGATTCAAGGACTGTCAAAGCATAAGAATATGCCGATAAAACACTACAAAGTATAAGAGACGATGATGACGAAGAAAGAAGCACTGAAGATGGCGTCACTGAAAATCAGCGTCACGACATTATCTTGGATCTTATCGTGACACATAGCTGAGTGGCGACCATTTGGCTGGTTAGAATAAGTATCCATTTGTAATATTCTGTTTGTGTTTCCGTATCAGCTAATAAAGTTCTCTTATTCTTATTCTTATTCTAAGATATTGCAACATAAATAATCTACATCAAATTACCATCAAACAAAAGCTGTATTTAACTAAATCAAGAGAATACAATTTAACTCACGAAACAAATCCCTACTTAATATATTATTATAAATGCGAAAGTACATATAACTCTGTCTGTCTGTCTGTTACCTTTTTACGCTGAAACCGCTGGACTGATGGAGTTGAATTTTGGTATATAGATAGTTTGAGTCTCGGGGAAGTACGTAGGATACATTTTATCACGGAAAATTAGTTCCCACGGGCAACAGCTAATACATAATAATGGTGTAACTAATAAATGAGCCTCAGGAAATTTATTTGAATTCTACGAGTATGTGGAGTGGAGAAGATATTATATAAAGTGCTAGAAAATTAGCTGCGGATATTTTTAGGGTAAGTAACTATGTAATTAAAAACCTAAGAATCAATGAAAAACATAAATTAATTAAGTATTGCCTGGTAGTGTTTTGTTTCATACAAAAATAATAATTACCATTACCTGTCCCATTATGTGACCCGTCCAAAGAAAGTCATCCTTGCATTAGATACTGTAAATTGATTAAGTATGCTTCAAACTGACTTAACATAAACACTAAATAATTAAGTACCTATGCTTTCAATTGACTAACAATGATGGAAACAATTTGATCCTCAAAATATCCGCATCAGATTTTCTAGCAGCCTGTAGGTAGATATTAAAAATGCGAAATATCCTTATTATTAACATCGGGTCCCATTTTGTCCCATAATTTTCGTTGGTCATATCATAATATGTAATCGTTAGTCATTTTTTTTTTTGGAAAAGCCATCAGAATAATAGCAGGTTAGGTTAGATTAGTTTACTATCAATTCTGAAAAAAAAAACTGTTTCAGAAATGAAACGCTTTATGACTAACGAAAATTATGACAAACCGTACATTCGGTTAAATATAGTCCCTGTTTACATACCTGGTAGAACTATATGTCTCTTCTGATTCCGCAGCCTCATTTTCGGAAGACATCGACAAGTCTGCTGGTGTTCTTCTGGCCATTGTATTTTATACAATTTCACCTGGAATTGTTCTGGAATAAGAGTTTTTAATGATTCACGGTTAAGTTCATTCGAAATATTATAAACGGGATGTGAACCGCGATTACCTTTATTGAGCTCCCGATATCGCGTAATCGCGGTTCACATCCCGTTTATAATATTTCGAATTGTTCTGGAATATTTCAGAAGTTACACATACATACACAAATCACGTCTTTATCCCTTACGGGGTAGACAGAGCAGAAGGTAACAAGACCTACAGGCCACGTTAGCAAGATTGTGGGAGTATGGATGGAAAATGGAATGATACGATGGGTTGCTAGCCGCATCGCCCTATGACATGATTTAAGATTTTTGCCCATTCCCTCGATGGGCTTTTACCATGTGCGCGGGAAGCAACTGGTACATTCTACGTTTTTTCTTTGCTCCCAGACCAGGGGGGCTACTCCGAAATTCGATTTTCGAAGTTCGTGACATGCCGTCCCTCTCGCTCTAAAATGAATGACTATTAGTGTGAGCGGAACGGCACGAAACGAACTTCGATAATCGAATTTCGGAGTACAAGACCTGCATGGCGGTACTTAGGTAAGTTTTACTGAACTGAACTGTTAATGTCTTTTTGGTTTTCGTGTTCAAAGTGTACCTACTGCGTCTGCGTCATCCGTGAAACCGAAATTAAATTAAAAAAAAATATTGTATTGTGCTCTATTTTTTTTTGTGTCTGTGTTGCGAAATAAACTACGCATAAAAACCTTCCTTTTACCTATTCATAAGAATATTTAATTAAAGGTTATGTTTGATCGAGCCTTTCTCGAGAATTGCCCTTAGCAACACATTTAGCCATTCGTTTTTTTATTTGTATAAAAGTGATTATTAATCTAAAGTATAGAACATTGTTTTTTTACGTAAATAGGTACTTATGTACAAAAGCTACCAATTAGGTATTCTTTTGTCAAGAAAGTTACCCGCCTGATGCTTACTGTTGCTACCACTACCCAGGACTCGCCATATTTTCCTCCAATGGTAGGTTAGGTACATACAGCTCGGCTCAAATTATCGAATTAAAAACAGAGCCTCGTCTTTTGAGAAGTCTGTAAAAATTACGGGTGTCAATTGTCCATGGGTCATGTTGCTCACTTAACACGTGGCCTACTTACTTGCTCGTTTGCCACCCTATTTCACAAAAAAAAAACAAATAGGCCACTCGACCACAGACTGTTATTTAAACCATAAACTGTACCTACAAGTTAAATTATGAAATAAAAAATTGGCTGCCACGTGACCTCGTTTAGTTGCGAAATAATTTTGCTCATTCTTCGCTAACTTTAGCCTTTGTAAGGTGACTTTGAGATCTAAATTAGCCGACGGACCAATTTGATCTCTCTCTACGTCACTATCAGCTTATCATAATTCACACAAATTGTTTAATCTACCACCAGCGTTCCAGATAAAGTGAGTGTTGAACAATTTTCACACTAATTTCTATTAAAAAAAGATGACGGTGCAAATACGATGACATTACATAAATATTACCAGTTACGAGCCATGCACTTGATTACTAAATTGATATTTTGACGCTTATCTGTTTAAGTATAAATAATCAACTTTCGTATAGTCACCACCCAAGTTCCATGTTACGGGCACCGGAGCAGAGGCAGACCAAAAAGATGGCGGCACGATTTGGTGTCCTTTGAGCCGGACTAGGGAAGCCTCGCAACAGACAGAGACGGATGGAAAGAGAAAGGGGAGGCCTTTGCCCAGCAGTGGGACGCCAAATAGGCTAAAATAAATAGTTCAACTTATTAACTGGCTGAACACGCGAACTGTTTTCGTCAACTGATTAAAACATACATACTGTCTTAAAATCTATCTGGAATATTTTAACAGGTGGTTGGAGTCAGTGTGACTATTCCTGTAAATTTCGGGATATAATAATTAACAAATAATAATAAGGCTTTTCGAAGGCTTTAAAATGGGTAACTTAACTTTGCATCAAAATTAACGATGAGAAGCATTTGATAAATAAAGTATTCAATCAAACTAGCTAACCCTAAACTACTGAAATATTCCAAAATATTCTTGCTTTTTCTTGACAACTGTAACTATGCGTGGAAACTACTGAAGATCTCAGATTTAAACAGTTGAGGATCATAAAGAAGCCACTAAGGTATGAGACACACCATTTTTTCGATGGATTCATTCAACACAATTAACTAATTAAACTGTTGCGCCCATGCCAAGAGATTAAAAGAAAACTAACTTTAATTATTTTGGACATTAAAAACAACGAACGTCTTTTGAATTGAATTTAGTATACAAAACACTCCTTGGAGTAATGATCAAAATCCAAAAAAAAAATCCTAATAAGTATAGGCCGCAAAGAGTTCTTTTAAGAACACTTTTTTATTCTGCTGAAGCTTATAACGAGAGACTATTATTGCCAAGAAGAACGCGCCGCAGTAAAAACGATGTTTTTATTTTTCAAAAAGTCGTAGAATATTCTCTTAACCGCTGCTCAAACCAAAGAATACAAATACATGGGTTCTGGGATACAGAAATATATACGCCTGAGCTAATTTACTACACAGGTATAGATAGCTGTGTAAATTGCTTTAAATTCGATGCCCTCCACTAGTCCTCGAGTAAATTGAGATGTCCTACGGCAATGTGACTCTAAAATAAGTCACTAATTTGAGCGTTTCAAACACAATATTCCTTGTAGCCTAGTAATCAGTTGCCTACTTAAATGGTTAGTAGGTACAAAAGGGACGATAAATCATTATGCCCTTTAAAGAATCCTTCCACTTTAAGTCGTAAAGATAAACATTTCCAATGAAAACAAATGACGGTAGCAAATGAGACAAAACAAAGTGGGGCATAGTTATTGGAGTTCCTTTAGCGTTCTTTTTGATAGTACAGCATCAATGTATACTCTGAAAGAGGAATGTCTTAATTTAAATACATACATACATACATATCGTCACGCCTCTTTCCCACAGGGGTAGGCAGAGACTACTTAATTTAAAAAGGAGAATAAAAGGAGTACTCATTGATGCCAAGGATCGGGGCATAGCAACAGCTAAATGATGCATTTTAATAAATCACAATAATCAAGTGAGCATAAGCAAATATCATGGAACATAACAAAAGGAATAAAAAACACGGACTGTCTGAGGCGACCAGCGTATGAAACTTGTTTTGATCATGAACAATCCAATCCCCAACCGATTTTAGAGGTCCTAAAAGCCACTGATCGAGCACAAAACCTAGTCCTTAATTAGGTACTAACAAGAAATCGGAGACGGAATTCAAAATATCGTCTGCCTCAGTAATGAAAAGGCTCCTTGATTCAATAACGTCAAATAAACAGAGACCGTGGGTATTCAGTGTTTTTTTACTCCGTTCAAACGGAATGATGATAGCTTATTTCAATTTGTATAATTTTGGCAGAGACAGACTCTTTAATGTCTTGAGGGACTTATTTGCAAGTACAGACACAGATCAGGCCGCACAAGAGACATCAGATTTCGTTTCACCTGAAATCTAACTCGGCGCTATGTTGCCTTCACTTTAACAATTAGACGCATTCCAGTGAATCATCCACCCGAGACTTGTATTTTTATTGGCTGTTTGCATTATAGGTACGAAGATATAATATACAGATAAGGCGAGGTAAACGAAACTTTATCTGGTGGGTATAGAGTCGACAACGAGAGCGGTGTCTTTGCGAATTCATGGTTCAGCGTGGTTTCGCACTCGAAAACGCGGCGTTTTGAAACCGCCTAGTAATTGCGGCGCTGGTGAAAAATACTGATGAAGCTCTGACGTCACGCAAAATTTGCCCACCAAACGGAAAATCTAATAGAGCGAGTAATACGAAGCAATGTCCCCTTATTGGGGGCAGCGACTCGGCGCATTGTTCTCAATTCTTTGTCTAGACCGATTTTATGACGGCCGAACGCCTCCGAGTAATGTATTTTTAATGGACATTGTCAATAGATCTCGTTTCTAACAAGATTCTAGACAGAATAATGGCCGCGGCGAGCAGACGTGAGATTTGCACAGGAAAACGCCGTTCTGAGGCCGCGGGCGAAAAATACGATAACCAGTTTGAGCTACTTTTGTGCAGATCTTTCGGCAGAAGTTCGATGACTTAATGCATGTGGGTGCGCGAGTGTGCGAAATTTAGGAGGGTGTGGCAGGGAGGGGGTGCTGCAGCCTGCAGCGGTCGACAACCGAGCTGAGCGTGACTCATCGCCTTTGTCCGACTCACCTCCTGCTTCCCACGTGGAGCACAACACGTGTCGCACTCGAAGACAACCGCCGACACGGTAAGTGTACTCCAACAAGCGCCTGGAACGTTCATCACCAGAGCACCTGATGAAGTACAATGGGCGTGCGGCGGTGGGTGCTGCGGGGCTGGCGCCTGGTCTGGTGGCGGTAGGAGCCGCGCCGCGCGCTACTTCAGGTACCTGACTCGGTGAGGACAGCCCTAGCGCCTGTGTAGCGCGCGGCGAGCACTCCTGCTGTCTTGCTATTTATATCGGTCCCGCGGGTAAGCCGCGTGTGCTCGCTCCGGCGGCCGAGGCTCGACTGCAGCCCGAGGCTCGCCGGCGCGTCCCCCGCGCGTCGCCAGACGTCAGCTGACCGCGGTTGCACCGGCCCTGACATTGGCGCGCCCGCGCGGGGGGGAGGTCGGTGACCCCGCCCGCGGAAGCCTCCTCGCAAATCCCCCCCGCCTGCCGAGCCCCGCGACGTCTGTCATCGGGGACGACATTCAAGTTTTAGGACGCTGAATGTTTTTAATGGGTTTTTTTATTGGATCATTTTGGTGAATCTAGACTCGAGCCTGCCATAGGCACGCCTTTTAACAGTTGATTCATTGCAGCATTTGCAGGTGTATATGCCTTATCTTAGGTGTACCACAAGTTTCTCGTACCTTACTGCAAAACGGCGGAGCTCATTGAAAGTATAGAAACGCTCTGATTAATGATACCTCGTGTTTTTTTTTCGCGTTTGCTTTACGTTCAACGGTTACCTAGATGTAGCAATGTGACCTAGCTCTAACCATGAAGACCTGCAGTTAGTTAGAATTTTTCGTTAGGTTCACTTGTCTTTTACAGGTTACCTGAGCTAACCTCTAACCGTTAATTCAAATCATATTCAATCTCAGGTAAAAACAAATTAAATGTAATCTTATGTACTTAATAATTAACCAACCGTATGCACTCTGAAGATAACGTAGTAATAACAAGTTTTTGTGTTAGTAAAATCGGTTTTTATTCAAAGCCGCACTGTCTCGTCGTAAAAACAACAGCAAACCTAAGTGCGCCTAATTTACTGTCAAAAGTGACAGGCGCTTTTCGTTTAGAAACTGAAATAAGTGTTGCAACAAAACTTGAGTGGTGTCATAATGCTCATCGATCATTTTAACGAATATCATTTTATCGATATCATTTCTATCACAGCGTCCACAGAATTTTACAATCGTTTAGGAATCATTAACTCGAAACGCATATCACTTCACGCTCTTTCTTGTTTTGTTACTCCCATCGCTAAGCAGCAGTGCTTATGCTGCTGCGTTAGGGTTTGGTGAGTAGGACAGCTGGTGAGCTTGAGCTACTGACACATACTTACTTAAGGTTCATTCGAAATATTATAGACGGGATACCTTACCTTACCGCGATTACCTTTATTGAGCTCCCGATATTTCGACGCAGTTGCATTGCATGCATCATTGAAGACTGATTGAAAACTCTTACTAAGCTCTTACTTAAGGTTATTTTATTTTAGCTCTCTAGGCTGGCAATGCAGATGTAATGCTCCGGTGTTGCGAATGTCCATGAGTACCTAGTGGTGATTATTTTATTTACCATCAGGTAACCCACTTGCTCGTTTACCATCCATCTTGTAAGGTAAGTAAAACATTTTGCTCGTGCATGCCTTACTACAAGAACATTGAATTTTTCACTTCGAGCTTCGGTAGGATATATACATCGTGTTTTTTTTATTTACGATAACTTCGGCATATTGCTAAGTACCACCAATCTAGTTTCCATGGATGCACCTAGTAATATGCCGAAGTTATCGTAAATCAATAAAAATTACGTAGTATAATGTAGTGTACTTACAGGGCCTGAGGGGCTAATCCGAAATTATTCGAAATTGTAAGTTCTTAGGTATTCGTATCATACAGTCCCTTTCGCTCTTATACTAATGTATATTACCATTAGTGTAAGCGGGACGGCACGAACTTCTAATTTCGAATTTCAGAGTACCTATAGCCTGAGAACGGGCTTCGTTGACCTTCGTTGGCCCGGCTTGGACGAAAACCGAACGCCAACGAACTTTGGTCGGGATTTGGGATTTGCCAGCGATCTTGAATTATCAGTGTTTCATAACCATTTTCAGTCATGGATCAGGGTCCTTAAGAAAACTAGGACAATTTTCAAGGAGCCCTAATAAAAAATAAATCGAAGAGTAGCTATTACGAGATTTTTGGTGGCATTTATTTATTGTTTTCTAATGGTCCAAGCCCGCCAATGCGGACCCTCATTATGTATCCTCACGGACCCTCAGGGGTCTGCGGACCACGGTAAAGAATCACAGCTATTATAATGATGGTAACATCAAAGAATTGAAATGGCCGCGCGTAATGTTGGTATTCTTGTCAGATTTTTGGAGATAAGTAAACAAAACCACAATATAAGACCACGACAAACCACCTATACCGCCCCACACCTACCACCTATACCCTACGCACCTATATCGCGACGACGATAAAACCGTCTATTGTATAACGACTTTGTTCTTTGTTTCTGTATTGTTTTGTACTTATTTGTAGTGTTCAATAAAGAGTATTTGTATTGTTTTGTATTGTAAGTAAGAACGACCGACGTACTGGCTGCACGCGATGTGGAGGTCGATGTAAGCCACTTGGGGGCAAGATGAACGAGTATTGTGGTAGCAAGCAAGTCGGACGTAGTTTGAACAAGGTACCATCACCCATGGGGGTCGTTGTTGCCCTTTACTGGTCGTAGGTGTCGATACTGCGATATACTTAACCCACTTAGAGGCTCGATTAGTGAGTAAAATTGTAGTAGCAAGTCGGTCGTAGTTTGAACAAGGTACCACCTCCCGTGGGGGTCGTTGTTGACCTTTTTTACAGGTAGTGGGTGTCGATTCGATACTGTTGATGTAACCCGCTTAAAGGCTCGATTAGTGAGTAAATTGTAGTAGCAAGTCGGTCGTAGTTTGAATAAGGTACCACCACCCGTAGTAGGGGTCCTTGTTCACCTTTACAGGTCGTGGGTGTCGAATTGTCGATACTGTCGATGTAACCCACTTAGTGGGCAAGATGAACTTGTAACAATATGGTAGCAAGTCGGACCTAGTTTGAACAAGGTACCACCACCCATGGGGTCGTTGTTGATCTTTACAGGTCGTAGATGTCAACACTGGCGATGTAACCCGCTTAGCGGCTCGATTAGCGAGTAAAATTGTGGTAGCAATTCGGTCGTAGTTTGAACAAGGTACCACCACCCGTAAGGGTCGTCGTTAACCTTTAAATGTCGTGGGTATCGATGTATCCCATTTAGGGGCTAGCTTAGTGAGTTAATTTGTGGTAGCGAGTCGGACGCACTTTGAACAAGTTACCACCCACCCGTAGGAGTCATCGTTGTCATTGTCTGATGAACATTAAGACAAAATTAGTATTATATCCCGAATTACCAGCAGGCGACGCCCACTCCCCGCCCTGAATCACGCTTTAATAAACAAAGATACGTTATCTTATCTTGCTTTATCGAGCGCCGGTAACTTTTGCTAGAATCATGACCGCAATTTTGACAACTGTCATGGTCTAAATTTGGAGATGAATAGGACGATTCCCAATGTCGAAATATAAAGTGGTGATTCAATCTTTGAGGAAGAACAATCAAATCTGAAAGCCAATCATCCTCATTAATGGGAAGGCGTCCACTGTTGAATAAAGGAACTCCATATTGAATGGCAACTTACCGCCTGTTTTCACCGCTTGCCAGCAACTCTCATGATGTCGTCTGTCCACCTGTATTTAGATAATTCCAAACAATTTTAACCCCTTTGTAAACAAGCAAGTCCTCCAAGTTCGTATAAAATTGAAATAGTAGGTACAATTTTATTAATATAAAATGTCGTGTGATATCAAGTATGATCCTTCAACATTTCGGTGGATGTTATGTTAATTGCATACAATGAGTGATTGTGTGAGAATTTAAACTACCTAACTAGTTACTTGTCTTTTTTAACCCCCGACGTAAAAAGAGGGGTGTTAAAAGTTTGACGTCGATCTCTCTCTCTCTCTCTCTTCGCGTACGTGCGTGTGTTTGTGTGTGCGTGTGTTTGTGTGTGTGTGTGTGTGTGTGTGTGTGTGTGTGTGTGTGTGTGTGTGTGTGTGCGCGCGCGTGTGTAACTGTCTATGGCATCGCAATAAATAATAAACCCTGACTGAACCCTACTTTATACATATCTAATTGTTTCAGTTCTTTCAGTCCATTGCACTTTTGTCCCTAGATAAACCCTCGCTCTGAGTGAACTAGGAGGGAAGGTCGGGGTCGCACGGTGCCCTTGGGGTGCCGGTTTGAATCCAGACGCCGTCTCAAAGTGAACCTGTCCGGTCGACCGTTGAACCCCAAAAATAATTAGTTTAATGTACTATTATATTATTACAGAAAATAAATGTGAAAGAAAGAAAGTTTGGTATGATTTAGGAATTTCTTTACTTAACTCAAATTTTTCGTAGTTATATTTATTTTATTTTGGACTAGCTTCTGTCCGCGACATTAGATACATCCTGTACACAAATTATACATTACAAACCTTCCTCTTGAAACACTATCTGATAAAATACCGCATCAAAATCCGTTGCGTATTATAGATCTAAGCATACATAGGGACAGACAGACAGACAGCTGAAAGCGACTTTGTTTTATACTATGTAGAGATTGTTTTAACTGTTTACATTTTTAAACTTTGTGTGGTAATCTGGGGAACTAAGTACTATGTAGTTACTTTAAAAAAATTAAAAGTCATTCAATAATATAAAGCTATATTATGCGTGATACTTCGCCTTTGTCCTTTGTACATATCTGTCTGTCCGCCGCGTCTATCTGCCTGTCTGTTCATGATAAATTCAAAAATTACTATTATTTATTAGATTAGATTTATAATTAAATTATATTTATTATTATTTATTATAGATTCTCATGCGTTCACCAACAGATAGTGATTCATGTGGAAGGCTTAGGTATATCATTTGTCAAGTTTTTTTTCTAATTGGTACATGACGACAATTGTGCGGACTAACCCCCTTATTCATAAACACTGTAGGCTTCTGCTAACTTGGCAATCGTTAGTCCTTATCTGTCACTTTGAAATTTGCCTTTGACAGATAAGGACAAACGATTGCTAGTTAGCAGAAGCCTATAGAGCGTTTATGAATAAGGGGGTAGGTAATTGTCTACATTTCACCCGTGCAGTGTTGCCAGGTCTCCTGATTTTTCAGGAGTTTGTCTGATTTTTGACTACTGATCTACTGAATTTGCAAACGAATCTACTGAATTTTATGAGTCTAATTTGAACTTAATAATTATATTGTTTCAACGGTTGAAATTCAATCATGATGTAACCAAATACCTAAAAAAAATTAACAACACCATGTATCAAGACCAAGATTCATCAGATTCAGATTCTAACAGTGATTGAATTAATTGATTGAGCATGCAGCATGAAGTTTGTGGCTTATAATTTATAATCCCTTGCACATTCACACTAATATTATAACTGTAAAATATTCTATTTATTTTATAATCGCCCGTGTGGTGTCGGGTTAGAAGCCCGTGTGGTGACGGGTTAGGATTAATTAATCATTTTATTCATTATATTCAGCAAATTGAAAACTTAATAATCAGAATACATGAGAAGATTTGCATTTAGGTAAGTTTTGTGACTTTTCTAGCATAAAATTTGATCTACTGATTTTTTTTTCAATCTCCTGACTTTTAAGGTCTTAAACTTCTGACATTTCCAAATTGGACCTGGCAACACTGCACCCGTGCGACGCCGCGGGGCGGGTCGCTAGTTCATTTTACAAGATTCTAGAGGATTTTTCCTTTTGTTTCCAATATTAGCACTCGCGTGGGACTACGGGTGAAAAACTTAAGTAAATGACCTGTAGTATGTTTCCTTTTTTTCTGTTTTGATTGTTATATGTGGTGTTCATTAAAGAGTTATTGTATCGTATTTTTATTGTATTGTATGTCGCAGCATTATGCTGAGCTGCAACCTTTTTGACGTTGGACAACGACACATTATCTAATTGTTAGGTATTTTCCTTTTTTTGGGTATTGTTTATTGTTAGTTTGTTCTGTTGTTGTCCTATGCGTCAAATAAACGTATGTTCTTTCTATGTAGTAGTAGTGTACAGAACTGATATGGGATTTAAGTCATTTTTCTAATTTGGAACGTCAATTTGTCTATTCGCACACATTACTATAACACATACAACAGGTCATTTAAGTACTCAGGTTTTTCACCTATAATGACGTAGATAGGTAATAATGTAAACAAAAGACAATGTAGGTGCATACATATGTATACAAAATGTCTTAACACTATTAATATTATCAGTGGAACAGTGTAGCCAGTAGGCGATCTTGTGTGCGCTTGCGCCAGTGCAAATCCGGTGCGAAAGTAGATCAACTACTCGGTTAGTCGGTTATGCTGTGGCATGAAGTTCAAGGACATACAGATAATTTTAGTTAATTAATAATTTATTTTTATTTTTACCCACGACGGACGGATCGGAACGGAGACGGAACATTTGGGGTTAGAGGTTGAGTGTGTTGGTGTTTGTTGCTATTTGTATCGAAAACTACTAAGCCGATTGCGATGCGGTTTTTTGTGTTGTATTGGTATTTTGCCAGCTCAAGTTTTTAGACACACACACACACACACACACACACAGACATCGACGTCAAACTTATAACACCCTCTTTTTGCGTTTTCTCAGAATACCGTCCGTTAAGTAGCAGTGCTTGCACTGCTGTGTTCCGGTGTGGAGAGTAAGACAGCCGGGGAAGTTACGGGCACAAGAGGCATTTCATCTTAGTTCTCTAGGTTGGCAACGCATCTGCAGTCCCTCTGGGGTTGCGGGTGTCTATGGGCAGTGGTGATCGCTTACCATCAGGTGATCCACTTGCTCGTTTGCCTTCCTATTCACATAAAAAAAAAACCGGATATTTCAGCTATTTGTTATTTGACATACCTACCTACCTCTTTTGCTTCATCAATCTCTTCATACACGTTCGCCGGTTTCAGGTACTCCTGACCTGACCTATTTTCAAAACGTCTCCTATTTGATCCCGGAACCTCCTCCCCTCCCAACGCAACCATTCACACTTCCCATATAGATCCGTTTAGTTAGTCTACTTCATCCATCCTCTCTACGTGACCAAACCAACTAGGCATAAGTATGTACTTTTCCTATCCTAGTCAATATAAATCTTCTTTCACACCAGCACGTTCTCTTATCACACTATTCCTTATTCTGTCTTTCAGTGCTTTCAGTGTCATCCCTTTAATACTTCTTAACACTCTCATTTCTACTATATTTCTGGGGGCACGGCAGTGCCCCCGCCAAGTCGAGCAAAAAAAAGCGGCGCGGCCGTACCATTCTTTTCTCGAAACAGTTCAAGTCATTTTCGACCCCTTATAACTTCGTTGTCGATAAAACTAGAAGCCTGAACTTTTCAATAACCAAACAGGCATTGTATAAACACGGTATATTTCAAATTTCATTAAATTTGAACCAGTAGTTTAAGAATTATAACTAGTCAAAGATTTTTTAATTTTGTCATTATTCTACTTTCATGCTTCTTTTGCCATACCCCACTTTCGCTACCGTACTTCCGTACCGTACGTATTAGTGTTGGAACGTGCACCCTTCTGTGAACAGCCAGACGCGCATTTTTGACACCTAATCAGAACAAACCTACTGAAATATTTCAGTAAAATTCTGACAGACATTGTATAGCAGCCATTTTGAAAAATGTTCAAAAGACACTCTTTCTTCTCATTCCACTAACCCTATCCTAAAACCCAGGGCCCCAGGTAAAAGATGGCCCCCATTTCTTAGAAAAACTTACGTTTACTTAATTAACCGTCTAATAAGATGCTAACAACTCCAAGTTCAATAAACGGGCGCAAAGCGATCGGTTAGCGAGAGATGCGCATGCGCACGGAATATTCATCGGTGCTGTAGTGGAGGGAGAAACAGTACTACTTATTTAAAACAAAATTGTAAGACTAAAATTTAGAGCTGTTGAAGTGGAGGCCTTTGCCCAGCAGTGGGAGACCTACAGGCTAATAATAATAATAAGTATCTACGTTTTTAAATATGTAGGTATTTATTTACAAGTTTGTTCGTATAAATGTTGTTGGAGATAGGGACTAGGTTAATATTAGTTTTACTTAGAGCGGTTTCGCGCTATGTCCGATCCGAACCCGTGAAAATATGGTCCGTAGTAGCGACAGAACTATTTCTATGGTAATTTACGCACTATGACCATTGACTTACAATAAACAACTAGACTCCCAATCGCAAACAAAAGTGCCTCAAGAAACGTCCGAGCGGCGTTGTCTATGTATTGTGTGTGTCAACACATCAACTTACACAGATAACATTAACATATTCGTTCAAATTAACACCTTATTTCGTAGCAGTAATGTTTAATGTCAATTGCATAAGATCGTGAGAAGTAATGACACGCCGCCACGCGCTGGAAACCTGGTTGTCTCTTGTTCGCAAGCGTTTGAGATTACGGTGCGAAAGAGACATGTACATTGTTATCAAAGCGCGGTCGAAACACGACTGGACCAAAACTCTGCACAATAGACGCGTCGGGCAGACTTTTGCTTCCGACAGTTTTTGAGCGTGATTGGGAGTCTAGTTGTTTATCGTACGTCAATGACTATGACGGAAAGAAATCGGATGACGGAGATCGGATCTAGTGCGTAAATTACCATAGAAATAGTTCTACGGCTACTACGGACCATATTTTCACGGGTTCAGATCGGATTCGGATCGGACGTAGCGCGAAACCGCTCTTAACTGACATTCATCTTCCTAGCGTTTTTCCTGGCATTTGCCACGGCTCAGTGAGCCTGGGGTCCGCTTTGACAATCTAATCCCAAGATTTGGCATAGGCACTA
Organism: Pandemis heparana; assembly: GCA_963854515.1. Taxonomy (NCBI): domain Eukaryota; kingdom Metazoa; phylum Arthropoda; class Insecta; order Lepidoptera; family Tortricidae; genus Pandemis; species Pandemis heparana. Next base: position 2,822,279 of record OY978016.1, on the reverse strand, counting down.
GTTTTTACAGAAGCGACTGTCATCTGACCTTCCAACCCAGAGGGTAACTAAGCCTTTTTAGGATTGGTCCGGTTTCCTCACGACGTTTTCCTTCACCGAAAAGCTCATGGTAAATTTCAAATATAATTTCGCACATAAATTCCGAAAAATTCAGAGGTGCGAGCACGGGATTTGAACCCGCGACCCTCTGCTTGAGAGGCCACAGGTCAAACCACTACGCTAGGTTGGTACCTACCTAGCCTAGTGGTTTGACCTGTGGCCTCTTTAAGATTTAAGGAGATTCAGGTGAGCCTGAATCTCCTTAAATCAGCGCCTGAAATACTCAATTAAGTAAGTATTAACAATCAGTCCAGATATTTTCTAGCCTACTGGTAATATTTCTCCACTGCGCCATATGCAGCGAGATTTACCGCCTTGGCCAACCGTTAAGAAATGCACCCACGTTATTATTTCTGCATGAGATCTGCTGCTGACCTTTCCAATAGTGTTGCCAGATGAGTACACAACTGAATATACTTACCTATAGGTGAAAAACTTAAGTAAACAACCTGGACCCAATTTCATAAAGCTACAAGTAACAATTTACAAGCGGAAGTCTCTTTTTGACCCTATGTGTTAGATAGAGACTTCCGCTTGTAAATTGTATTGTACCTTTATAAAATAGGGCCCTGTTGTATGTGAGTGATGTGTGCGAATAGACAAATTGACGTTCCAAATTATAAAAATGACTTATTTAGGTCATAAATGTGACTTGCAATAAATGATTCTATTCTATTCTATTCTAAAGGCATCGTTACTGTCACAGTGTACAATTTTCTTTTGTATTCGTATCTTGGTTTGAATTAGGTATATTATAACATCATGAAAAAAGTTTCACAATTAGGTACATATTCTAAATTCTAATGATATCCTGTCTTTGAGCAGCTGCAAAATTAATGTTTCAATTATAAATTGGACCTGTTGATGAATGCATTAATTGCGCAGTTTTAATTATTATGGTGTAGTTAAACATTTAATAAGCGAAGTTCATTAAAGCTCTATACTGACTATGCGATTTTAAAGAGCGTCTTCCTTACGCGTAATTAACTGAACTTGGGTTTTATTTGCCTGTCTTGTGGACCAATTCTAGGCCTATGCCTGGTCTCATTTGCTCCATCTCTCCTTGTGGTACAGTCATCATCATCATCATCAGCCTGAAGAAGTCCACTGTTAGCACACCATAATGAACGACAACTCGCCACCTGCATCCACCGGTTTCCGCAACTTTACTTTGGTTTGTGGTACAGTGTACAGTATGAAACATCCAAGGTGACCAAAAAGCTTGGTACACCCAGTTATTGTTTATCAAAGGGTACACCATACTATTTCTATGGTGTACCGAACTATCTGCCGGACTTGGATGCCCCAAACTATTGTGAAGCTGACTGTACCTAAGCATGTTTTTGCCTACCCGGAGCATTATCAACATTTATTTATAAGCCTTTTTATTCCGAATTCGCTAAAATTTCAGTAAGTTCATGTTTTTTTTATTAAATTGTCGCGTAATTCGGCGTGCCTCATGGCATAGGCCTCCTCCGTGTAGTGGAGGGTTTGGGCTATAGTTCCCACGCGCGCCCAGTGCGGATTGGGAACTTAACACACACCATTGAATTTCTTCGCAGATGTGTGCAGGTTTCCTCACGATGTTTTTCCTTCACCGAAAAGCTCATGCATGACAAATTACAAATGTAATTTTCGCACATAAATTCCGAAAAACTCAGAGGTGCGAGCCCGGAATTTGAACCCACGACGCTCTGCTTGAGAGGCCACAGGTCGAACCACTAGGCTACCGCGGCTCTTACATTTTAAAATCCGTTAATTTTTTAGTTATTTTCAAGATTTGCTAAGGTTAGTTGCTAAATAAAAAACTGATTTACTATGGTGCAGCTAACTCTTAAACCAAGCGTGAATAAGGTTGCAATAGTACTTGCAATTTTAAGGGAAAGTTATTGAAAACAAATAAACACATATATTTCAATTCAATTGTATTAAACATATTAAATTATTTGTTGCAGAATATTTACATAAAATTCCAGTTAACAGTAAAAAAATACAGAACGAACTTAATTTACAATTACTTATAATAAAGTAAATCTATAAATAGTTACGAAAATTTGTACAATATGCTTACTCTAAATAAATTGGATTATCTAACTCACACATATTTCAACTAAACCGAGACTTAAGACAGCGCAAAACTATTAAAAGGTACGCTTCTATGAACAAAACTGGATCGAATCATTTCACCGACCATTTCACTAATGCATCACTTCACAAAGTCATCCTGTCAAACCTTTATTATTCTGTTTATAACTTTGGAACTTTTGGAGGTTAGTTTATATTGCAATATGTTATTGAATCGCCACAATCTTCTCGTAACGTAATATTTTTGTGTTTGTAGGTACAATAAAGGCAATAGAATAGAACTCTAGGGCGAACGACGCGAGCGAAATTTTGCCCCACTCTTGCGCGTAGGATACGCATGAGATGGAATTATAACTGAAGCGTTTACGTTACTAGCTGTCTTGTCTCGGTATTATAAATTTAGTACAATATATATCAATATCTGTATCGATTTTCATAATTTTAAAGATCATGCGGCAATTGAACATAGAGGAAAGAGATGACAGTGTGTTTATTGCTTCTCAGTTTTTTAATGTAACGGAAGACCATCAGAGCCCAAAATGAAAAAAAATGTCTCCAACGCGTTTGGGTTAACGTATCAGTTATTACTATTAAACTACGGATTAACTATAAAAATGCGTTTTTTTTTCACTCTAGGCTTGCAAGGCCAGCATTACGAATAAATTATGCAAAGCTGGGAAAAAAATTGTTACAATTCGTGTCTATGTTTTACTTTCTTAGTTTTCTAATGTAACTTTATTAGTGTCAGGAAAAAATATATTCTTTCTTTTAAACATAAGTACACCTCTGTTAAATCTATCTGACACTGTCACTTAATAAAATATTAGCTACAGCAATAGTTCATTGCGACAAGGTACTACAACTCTTATATAAAGTCAGTTAACTTAAAATAGATGTGCTAGATTTTGTCTTTTATTTTTATACTTAATTTGTATTAGTAGTGGTCACAGTATGATTGTTTAGAGTTAGAATTAGAACATGTGCCAATAATATTTTAGGTACTAATCAATGCATAACATTTTAATTTAATCTTTTGTTCCGACAAACATTTTGAAAAGATGCAGAGATTAGACAACTCCAAACAAGCATACTGTAGGAAAATTGACATATGTACAAAAAAAATCTAATTATTCAATTGCTTGTGGCGTATTTATTTTGTTAAGATCATAATTATTTTCAAAAACGCCGATAGATGAAAAAATGGGCATGTAAAAAAGCCCTTTGTGGCCTTTTTACAAAATAAATTAAAAAATATTGTTTTATTTTTATTTTTAACTATACCGGTATATGTACCGGTAATTCATAATACCCACAAATATCAAGAAACAAAACATTGTTTTTTATTTCGTTGCGTTGCGAAAAATCGGAAAGAATATCTTTTTCCAGCAGAAAATGCGTCCTAAATAGGTACCTATATTCTGCAATACTTTTTGCTTACCGGTACAGGAACTTCAATCAATATGAAAATGCACAATATAACATCAACAATATCCGGTCCAAGGACCAACAGTAAAGCCTGGTTCAAATGTAAATATGTATAATAAACTAGCTGTTGCCTACGACTCCATCCACGCAGGATTCGCTTATCGCTATCCCGCGGGAACTTTGCGATTTTACGGGATAAAAACTATCCTATATTCTTCCCCGGGGCTGAAACTATATCTGAACCCAATTTCATTAAAATCGGTTGTGGTTTAGGCGTGAAAGCGTAACAGACAGACAAAGTTCCTTTTACCAACATTTATAATAATTATTAGTAGGGATGTTAGAGCGGTTCAAACGATCAACATTAAATTTATCAAGTGAATATTCTCTTTCTAGCTATAATCTAAAAAACATTCACAATCAGTATTACATATGTATTATCTATAGTCGAGGTGTGGTCGCGCATCATGGCTTATAAATTTAGCGAACCAAACTCCACCTAGTACAGAATACATAAACCGCTACGACGAACGGGAAACCATTACACGGTGACGTCATTCACTGTTCTATTTACACGTGTATATAACATCACTTGCAAAGTCAACTTGAAAGTCGATGGTCGTGTAAATGTCATTATGTAAGAATTGATAGGACAGTTTGTTACATTTCACTGTATTGTTATCCGGTTCGGAGGACCATCTGGTCATTTTGTATCGTTAGTTTACTCATTAGTATTCCAATCAAGCGTTTACAGGTCGCATCTTTTCATTACTTCGCTGAATGCTTGAGCTTCCCGAGCGTTAATCTTTTTACTCTTTTCCGTTTCTCGGAGGCTCTACGCTCAGGCTGTGGGACAGTTCGTTTCATCGCAACACCAATTTCTACCACTGCATCACTTAAATACTTAGTTTCTTTCCGAGCGTGGACATGTCACCACCGCTACGTGGCATTAACACAACATACAACAGTCTTCTCGGTTCATCACTTAAATAATTCACTTTTGGCGCCGCACATAGTCTCTTCGCGCCGCTCGATCGCACTGCACATTCGCCACCAGACACTCAGCCTTATCGCTCAAAAGTATCCGTTCAGATATATCGGAACAGAACAGTACCTGATGGTGCGTGGAAATCTAACCTTTCCTCGGATGGTGGCGTCGGCGGCGCGGCTCAGCTCAGAGCAGCGCGCGCGCCTGGCTGGAAGGGTCACGGCGCGCGCGGGGGGCGCGGGGCGCGCGGGGGGCGCGGGGGTCGCGGCGGGCGGGGCGGGCGCCGCGGGGGGCGCGGCGTCAGCGCGGCGGCGGCGCGCCCGGCGGCGTCCAGCGCAGGCAACTCGCTTCCACACAGCGCGCTCGCATCGCGCGTCTGCTCACCTCCTCTAGGACGTCCTATGACGATATGTTACAACATGAGTAGAAGAGCGCCCGTATGGCATGGATTACGCGGTCAATATCCATATCACGAAATATTGATGCGTATCGCGGGGATTCAGATTGTTTTGAAATCCACGATCCCATATTGACGTAATAGTATCACGACGATATTGACCATCTAACCCGTGCCTATGGCTGCGGCTGCCGAATGTATACGCAGGCGATTGACGACCGTAAAATTTCGCATCTTTCTGATATTCGATCGAAGCAAAATCATTACAAAGTGGGGTCACAACGTCGCAAGGCTGCTTCATTTCGATCAAAAAGCAGATAGATCCAGACTTACGATGCGATCTTAGACTAATAAAACAGGATAGTAGAGGATCAGATATCATAGGATGTACGCTTAGAATCAATATTACATGATGTACAATTTAAACAAATAAATAAAAAATATAAAACATTTTTTAAGCAAAAAACAGACGTCACAAAATTTAAAACTGACCTGTTTCTTCAGCACGATATGCTTGCCCTTCCAATACTTCATCAACCCTCTCTCCTGGAGGGTGGACACGATGTCCGAAGACGAAATAGCTAGATCCTTGCTTAGATCCCTTATGCACAACGTCGGTCCTGGGGCTGAGCATAGTCTTTTAAGCAACGCCTCCTTCCAGTAGGATCGATAAGAGATCAGACCGAGATCCGAGAGGGGAGTTTCTGGAGAACCGACTTTGCCTTCCACCTTCGTCAGTAGGTAACCTGTTGAGAGAAAATGCTTTTATTGGGAGTATCTTCGGTGTCTATATGTTGCTGCTTCTTCTTCTGTTTTAGTGACTGCGGCCTGTAAACAGCGACAGGGTTCTACCATGGCAAGTGAATACATTTCCCTAACTGTACAAGTTTTTACGCTGCCTTAAATACCCACCCTAAAATGTCTACCAGCTCTCGGACTATACATTTGGTAGTGCGGCGGTCGCGGTTACGAACATTCCGAGAGGCACGTGCACTAACACAACGTGCGTTCTTGAGTAACAACAGTTATTTTTACAAAAAATTCAAAACAGCCTCTTTGAACTTTTAGTTGACGAAGTAATTCAATGCGATGTTCAGGGATTTCATTTCCAATCTAAATTTGAAATAAACAATACGTGAGGCTTTGGAGCAGCAATAGTCTTTGTAACTAACCTCGTCAACACGAGCGTTTGCATGCGACTTCAACTAAATCTAAATACTCATGACTCATATCCCCTTACCCCTTTCACCAACCCCAAGTAAACACAACTGAAAGGTGCAACACAACCGTTATTACTGACAACTTTTTTGCTAGTGAGGAGTGAAATGTATGTCAAACAGAGGTTATATATAATACTTTTATACTAATATATTTATAAATCACGCCTTTATCCCTTAAGGGGTAGACAGAGCCTAAGTCAAGACGACCTAAAGGCCACGTTTAGCATAAATACTTTTACGCCGGTTCATAACATAACCGCGTTTTTGAGTAAGCAGAGCAGCAGAATTACCTTTTCTTTTAAAAGCAGCCTTTACCAAAAATTTACGACGCACACAATCGCATTCACTACTTCTTTCTGCCTAACTATAAAAGGGGTAAATACGATTGAGAGCACCCGAGTTTTAGACAATAAGGTCTCTGTCCAAGGATTTAAAATTATGCGTTCACCAAAGGTTATTTACAAGTGACAACTGACGCTTGTACTTCCTGATTATTCTAAGCAGAAATGTTCCAAACATTAAGAACAATCAAAACTAAATAGCAATGTTGCTGTAAATCGAGTATCAATACAAATACTAAAGGAAAGCCCAAAGAAGCCAAGTATGTTCCAATTATCTTTAACATGGACCTCTAAAATAACCCTTGAAACCATGAATATCGTACATATTAATAGTTCCTTGAAATATCCGAAAATAGAAGATATTTTGGCTTTTACTCCGGCGTTACATAAAGAAGTGTTATTTCTAAGAATCTTCTAGCGCTCATTAAGTAAAAAAATATCATTATTTTCACAATTAATATGCTTAATACATCTAATAAAACTAATTTGGCTGGAAATACTGACTTTAGTTACCTAATATTCATGTCTAGACGTTTCGAGCCGTTACCAAGTCTTAAGGCCAAGGAGAACTTAAATAATTTCAAGGATCAAAGAGAAAGATACAATATTTTCTCGGCAATTGTTAGAAAATACATTTAGAATTTTGCGTGAGCTTTTATTTGGAATTTGGAATTTGGAATATATCGCGTTGGATTTGGACATAGCACACATCTGCGAAATATTTCTATTGTTTTCTTCTCTTACAGCCTTATTCATAAAAAAATCCTTAATTGAGGTTTGATCAGTCGATTAGTTAACAGACTGATTAAGCTTATTTGACAGTTGTTAAAAAGTATGATTCATAAACGCTTGCTAGCAGTCTGTTAGCTAATGAGCTGCTGATGGATGGATTAGACGCGTTATGTTGTCACCTTGACAAATTATAGACCAAAAATGGCCTTTTAGTGAATTAAAAAAAAAATTGACAGCAGTGGCAGCGAATTCGCGGGAAACCAGCGAATTAACACGACAGACTAGGCAGTGTGGGTCTAGTTTCCTTTACCTTTCCCGGAGGGAATAAAAACTTAAAACAAAAAAAACTATCTTCCGTATGGTTTTGCTCTTGCCAAAATCAGCTGTTCACATGTGTGGCGGCCATTTTGTGAGTTAGCAGAGAGATAAAGTAGGGTCTACGGTCCGCTAACTTTCGGAAGACTTAACAGACCCTTGATGGACTGATTAGCGCTAATTGACGTTTATGAATCATGTTTTTTTGCATCGGTCCTATAGCGAGCTTATAGCGTAGCGAGCCTCTAACTTTTTATGAATAAGGCTGTTAGACTGTAAGATCTACAAAGAATACGTTCCCTTAGAAAGTCAACTGTAAATTGCCTGTGACTTTTATGTTTACAATATATTTGTATGGCGAACTTGAAATTGTCAGGCTGCATAGGCGTATTGATGCTTGTAACTTTTTCACCCAAAACTACGAAACAAATTTCGATAACAGTTTAACCTGTTTTTTTTTCGGCTCATTGTTTCCGCGTAAATTCGCTGAGTCAAATTTTCGAACGAGCAACACGAACTCAACTGAACTGAATGCCGAAGACGTCCAAAACAAAAGTTGGACCAAGTGGGCCTTACGAAGCCTACCTCAACGTTCAAAAAACTACTCCGTGCCCAACTCCCTGGGCAGCGGTCGGCAGGGTTTGTTTTGGCCGGGCGAGGTCGGCGACCCCGATCGATGGCTGCAGTATAGATCGGTCTGCCGTCTAGACACCCCCCACCCCACAGGGAGGGGTTAGACGCGACCCACGAATTGTAGATGCGCGTTTTGACGGCTACGGGTAATTGTTGTTTGCGATAGTTGGGGACTACGCGAACGGGGTCGAGAAAACACGTGCTCAGACATTCGCAAAAAAATATGCCAAAAGACCATATTCAATGAGAAAGACATGTCAAAAACACCAATATTTTCCCGTTAGACGTTACTTCTATCTATCCAAAGGTAAAAGTAGATGCGATACAACAAGAAGCGTTAGCCTCACAGATTATTACGGCGATTGGGAAAATTCGCAGGCAAAGAACGGCGGTTGAAAAATGCAGGGCGCATAACTTTTTATTACAGCCGCAAGCCTATTGTGTCCCACTGCTGAGCATAAGCCTTCACCTATCGCTTTTACAGCACTCTGTTTAATGCACATAGTGGCCAGTCTTACTAGTCCAGAGGTTCCCTAATTTTTCTTCTCGTAGACCACGTTCAAAGTTTTACTGTTCTCGATAGACCCCTACTACATTTCTATTATACAGAAATCAATAAAGCCTTTGGATAATCATTATCCCTAGACAAATTTAATCTTTTGACTCGGTAGTAATATACCTATATTGAAATGTTCATTCAAATGGTCAATTTTTAGGGTTCCGTACCTCAAAAGGAAAAAACGGAACCCTTATAGGATCACTTTGTTGTCCGTCCTTCCGTCCGTCTGTCAAGACCCTTTTACTCAAGAACGCGTGGAAGTATCAAGCTGAAATTTATATCAAATACTCAGGTCTACTGTCTCTTGGAAATGTGAAAAAATCAAACTTCTTAGTCAACGCAATCAAAAGATATAGCCGTTTATGTCGCAAATTTTCGAAACTGGCAAGGGAATCCAAACCTGCAGGGTACTTCCCGTGAACTCAGAATCTTGAAATTTGGTACGAAGCAACGTCACATAGCAAATATAAGGGGAAAATTGCGAAAACCGTAAATATTAATTTTACGTAACCCTCAGTGCGCGAGTCCGACTCGCACTTGGCCGGTTTTGGATGAGTGTATTCCGAAAACCCCCATTTATTTCGCGCCAACGAGGACCCCGTCTGTTCCTGGACCACTTGGGGAACCTTTTGTTCTAGTCCAGCTCCTCTCGTCATCGCAGTTTAGACCTGCCGGACAGCTGGGATATGAGACTACTCAGTACTCTTGAGGTCCATTCCTAATACGATATACAGCCATGTCTCAGGTCTAGATAAAGACTACGATGGGTGGCATGCAAGGACACCATAAGAAACCCCTTTCCTTTTTTTTTAAGTAGTTTATCTCGATATGTATAATATAAAATATGTCATTAGAGAAATATCACGAAAAACTCAAAGAAAACTATACAATAGAAATGAAAAATTCACAAGGCACGCGTAATGACACATAACACATACCTACACATTATGACACATACGCACAATGATAGATAGATTTATTTGTCACCTTTTTAAAACTACAATACCTTTAAATGTCAAACATAACTAATTCACAAAAGGATCGTCAATTGTAATACAAAAAAGAAATAATAATAATAATAATTGAAATTAAATTAAAACAAAATAACAACAAACAAAATTAAAACTATATGACATGTCAATGTAGATTCACAAAAAGATCGTCATGAGTACATAAATAAGAGAAAATAATAATAATTTAAGTAAAAACTATTTTAAAAGCAATCTAAAATGTCAACTAATAAATATAAAACCACAGAATGTGAAAATATCGTCTACTATATGAAATGTCAATGTAGATTCACAAAAAGATCGTCATGAGTACATAAATAAGAGAAAATAATAATAATTTAAGTAAAAACTATTTTAAAAGCAATCTAAAATGTCAACTAATAAATATAAAACCACAGAATGTGAAAATATCGTCAGAACATAAACAACGCAAATATATGACACAACTAAAAGTGTATTTACATACGTTAATTATCCAATATGCCTTAGGACTATTCAGGTTAGGGTGCGGCGGGGGTGGCCTTTGGGTCGCTAACATATTTGTTGTTTCGTTCTGCGTATTCTGTCATTCTGCGTGTATGATTCGCGTGCTCAAAATGTGTCATTACGCGTAAGATTGAAAAATTCGACGCAAAACATTCCAATTTTTAAATATCGAGCATCATTTCTGCTATATATTTTTCTTTCCTCAACAACACCAAAGAAAATCAGCGCTATAAGTTAGTCTGTAAATTACTTACTGAAATCGATGAGCAACCTCCCGTAGCCCTGTCTCTGGTACGGAGGCAGCGTCAGAATGCAGGACACGTTGTAATTGAGAAAAGAGTTCTTTTCCTGTACAAAAATCAATTCAATTACATATTTCAATGTCACAGTTATTTTTGTTTAAAAAGGCTAGTGGTTGGACCAGTGGACTCTCAAACAGAGTCGAGGGTTCGATATCAGGCCTCGCGCTTCTGAGTTTTTCCGAATTTATGTGCGACATTACAGTTGAAATTTACTATGAGCTTTTCGCTGAAGGAAAACTTCGTGAGCGAACCTGCACATTCAATTATGTATTATGTATGAATATTCCAATCCATACTGGGCCCGCGTGGGAACTATAGCCCAAAACCCTCATTCTAAGGGGAGGCATGTGCCCAACAGTGGGACGTATATAGGCTGGAGATGATGATGATGATGATTTGTAGTTTGTAATACCAATACCCTGTGTGGCCCTTTTGGCACTTGCGGCATATGATTTACTTTTTGAAATGTTCTTTTTTGTTTTTTATTTTATTTTTTATGTGTCGTTTTGTGTCAATAAATGTTTTCTTTCTTTCTTTCTTTCTTCAATAGTCATAAGTTGGAGAGTGAGAGAGACGGTACGACACTAACTTGTAAAATCGAATTACGGAGTAGCCCCCCTAGTAATGTTAAATTACTTTGCCAATTTTATCACTAAGCGCCATCTATTGGTAAATTCTGTAGATAATACTTTGCCAATAAGTATATCATCGAAAAACGCAGATTTGTAGACATCCAAAAAGTGTAATTAAATGCTATTCAATGGGATACATGAAAGCAAATGATTGTGATTCGATTCGCCTCAATTTGTCTGGTCAGTGGACAGCGGGCTTAATAAAGCCCTCAATAATTTTCATTGTTGTCTGCACCCCTACACACCAGGTCTACGAAGCATTCATGTAAGGCAGTCAGTCCACTTCAAATTGAAATTTAGTTCAAAAAATGATTCTCTATCGTTTGCCCGAATTTCATAATGCCATAAATGAGTTGTTGTAATGATCGTTTGCCATAACTATTTTTTCTCTTCTGTTAATTATTCAGGACTGTTATGAAACAAACCTAACCTAACCTAGAGAGTTCTACAGGATTGCCAACAATGCTCCTGAAAACATTATTATTTTATTCATAATTACGGTTTCAGAGAAAAAAAGTGTTATTCGGGAAATGAAATGCTCCGTCAAAAAATACGTCTACATTTCAGAATAAAAGTAACAACACTAGGGGCCTGTTTTACCAATCTCAGTAAGATAAGTGTCAGTTATCTATGATGACGTCTCTGTCGGTTTCGTAGTAATAAATAGAGACGGAATCATAGATAACTGACAGTTAAGGTAACTGGAACTTAACAGAGAGTGGTGAAACAGGACCTAACATTCATATTTCCCATATAGATCTGTTTTCTTCCTACCTGTAGCCAGTTTAAATAAGCCCTTTATTAATTTTCATTGTCGTCTGCATCTCTGTACATGTCACCCTTTGCACAGCGCGTTAAAATAAAAACAGCGAGTGCACTTGATATTGTAAATTTGGTTGCCCGTGACTTTTTTATTCCGCGGGAACTACGCAATTATCCGGGATAAAAAGTAGCCATGTGTTATTCCAGACTAGAGTCTGTCTTTGTGCCAAATATGATCAATCTGTCAAGCCGATCTGGCGTGAAAGGATAACAAACATCCTTACATCCATAGACATAACATTTCTGAATTTTGACCGCTACGATTGAAACGATTCAACTGGAGCCGCCTTCAAAATGTTGTATTTTCAGAATGTATGGAACAAACCTCGACGCTTAGTCGGGGTTCAGACACGAAGTAAATACATTTGCGTAATCTATGCTGATGGCCGATGGGGTCAGAAGGTTCTCGAATGGCGTCCGCGGACCGGGAGACGAGCTGTCGGTAGGCCTCCAACAAGATGGAGCGACGACCTGATCAGGATCGCGGGATCGCGGTGGATGCGGAAAGCACAAGACCGGTCCGAGTGGAGAGCCTTGGGGGCCTATGCCCAGCAGTGGACATCTTTCGGCTGACATGATGAATTTATCCTGATATCTGTGGAGACAGCACCAAATATGGTCTTAAAAACAATTAAATAATAAAGATAATATCCTTTTATCCTGATATTATCAGGAACTTAACAAAGAGTGGCGCCACAGGGCTTTAGAAGGCTTAGAAGTAGTGCCAGACCAAAGGTTAAATTTCGACCAAAAATCAGCCGAACCTTTCGGCCGGGCCGAAACTTACAACAACGTACTTTCTTTTTACATTCCACTTTTTAGAGCAGTTTCATTTAGACCCAATGTCTCTAAGACAATGTTATAATTTCAATCCGAGAAAACTAAATCGTTGAACTTTTTAAATATAGGACTAGTCTGGCAGCTAAACCACTGCAGCCAGATGACACTTCCAAATGTCATTTTACGAAATAATGATACCATGTTTATTTCACTAGTGCTCGACTAAGGTCACGTAATGAATGATTTGATTATTGACGACGCATCTGCAATCCCTCCGGGGTTGCGGGTGTCTATGGGCAGTGGTGATCGCTTACCATCAGGTGACCCACTTGCTCGTTTGCCTTCCTATTCGCATAAAAAAAAAATTACAAAAAATTACGAAATATTTTATGAATGTCACATTCGTAGTTTAGTATATTTCAAAATAAGCGCGATACTTTTGAGGCATTCAAGGTTCATATTAACATAGTAGATAAAATGTGCGATGACTTTGTAATAAACGTAAATAGTGACAGCAGCAGTGAAACTGATTCGGAATAATTTAAGGTTTTAAGTAAAAGTACAAAGGTAGAAAAAAATATTAATGTGATAATTGTTGTTTTATTTATGGCAAAATGGGGAATGAGTTGAAAACTGGTAACTGATTTGACATGCTTCCGCACATTTCCAAATCGCGCTCTTACACTACTAACTAGAAAACATCCAAAAAAACCTTATTGAACAAACCATTTTATTAAAATACGCTTTGATAATTCTCATTTATGACGCAAATTAATTTCATTACATCGTTCATTCTTTCATTCACTCACTAAGTCACATCACTATTTAATATTTGCCAAAAACTGACAACAATGAAAGTGTCAACTGGCTGCAGTGGTTTATCTGCCAGACTATAGCGATTTTTTTTTATTCATAATCTGGAATAAATGGCACACTGTCATTTTATTCAACCTTTTAATGACTTACAAAATTTTACCTTGATGACTGAGATGATTCGCTCAGACACTAGTCATCTATCACAGACAGAAACAGCACCATATAAAGATAACAGAATGGTGAAACAGGGCTCTAGAAGACTTAGAAGTATTATCAAAGTGAGCAGTGCGCTATACTCTGCGGCCAGCCCCAAGTGACAATTTGCCAATGCAAACACGCCGCTCGTCTAGACGACGCACACACCTAACGAAATAAATCTCTCGCTAGTGTTTACGTACATGCCGCCTACGGGGGAACCGAATTATGTAACGGCCCAGCCATAAACAAATTCATGTCAAACCATTTTTAGGGTACCGTACCCAAAGGGTATTGGACCCTATTATTAAGACTCCATTGTCCGTCTGTCATCGGGCTGTATCTCATGTCATGAAGAGTGATAGATGGACAGTTGACATTTTCACAGATTATGTATATCTGTTGCCGCTATAAAAACAAATACTAAAAACAGAATATTTTGATATCTCTGACAATGTAAGCAACAAATATAAAATGACCTCACACTGCCTACATTTTGCTTGATCAGGACTCTAACACAGCTTATATATATATACTGTGACTCTAATGACACTGGATATACAATTTCATTGCTGAATTTGCATGGATACCCTCAGTGCGCGAGTTCGACAAAGGAGGAAAGTGAACATTTATTGTTCTCAAACTTACGGTAAACTTAGAGGTTAAACATATTAGTCATTATAGAACCTCGTCACATTAACACCAGTGACATTAGCAGACAAGCATAGGTAGCAATGATTACGACAAAGTTCCAAACAACCTGATACCTCTCGGATTTCAAACGGATCATTAGGTTGAGATAAAAGCCTTCCACTCTGTCTAAAGAAGCTTATTTATCAAGGAGCTTAAACTTTCTTAGAGGATTTTATATTTAACGATTCAGGAAACGGGGGGGCGTCCCCCCTAAAGTTCAATGGCCTGGTACAGACAGTCTGTGGTCCCTGCCTTTGTCTGGATTTAGATGCATCTTAGAAGACTTGAGACGTATGTACCTCTTAGGACTCTAGCGTGGTCCTTAGAAATTTATTGTATTCAATTGAGTGTAAGAATAAGAATTTACTGTCTGCTTTAAAGGGCTGCTTGAATAATGAGTGTTTTCAGATTAAAATAGGAGATTTTTCATTCGAGTAGTTTTTTTACGTCAGAATTTTGTCATTTATGAATCAAATTAAAGAAAAAACCTTTGAAGGATTATATTACATTATAAATATTATCTTCCGAGCAATTAATTAATTTAAATTGTTTTTTTAATTGTTGTTTAAAGAGTATTTGTATTGTATTGTATTGAATTAGTTGCATAATGTAAATTAGGCTTTAGGTCTTGTTACCTTCGGCTCTGTCAACCCCGTATGGGATAAAGACATGATTTATATTTAAGTATTGTTAGACTGATTTCTGAACGTTGCCTGGTAGCCTAATGCTATAGTCTGTGGTTTGATAGACAGAGCTCCCTGCGTGGCCTCTTCCCGCGATGGTCGTATTAAAAATGGCGTTGTATTAATATCTTGGAAATAATTATATTCTTGAATACCGGTGACCAGTGCTTTTCTTCAGTTTAACAGTATGTATTATTTCCATTTCATTTTTAACTCGCAATCGTTCAGTAGTGTTTTGACATAAAAAAGCATTGTAAGTTAAAAATCGTGAAACAATCTATCCATCCGTTTCAGCGCGGGGTAAGCCCGGATGTAGGTATCAGGCGTGCGTTCCTAGGTCCGGATGCGCGGGGTCGTTGGCCAGACGGCGTCTCGCCGTACCATCGAATTTAACGTGCACGGTGATTGTTTTACGGTTTACATCGATATATACTAGAGATGCGGGTGGTAGGGCCTTGTGCAAGGTCCGTCCGGATCGCTACCACCATCTTACTCGCTAATCCTGCCGCAAAGCAGCAGTGCTTGCACTGCTGTGTTCCGGTGTGGAGAGTAAGACAGCCGGGGAAATCACGGGCACAAGAGGCATTTCATCTAAGTCCTCCAGGTTGGCAACGCATCTGCAATCCCTCCGGGGTTGCGGGTGTCTATGGGCAGTGGTGATCGCTTACTCAGGTGACCCACTTGCTCGTTTGCCTTCCTATTCACATAAAAAAAAAAAAAAAAAAAAAAAAAAATATGGGCCGGCTACTTGCCCACTCAAAATCAAAAGTTTATTTTGCAAACAGGCCGCCAAGGGCTCTTTTACGTGTCGTTTTCTAAAACTACCAGCGCATTCGGAAATAGCACCGACTAGTCTGGGAAACCGACTTCGGTATTTGTAGTCTGCGAATAGTAGGCGACTATTTGGCAAAAAATTAAGATTACTCTGTTGTAATTTTTTTTTAAATGACGCACTACGGTGACTAAACCAAATGTCTTCTAAAGCAATGATTGTAAGCAAGGTAAAAAATTACATAGATTTTTTTCCAAAAACATGGTAATTTAATTTCACACCGAAAATTAGAACGTAATGCAATGGCCGGGAATCGAACCGATTTTTTTAGAATTAGAAACCACAATAACATTATATTGCGTTTGGTCAACTATTTCTTACCTAGCAAATAGTACAGTGCAATAGATTGGCAGCCGCAAAATAAAATTGTTTTAATGTCACTTTAGTTGCGTGTCGTTAATTGTTACTCTAGTACAAATTGTAAAGAGATTACAGTTCACGAGCCGCAATATAATATTGTTTGTTGTTGTGGTTTCTAATTCTTAAACGATCGAAGTATAGCTCCAATGTGACATGCAAGTACGATGACTCAACATTTCCCACGGTAAAAGCCCGCCTATAAAACCCTTATAACACCAAAGCACCTCTAGATATATCGGTAAAGGTCCAATAAGGGTGCTAAGAACTTCAGTTAGCTTGAAAAATGAAACGCAAGGCTCTCCACGGCTCAAGTTACTACGTTCGTAGACGCTACGTCACGTAGCCTACGAGCTACGGTGCTACGGCGTAGCCGATAGTAGCACATGTATATCTATCCTTGTACCTAAGTTAGTATATCATAATCTGTAGATTGGTTTAGGTTAGGTTAGGTTTGTTTTATAACAATCCTGTGAATTGGTCACTTTCTGAGAAAATCGCATTATATATTTTAAACTATTATGTATTTTAATACGTACCCATTTTTTAATACTGTAGCTGTTACAAGCATATGATTTCTTACAATTTGTTATCTCTTCTAAGATAATACCGACTTTTTCAAACCTTTGCATACCTCTCAAAAACTCAACTTACTTTCCTAATGAAAATTTCCCCTACATTTTGAGCGAGACTAATTAAAAGCCAGACCAATGAGCCCTAAAAGGTTAAATTTCACTACGGAGCACGAAATTGCAATAAAGCATCCATCGGGGCCACTCCAGCTTTTAATAACGCTCCATTTTGCCCGACAACGAAGAAGGGTTATGTTTCAAAATCGCAACGAAAAGTTTATTTTGCAAACAGGCCGCAAAGGGCTCTTTTAAGTCTCCATACCAATGTCGGAAAGACTCACAATCACTATTTTGATTCCCCTTTCCACCTATACGCCTACAGTCTTGCTAAATGTGGCCTTTAGGTCTTGTTACCTCGGGCTGTCTACCCCGTAAGGGATAAAGACGTGATTTGTGTATGTGTGTGTATGTTAGGTTTCGATGTTAATTTTGTGTACTAGTATTTAATTTTAGATTAAGTAGTTGGTTTAAATAAATGTGTTTCTTCTTTAAATATAAAGATCTTAAATTCAGCTCAGTCTAGTTTCTCAACTGGATCCTGCCACACAGGGAGGGACTCCTAGCTCAGGATCAAGAGTCGAAGATACACTAATTCTAATATTTTTATATAATAAACTTTTTCATTTTTTTCATTTTTTTTTTCAAATTTATGGGATAATTATAAAACATAAATCAAATGACGACAAAATTAGCAAGTCCAATATCGAGCAGCTAAATCCGGATTCAAATCTACACTGCGGTCCAGTAAGACTGGCCTGCGCATTACAAGAAGACTTACGTGTTCTAAAGTACAGTAAAACGGGTTGACTCTGATCTGCCGGGACGATATGAGTTCATAAATATCATACACAAATATGTCAAATTCTGATTATTTTTACGATTTGAATCTAAAACAGATAAGATGGAGTTTAAAATCATAAATAAATCTGAATTGGACATATTGGAGTTTGATATTTAAATTTATCAACTCATTTCAAAAAGTACTTTGGAGGTAACTCATCAATTTTCGATGTCTTCATCGATCTTTTCATCAACATGTCAAAACCTACCTCGTACGGACAGTATCAATTCTACAGTAATAGTAGTAGTAAAACCCAGTTTAATAGCCACGTTTACTGTTAAGTCATTGATCAGAAATATTACTTACCTACTTGGCTACACTAGTAACATTGAATTAACTAATTTAAAAAATATAAGATGGCTTATTTTGCACATAGGCCAAAAGGGCTCTATTTATATATTATGTTTTTGCCAAGAAGCATGCGCGGGTGCACGGTGAATGCTAGCCGCTTCCAACCGAGGCAATTGGAGGTCTACGTATGTCCAACAGTGAACGTGCTATGGCTGATATGATGATGACACAGATTAATCCACTTTCGAGTGATGCCTTTGTACATTTGTGTAGTCCTGTATTTACCTTTTTCATGTGTTTTATGTACAATAAAGAGTTATACATACATACATACATGTACTTTCAATAATCGATCCCAAGGAATGACAGGCTAGTCTCACTGTGCTATACGCTAGGACCGTGTAATCGAATCCTGCGCAGCAAATCATCTCGATATCGTTTACTTCCTAATACGAGGAGACACTAGCCGCGAAACATTTGCATTTTAGGGTTACGTAACAATAAGGTAAAAAAAAGACCCTATTACTAAAACTCCACTGTTCATCTGTCGGTCTGCCACCAGGCTGTAACTCATGAACCGTGGATAGCTGAAATTTTCGCAGTATTTCTGTTGCCGCTATAACAATAAATACTATTTTTTTAAGTCTGTCTGTCTCCGTTTAAGTAACCAGATGAACAGTGGAGTCTTAGCAATAGGGTCCCTTTTACCCTTAGATTACGGAACCCTAAAAAACCGCTCATAATGATATAGTACGTTAATTCATACATAACCGCATTAAACTATACATTAATACATCTAAGCGTATACAACGTAGTCTGCGTACTACCCCATTCAGTCTGGCGTCAGCTGTGGGGTCATTGCCCTGGGGGGCGACGCCCTAAATGCAACCCCCCCACCTCCCCCCTCAAACGTGCGCCGTACGTCGAGATTTTTGTAAATAACGTCCCGTAGATTCGTGTTAATTTGAATTTTTGCGGAGACTTGGTGGTTTTAAGCTATTTTTAGAGTTCCGTAGCCAAATGGAAAAAAACGGAACCCTTATGGATTCGTCAGATATGTATGATAATAGGTCTTCAAAAACGATATTCAGGTTTCTAGTATTTTTTTTTTCTAAACTGAATAGTTTGCGCGAGAGACACTTCCAAAGTGGTAAAGAACTTTTATATTAGGTACCTATGTTACTTGCTGCTATGGAACCCTTCGGTGGATGCCTTTGTTCAACAGTGGAAGTCTTCAGGCTGATGACGATGATGATGATGACATGTTCAAAGTGTGTTCCCAATTTTCATCACGACCGCGTGCAGTTTTACAGTGACGAGGTAGCAAAGGTGGAGTTTTTTAATTTTGTAAAAGCACATATTATAAAGTTAATTAAATACTGAACAATTTTTAGTCCATGTAGTACATTTGGCAGTTACCTACCACGTAGCTAGGTCAAATGGTTTAAGTGTCCCATGATAATAGGGAACATTCATGATTTCTTTTCATAGCTTTCATTAAAACCTCATGGAAAGAAAGAAAGAAAGAAAGAAGACATTTATTCATGCATTCTTTTTACATGACACACAATAATTATAAGAGCATATAAATAACTTCAAAGAAAAAGTAAAAAAAAAAAAAATACACGCATGAAAAATAGATCATCAGCATTGTCTTCGCAAAAGTGAAACAGTCGCTGGCTCAGCATTACGCTGCCAGAACCGTCATGGTGGGAAAACCTTCGTATTTTTGTATCTGTACTAGCTGTCAATTATCATTTTACTAAGCTAATTCTTGTCGCCGAGCGCCATCTATGAATGATGTGTCTGTACGACACAATCACCAAGCTCCCGTGGAACATCCACTGCTTACCAGAGACGAGAGATGGCGCTGTTTTCAATCAAGAATGTTACTTCTCGATTGTTTGCATTTATTTTTAAAATAACGGGTTTTTAATGGTAAAACATGTTTAACTACTCTTAATCAATAATTTCTCTTGCAATGTTAGTTTTTAATAAATAAAGAAGCCGTGATAGCCTAGTGGTTTAACCTGTGGCCTCTCAAGCAGAGGGTCGCGGGTTCGAATCCCGGGCTCGCACTTCTGAGTTTTTCGGAATTTATGTGCGAAATTGCATTTGAAATTTACCATGAGCTTTTCGGTGAAGGCAAACATCGCGGGGAAACCGGACCAATCCCAATAAGGCCACCCAGTTGGAAGGTCAGATGGCAGTCGCTTCTTTAAAAACTAGTGCCTACACAAAATCTTGGGATTAGATTGTCAAAGCGGACCCCAAGCTCACTGAGGGGAGCGGATCAGAATTTATAAAGTTTAAAATGTATAATGGGTTAAAATGTATAATAGTTCAAAATATATAATGCAATTTTCTGTGAAACTATTAGGTATATGATTTTTTTTATAGCGTGATCTATAGATTGGTTTAGGTTAGGTTAGGTTTAGTTTATAGCAATTGAGTTTTTGAATCAATTTTTTTTTTGTCATAAATGGAAAGATCATATACTTATAAGTTTTGTAAGAAAAGTATTTTTAGTTTTTTTTATTCGCTATAATTAACGAGTTATACCGATTTGAAAATTGATCGTCGAGTACCGCACTGAAAACACACCGACAGTTCCCGAACAAGGCCGAGCCGCGTGTGACGTCACAATGTTAGTTTCCACACGTAGTTAGTATACAGGTGATACCGTTTTTTGACTTTAATCTACTCTATTCTGTTATTATCCTACTATTATTGTAAAATGCTATTGTTTGTGAGAGCGTATTGGTTTTTGACTCTTTCGCGCTAAAACGGCTAAACAGATTTCGATAATATTTGCCATACACGAACTTTTTAATTTATAATCTGGATTTACGTACCGGCTATAGTAGGTGTCATTCACGATGGATGGCATCCACCGTGGTTCTTATTAATTTGTAGTTAAAGGTTAATTTTAATACATCTACGAGTCTTTGTGGATGGCACTATCTATACTTCTATCATGCTTCTATCCCAACTTTCCACGGTACCGGGATTTAAAACAATAAAATTAGATGAGAATAGTGATGAGTACACTTTGGTAGTAACTATTTATATGAATAAGTAAATAAGTCGTGGGATTTCAGTTCAAAATCCCGTTGATTTTATCCCAGGGGAATTTCATAAGAAAACCCGGAATTTCGAGCACAAAGATGGCGGATGACATTTTGACACTATGACACTAAAAATGTTTATGGGTGTCGTTTTTGAGTAATTTGATGGCTCTGAGCCCGATTTTGGCATATTTTTTTAGATTCAAGATGGCGAATGACATTTTGACACTATTGACACTTTGATACTAAAATATTAATGTGTGTCGTTTTTGAGTAATTTGGTGCTTCTGAGCCTGATTTTGACATACTTTTTTGGATTCAAGATGGCGGATGACATTTTGACACTATGACACTAAAAATGTTTATGGGTGTTGTTTTCGAGTAATTTTGTGGTTCTGAGCCAGATTTTGACATATTTTTTTGGATCCAAGATGGCGGATGACATTTTGACACTAAAAATGTTTATGGGTGTCGTTTTCGAGTAATTTTGGGGCTCTGAGCCCGATTTTGGCATAATTTTTTGGATCCAAGATAGCGGATGACATTTTGACACTTATGCCACTAAAAATGTTTATGGGTGTCGTTTTCGAGTAATTTTGTGGCTCTGAGCCAGATTTTGACATACTTTTTTGGATCCAAGATGGCGGATGACATTTTGACACTAAAAATGTTTATGGGTGTCGTTTTCGAGTAATTTGGTTCTTCTCAGCCCGGTTTTAGCATACCTTTTTGGATCCAAGATGGTGGATGACATTTTGACATTACTGACACAAAAAACACAAAAAAGTGTAAAATGTTACTCGAAAACGACCCATAAACATTTTTAGTGTCAATAGTGTCAAAATGTCATTCACCATCTTGGATCCAAAATATTATGCCAAAACCGGGCTCAGAGCCACCAAATTACTCAAAACGACACCCATAAACATTTTTCGTGTCAAAATGTCATAATGTCATCCGCCATCTTGAATCCAAAAAAGAATGTCAAAATCAGGCTCAGAAGCACCAAATTACTCAAAAACGACACCCATCAATATTTTAGTGTCAAAGTGTCAATAGTGTCAAAATGTCATCCGCCATCTTGGATTTAAAAAATTATGCCAAAATCGGGCTGTTTTACTCTCCTCACCCGGAACACATCAGCGCAAGCATTGCTGCTTGGCGGCAGGATTACTAAGATGCTGGTACAGTCGACGTCAAAGATATCTTTACACTTTAGTGCCTTGTCGCTCCAAGCACTTTGACAACTTCATATGAAACTTCAAACATATAGTTTTACAACGACAAGGTACTTAAGTGTAAAGATATCTTTGACGTTAACCGTACCTAGCGATCCGAACGTACCTACCTAGAACAAGGTTAGGCTCTTACACCCGCAAAAATTCCCATTGAATATATAACACAATCCCACGGGATTATAAAAAAAACTAGAAATACCTATAAACCACAAAATCTAGCCATTAAAATTTACGTACCTACGGTCGAAGAAACTGAATCACGTAACCTACCTAATAGGTACAATTTAGCAATAATATCTCTGGCAGGGTGTATGTTAAAATTCCACAGTGGTAGGTAAGCGATTCAGTATCTTTCACTGTACTTAGGTACTTTATTGTGAAATCTCAGGTCCAGTAAAATCAATCCAGTTCACATAAATCAGAAACATTATCAGGATTAAGCTTTTATTACCTACCTACACATGACTAAAACAAAAATTTACTTACTATAAGGTGATACGCGTGCTCGTTCGCCACCTTATTTCATAAAAAAAACTTCAGCAGATATTTTTGTATTAAATTTCGGATATTTTTAGTGTAATCAACCAGTACTGTAGTGAAATTGCTTTAACATTGTGACGTCACAGCCATGGCGACCAATCATGGCCCGTTCCCGGTCAAGTGGTCATATTTCAAATTTCATCAATTTTTAATTTAAAAAAAATATTTTAAGATTTCTTTGAATTAGATATTATATAATATGCTATAAAGTTTTAAAAAACATGAAAAAAATCGATATTTTTTTTAAATTCAAAGACTCAATTCTGTTAATTTGCAATTTTCTGAGAAAATCGCATTATATATTTTGAACCATTATGTATTTTAACCCATTATACATTTTAAACTTTATGGATTTTAATACGTACCCTCACTGAGCCGTGGCTAATGCCGGCAAAAACGCTAGGAAGATGTGAATGTTAGTTTTTAATGGGGAAAAGTTTTGGTCACATTTACCCGCATGAGAGAGTGAGATGGCACATTCCCCCTAATGTATGGATGCCCCCTTACAGGATACAATGATAATTATATTATGGTATTTTTATTCTTACCTGTCCTGTTTGGTAAACAAAATTCTAACCTCAAAACTTCTCATTTTTGTTATTTTTTAACTATTTCATTGTAAATAAAGGAACTGAAGGTAAAATATCAGCAAAATTATGTACAAAATATTGCCTTATGTTTATTTGATAACATAATACACCTCATTCTTTACAAAAATTTGCAAATTGAGGTTAGAATTTTGTTTACCAAATAGGACAGTTAAGAATTAAAATATCTTACATAGAGGTACTGACCTTGCTGAAGTACCCAACGACATGGCAACCCTCCTCATCAGCGCAGGTCATCACGTAGAAGAGGAATGGCTCAACATCGTAGTATAGAGTCTTGTGATCCAAAAAGAACTTAGCCAACAAACAGAGCTGCTGACAGTATTGCTTGTGCTTCCGTCCGTCCACTTGCCACACGCTCAGCTTGTCTTTCCTATACACCTGTAGAAAAAACAGGGATTAATAATGGTAATGGTGGTTTCATAGTGTTTCTATGAAAAGCAAAGTTATGTTTGCGCTCGGCGAAGCAATCAAGAAATAAAAATCAGTGTTTTCGGTATTTTTACACTTTATTAATTAACTTGCAACATATCTAAGTATGTTTATCCGGTTGGAATCTTGCGACTCAATTTTGAAGCAGATATCTTCAACCGTTTGAGCTGAATTTGCAGACTTGAGTAGTTAAATCACAATACAGTAACTTTCTTGGCATAAAGTGCCTATCCACTTGCTTCCATCCTGACATACCTCTTTCACTTCATCTACATTCATCAATCTCTTTAAACATGCTCTTCCATTTAGAGTACACTTGACCCCCTTCCCTTTTCATCCTGTTTCCTATTCTTAGTATTTGGAGTCTACTCTTTCAGAAGGTCTACTCTCTCACATCGGTTTTCTCCGCTAATTTCAACTTTTGTCTCGCATTGTCTCGCTCTTTACTTCATTTAATTTAGGATGAGAAACCACAACAACATTACATTGCGGCTCGTGAACTGTAATCTCTTTACGATTTGTACTAGAGTAACAATTGACGCTACGCAAATAAAGTGGCATTAAAACTATTTTATTTTGCGGCTGCCAAACTATTGCACTGTACTGTTTGCTAGGTAAGAAATAGTTGACCAGCCGCAATATAATGTTATAGTCGTTTCTCATTCTAAATTAAATGAAGTATAACTTTCGTGACGCCTGTCCCTTTCCAAAGACCAAAGTGTACTTTCTGGTATATTCTTACCTCATCCCCAGGCGGGTGTCTCCAGACACATTTGGCCTGGTGCCTGGCAGCACCGGTGGCACTCTTGTGATGATTGAGGCAGAACTCGCACACAAACAAGCGTGGGACCCGCGCCGCATCACCAGGATATGGGGACTGGTACCACACCTCCATCATGTATTTGCCCATCACCACGAATCTGGAATGACGTTGGAACAATCAAGAGTGTAATCTGATCCAGGGACCGGACATTAATTTTTGAAACCGGTACTGTGCACTCTCTTGGGAACGAAAACGATTTCTTTTCCGTTCGCGGTTACCGGTTAAAGAACTGTTCGATTGAGTTAACAGTTTGTGCGCTTTTCGTTCGTCATTCTTTTTGGGGAACGAAATTAACCGGTCAAATTGAAAATTACGAAACAAGAGCAAGATAGAACTTGTATTGCTGTCTCTTTTACACCTCTTGAGCGTCTGGCGTATGCCGGTATATTTCGTTAGCGCGAACGTTAAAATTTCGTTCTCTATACTTAACGTTAAGCATGACCATTTCGATTTTTTTATTCGTTCCGTCAATTAACCGGTACATTATCGAACGAAATAAAATAACGATATTTGAACAATATTAACAGGTATATCAATAACGGTTCCGGTCCCTGATCTGATCTGATGCGGGTGATAAGGCCTTATGTACACAAGGTCTGTCCAGATCGCTAACATGATTCGCTACTTTAGCAACGCTTGCGCTAGTGTGTTCCTGCGTGGAGAGTAAGACAGCTAGGTCCTATTTTATAAAGCTGCAAGTTAAAATTTACAAGCGGACGTCTCTTTCTGACCCTATATGTTAGATTGAGACTTCCGCTTGTAAATTGTAGCTTTATAAAATAGGGCCCTGGTGAAATTTATGCTGCCTTCATAGTTCACATTCTTTGTTCTAAATTAAGAACGTTAAACACATGGTTTCGAGTTAACGTACCATAATCCGTACTAATAATTATAGACGTGATTTATGTGTCATGTGTCAATTACCTAGTCCCCTTGTCTGTTGAAATATCCCCAAGCTCCTCTTCAATCTTGATGGCTGCCAGAGCCTGGGCTTCTCTGAACAGTCTCAGGTCATAATCTGGAGCGAACCCCTCGAGTATAGGCTCCCGTTCCTCGTTCATGTCGTCACCACCACACGCTGCAATCTTCTCGCGCAGTTCCTGACTGCCTTTCCACTTGGAACGCATGTCCTGGGAAAGATAGGGATATTTTTCATGTATATCTTAGCCGCCTGTAGCATGCTAGTTAAGCGGTCTTTCATTTTGAACGAGTTTTTTCAGAAACATCTAGCTTTACGAAAATAATAAAGCGTCTAAAGTGTCTAAACTAATACGCCCCCATACGCTCCTCAATTCGGTGGGATATGGGAAGTCACAGTGAAATTAGCTAAACACCGCTCATGGAACTGAGCTTGGTAGGTCAACTGTACTCAGGTACAAACATTCGTATTCATCATACAAATGCATGCCCCTACCGGGATTCGAACCCGGGACCTCGAGCTTCATAGTCAGGGTCACCAACCACTAGGCTATCCGGTCGTCAAATGACCCAGAAATATAGCTATTAGACCATTATTAAATTATCATACAGTTCCAAACTACCGTCACGGACAATAATTAGTACAGCAGTCACCGTTACAGGCTGTCAAGCTCGCTTAGGACTTTATCTAGTTAATATATGACCCAGAAATATAGCTATTAGTTAGTGTTGTAAAAGACTCAAGTTGTGGAGTCCTAATTTTGTAGACTCGACTCACTTAATAGACGACTCGGTGAAATCGAAGAATCTGAGTCCCGAGCCGTGTCGAGCGCGAATAAATATGGAGCCATAGATAGAAGATAATTATAGGGTTCTTAACATGACCTCTTAATGCGATTCAATTTCGAATCAGTTTAGGTTCGCTTGCTGTCAGATCCATACTAATAACTCGGGACTCGGATTGTTCGAGTTCATCGAGTCCCCTATTAAGTGAGTCGAGTCTACAAAATTAAGACTCCAGAACACGAGTCTTTAACAAAACTAGCTATTAGACCATTATCATATTTATCATACAGTTTCTTCAAGAGCTGTGCTGGCACGAACAGAGCTAACCTACAAAGCAAAATGCTGCCGTTTAAGACGTCGAGTTGCGGAAAAGAGTTCGTCACAACATAGCGCGAGCGGAAAGTCATCGCGTCGGGGTCACCAGTTTGGGGGGTATAAAGTTCCTCATCCACCATTGAAAAGGGAGGATCCTCCCATCAGACGGATGTCGTGTCTGGTGGGCTACCGCCCGACGGTATGTTCAATCGCTCTGATAATTTTTGATAGCGCGATGTAGGATGTCAGTTTAGTTCGTATGATGGTGCAGGGTGTGCGGCGCACACGGGCGCCGGGTCTAAGGGGGCGCCGAGCTCCTTCTAATGCGACACCTCCAAAGATGCGTCGCTCGCGGCGCCGGCGCTCTCAAAGACCCTGCGTCCGTAACTATGGCGCCAGGGTACTGGTTGCACACGGGCGCCACAAGGGCTAGAGACGCCTCTGTTCGTATGTGGCGAGATAGATGTCGCCACAGCTTGGAACCGGAGACTAACCTTGACCTTGAGCTGGTAGGCCCTCTGCTCTATGGTGGGCATGGCGCGCGGGCGCTGCTGCAGCGCGGCTTTGGCGCGGCGGCGGGCGGCGGCGGCGGCGCCGCGCTCCTCGGCCGCCGCCACGCACCACGCGCCCGTCAGGTTGTGGTACAGCGGGCACGCGTCCCACGTGAAGTGACGCGCCGCCTTGCCGCCTACACCACCGATAAACACCGACCGCCTTATTCATAAACGCTCTATAGGCCTCTGCTAACTCAGTAATCGTTTATCCTTATCTGTGCAAGGTGAATGTCGAAGTGACAGATGAGGACGAACGATTACTAAGTTAGCGGAAGCCTAATATAAGAGCGTTCATGAAAAAGGGGGATAATTTTAAGACACGGTAAATGATTACTATACACCAAAAATATTGTGCGGTTTTATGAAACCACAAAGTGAGTGAAACCTTTTTACGTTTAACTGAAAATTTTCGATCGATGGCCTGTTTCACTGCTCTCTGTTAAGTTCCAGTTATCTTAACTGTCAGTTGTCTATGATTCCGTCTCTATTTATTACTACGAAACAGACGGAGACGTCATCATACACTGACACTTGAGATAACTTAATAATTGGAAAATGGGAATGATAAATATGTAATCGAAAACAAAACACGAATACCGCGGAGCGCTTGCACGAATAAATGAAAATTTAAATGCTACACGGTCTACTGATGCGAGCTACGGGCGCCGCCATATTGGCCGCTCTGCCGATCGCCTGTCACTTTATCCCCACTCCGCCGCCGGCTGTAATGCGACACCCAATAGATGGACGAAGGTGTGCGAGTCGGGTTACCTCCGCGTGTGATCAAGAGCTGCGGTTCGTTTTTGGACTCGTCCGGGGGGAAGAGCAGTGCTTGGTCCGGTGCACCCTGGGCATCGGTTAATGATTTTCTGGCAGATTCTGAGATTTATCATTATCAGTTGGCTAAGTGCCCAACAGGGGGGGGGGGGGGGGGGGATCTTTTGACCGTGTTCTACCGTACAACGTTGCCGACATTTTTGACACAGGATTTTTGAATGTATTTATTACATTGATATGGACGAAATCATCGCATCGATCGATGGGGCCATATTTAAAAAGAAGAAAAGTAGATGGACGAAAAAAATTGAGGCGATGGATAAAAGTTTCATATTAATTTCCATGACATTTCGTAAAATTTTATCCGGTTTTCAACTTTAGCGACATGTCATTAAAGTCGTGTATACAATGCAGCTTTCAGATTAAATTTATAAATAAGAACCTTATTCATATGTTGTTAAAGTTGATAACCGCATGAGATTCAACGAATGGTCATGGATAATCTTTTCGCACTATATCTGTAAAATAGCTTACCAAGATGTCCGGTGGAATCGCAGCCACGAACAGGACAGCGCCGCTCGCTAGGTTCTGGCGGCGCCATCTCCGCCACCGGGGACCGAGCGATCGTCGCACGCCCTTTCTTCTTAATCTCTTTGCTGGAAACATTATAGTAACAATAGTTTTTGATTCCGCACCTCATAAGGAACAAGTGCAAGTGGAGACACTGCCTCAACCTGAAGCGCGCCGTGACCCGAGGCAAATTCGGCGCCTCAAGCTGAGCCATATTTTGTCAGTCTTTTTGGCGTGCTCAAAGGCGTCTTAGTCTGAGGCGCGCGTTGAATGGAGACGAGCGTGTTGCCTCGGGCCGCAATGGACAACGAAGGAGCAACTAACAGCCTTATTCATAAAAGTTAGAGGCTCGCTATAAGCTCACTATAGGACCGATGCAAAAAAACATGATTCATAAACGTCAATTAGCGCTAATCAGTCCTTCAAGGGTCTGTTAAGTCGTCCGAAAGTTAGCGGACCGTAGACCGTACTTTATCTCTCTGCTAACTCACAAAATGGCCGCCACACATATGAACAGCTGATTTTGGCAAGAGCAAAACCATACGCAACAGTTTTTTTTTGTTTTAAGTTTGTATCCCCTCGAGAAAGGTAAAGGAAACTAGATCCACACTGCCTCATCTGTCGTGTTAATTCGCTGGTTTCCTGCTAATTCGCTGCCACTGCTGTCAATTATTATTTTTTAATTCACTAAAAAGCCATTTATGGTCTATGATTTGTCAAGATGACAACATAACGCGTCTAATCCATTCATCAACAGCTCATTAGTTAACAGACTGCTAGCAAGCGTTTATGAATCATACTTTTTAACAACTGTCAAATAAGCTTAATCAGTCTGTTAACTAATGAACTGATCAAACCTCAATTAAGATTTTTTATGAATAAGGCTGTAAATGTTTGCTTTAAACTGGCTCGGGCGCGGCGCGGATCAAGCTGCGGCGACATGCCTCAGCTTGATCCGCAACGTGCATCGGTCCTATGTCTCAGGCTGAGCAGCCTCGACTTGAGGCCAATTGCCTCAAATGGATATGTCGTATGGAAGTAGTCACCTTTTATCGTTACTCTTCTCCTCAGTGTCAGAGTCCGTGTCCGTGGTCCGCGGTCGCGTAGCGGTGGCCATTCTCGACACGCGTGCGGATAGCGAGCGCGTCAGCTTCCGCGGCATGTTGTTCATCTGCGAGTCTCCTGAGTCGCTCTTGCCTTTCTCTGGCTGAAAAAAATAATTGACTAAAATAAATCACTTGGCACTCGCGATATAGACCCAGTCTAGTGCCTAGGCCGCTGATGTACCGCATACATGTCATCTACTCATTTCTATGATATTACATATAAACTGGGAGTAGATATGTTACTACCGCGCCCCAGGTTTACCTCAAACAAGCCACAGTATGAGTAGTCCGTGACAGTCAATGTGATAGTTGACAGAAAGAACGTTTTTCAAACGCAATTTACTAGGACACAGTCATTGTTACATAGAGAAAATATCATTGTCTCTATGTAACAATGACTGTTTTTGTATTTGTGTAGAAAAAAAATTGCAGGACATAAGTAAATACTTTCAGCCATGCTTTAATGTGCTTCTTGTTGTCACTTACTTTAGTAGTAGCTGAAGGCGGTTTTGTCTTCCCAGTTTTCAGTGGTTGTTTCTTAGGAGTTGGTTCACTATCACTCTCTGAAGATACTGTCTCCGCTGACGACTGGCTTGAAGAGCAGGACGACGCACTCTTAGTCTCCACAACTTTCTTTGACGGAGGCCCATTAGGTCTACTACCACTACGACGTTTGATATTGTCCTTAGAGCTGGAATCTTCATTTTCAACCGGTGTTAAAGGTGATGGAGGTGACGTGTCTTTCTCTTCGCTAGATTTCCTGACCGGCCGTTTGTTTTTCGGTGAACCCTTTGGACTTTTGGAATTTTTGGAGGATTTGCTCTCCGATTCAGATTCTGAGCTATTGTCGGGGGAAAAAATACTCTTTTTCTTCGTTTGATCATTTTTTAGTTGTTTGGTCATTGTTTTTGGTATCGGTTTGGGTGGTTTAGCTCCTGCGGTGGTCCTTGCAGGCTTTGATTTGACCAGCACACTAGCAGCAGACTTGGCTTTAGTAGAAGACCGTCTTCGGGGTGGAGCTGGTTTCGGAGGTTCAGGTTTGGGTGCATCATCGTCGCTGGATGATGATATCTTTTTTGTTTGTCTCGGTTTTGGTTCATCTTTCTTTTTTGGAGGCTCCTCGTCTGGTTTTGCGGGTGATTTGGGGGCAGGCTGTGCTGCTGCTGGGGTATCGGATGTTGAGGATTCAGAGTCAGAGCTGCTGGAACCAGAACCAGAACTGGTTGAGGAGCTACCGCTACTACTCGAGTCCGAAGTCGACCCTGAACTGCTGTCTGTGCTGCTGTTACTAACCTGAAATAGGTTTTTTTTTGTCTCATAAATAAATAAAGAGGCTTTATATGTTTTTTAGATATGATAGATATGTTTTTTAATCTTTTCTGTTAGAATGCATATTAACACCTTTGCTGCGGAATAATTTAACTTGTAATTAAGCAGACATGTTTGGCTGTTGATTGACCCTATGCCGCAGTGAAGAGCTATAAGAAGAAATAGATTAAAAGAAGTATGCTGAGTGCCAGATTCTGCACA
Source organism: Pandemis heparana (assembly GCA_963854515.1). Classification (NCBI taxonomy): domain Eukaryota; kingdom Metazoa; phylum Arthropoda; class Insecta; order Lepidoptera; family Tortricidae; genus Pandemis; species Pandemis heparana. The sequence goes on along the minus strand of OY978016.1, from coordinate 2,790,848 downwards.
AGATTGAAAGCTGTATTGTATTTTTTTCATCTCTGAAATTGGTATCAATTGAAACAAATTAGACTAAAATGCAGGTTTTTTATTTCTGCATATGAAAAGTTAAAACAAAAAAATGAAATCAGATCAATATGAGAAAAATATGCAAAATTTTGTTTATGTCCCCCAGCTGTGTAACATGATTTTTTATTTATTTATTTAGGAAATATCGGGCGTAAAGTAGGTCAGATGACATGAAAGAAAACTCAATTACAAACAAGATTAATCGCCACAGCAGATTATTTTTACAAAAGTCGCTATCTGATATAATGTTAATGAAAAGTTTAATACAAGAAATAGAAGCTGGCGAATAGATATTAGAAAAACTAATGGGAGAAAAATGAGAAAAAAAGATACTACTTACGTCTAGGTTTGTCATGTTTATGAACAGTGTTTAGTAATTACACTGTAAACGTATGTACATCAGCACGGCTTATACCGTTAGATAACTCTAGATTCTTCAATTTCATTTAATAAACAACTAAATAAACATTGCAAATTGAAATTAGCATTTCAGCGAGCGTAAAGCGATCGACGGCAGACGCCTTCAATAATCACTCACTTCACTTTTTTTTCTAAATAATATTTTATTTTCTCTTTATTGTGTCCAAACTAAACGACTGTTACTTGTTGGACGCCATCTCAAGTAGACTGCGTGGCAAAGAAACAAAGTAAACAACGAAACGTCAATTAAAAAATTAATGACGCGGCGACGAAGCAATAAGTCACATAATTAAGCCAATATTCAATTAATGAGCAGTTCCAAATCGAAACTTTGTTTTCATTAATGAAACATAGAGTTTGATTTGGAACTGTTTTCGGCTGTCAATCTATTACGGCCTCAGTGGATGACACTGATGACACCTTAATGTCTAATGGTCATGTCAATGTCACTGTCAAATGTATTTTTTCTTCTTTTTCTAATTAAACATGGCAGTGGAAACTAAGCCCATACAGCCATAACTGACGTATTGTATGCAATTGACAACATTTCATATTTCTGAGCCTATAATTTTAATAGTTCTCTGTATTTTGTTTGAAAAGATGAACATGCTGACAGTTTAATTTTTTCGCTAGGGCTTGTATTTAATTTATAATTAATTTATTTATTTGTGCTTATTCTAAAAGGGCGTAACTCCGATACTATCACAGAATACACACTTATCCCTTTGTCTTTTCTCTTTAGAAAAAGAAACTGACATTAATTTCAAATTGTCAATGTCAGGCCCTATTCTCCACTATTCGATTTTCGAGGTTCGCTTCGTGCTGTTCCGCTCATACTAATAGTCATTATCTTGAGAGTGAGAGAGGAGGTATGCAACGAACTTCGAAAACAGAATTCCAGAGTTGCCCCCCTTTTACTTTGAAGTTGTCAAAAATAGAAAATTATGATCGCTTATTTTTTCTCGTGAAAAAAGCAAAGGCGTTTCACCTATCCTGTGGTAGTTTTGGTAAAATTAGGAGATATTTTTAATTAATTTTTATTTTTTATATTAAGCGATATTAAAATTATATAAACATATTACAGTGATCAGGAGGCAAAATGCTTTCGAACCACATATACATTTTCAGGTGTTATAAAAATTAAATGTTGTCAATTGTATGATAGTCGGTGTGGCACGATGCCCGAAAGATTTATCAAAAGATGAATGAGAGATATAAAAAATAAACGAGTCACCCCAAGTTCATGTACATACATAAATCAAGTCTATCATACGGGGTAGATAGAGCCTAAGGTAACAAGTTACACGTTTAGCATAATTATGGTCGTATAAGTGGAAAGGGGAATCAAACACATCATCGAAGATCAGTCTTTTATCAGTAGGTAATAAAACCAATTTTTAACAGTCAAAATAGTATATTTTCATAAATAAATTTACTATGTAGTTAGGTACCTACTTAATTTCAAATAAAGTTAGTGAGTAGATAAGTATCTGCGTATTATGGTTATGGGTAGCTAAGTAATAAAAAAAATACATCGAATTAATTCTCAGACTTCAAAATACCTTTCACTCGAGGTTTTTACTCGTCTGCCAAATTACCTATGTTATATGCTTTCGTAATTCATTGATTTTACTTTCCTAAACGGCTGTCTTCTTTTAAAGTGTGGTAAGTGTACTCAAAAAGTTTCACAAATGAGCGTTTTCCAAAAAAAAGTCCACATGAACATTTTTTCCAGAATTTCAATAGGTTTACCCTTACGACTCTCATACAAGAAAAAGCGTGTCCCAGATTTAACGATGAAATTTATTTTCCTGTTCGTCACGTTCCATGCATAGGTACTTATATATTCAAAAGGTGACGAACTGAAATGGAAATTTTGGGACACATTTTTTCTTGTAAGAGGATCGATAGGGTAAACGATTCTGAATAAGAAAAAACCAAATTTGTTAAATTTTGGAAAAAATGTACATGTGGACTTTTTTTGGAAAACGCCCAAATATCTTAAATAAGTAGGCATCTGCATAATTATACTGAAATATTTTTAGTAGGTAGGTAAGTACGTAAATTAATGCTAAATTGTAAGCGTTTCCATTAAAATACTACTTATTACCTACTTTTCTCAGATCTAAGCATTAAAAATATAGCTGGATCTTAAGAATAAGTAAAGTAATGCAGCCTAAAGACTTGAAGAGCCTGTGAAGTATTTTATTTTTAGACCTCTCACTTGATGATTGCATACCAAAATAATATCTTCACCTGTTACTATTCTCATCTGTATTTATTCCATGGTCATTCTTAATCATATCACTAGCTTTTTCAGCAATCATAATAACGGGGGCATTAGTATTTCCGCTTGTGATTGTAGGCATGATACTAGCATCTACTACCCTGAGAGCTTTCATTCCCCTCACCCTTAGTCGCTCGTCGACTACCCCATCAGGTGCCATGGCACAAGTGCCAACAAAGTGCCATTGTGTAGCCGCTATGTTCAACACATGACACTTCCAATAATCATGACTACCAAACACGAACTCTTTACATTCCTTTATGTTCATATCAACTATTTTTGATCCAATTGATCGAAAATACTCTGTGTCAATAACGCTAACGTAATCTCGTATGTATTTAGCGTGATTTTCTAAATCTACATGACTAGAATAGTATCCTAAATTAATTGCTGGATATGTTTCAGGGTTTTTACTTTTCAACTGGATGCTGCCTCTAGATTGTGGATGGAGCAAGTTAACTATCGTAAACAAAGTTTCTTGGCTTTGCCCCGCCAGCGCAACGGCTGTGCAAATATCATTATTTAGTCCAAAAACTACAGAACATATGACTGTCGACATAATGGTACCCGCGGGAAACGGAAATAAGGTTGTTTGGTAATCAGGAAAGGTCTGTGATTTGTTCAGCGTTGCGTGACCCATTATAGAAGGCGTTGGAAACTTGTCTAAATTAGCTAAGACCTCAACATTTTCTACGATAGTTTCCAAACCTTTCCGACCGGTTAAAACTACCATTATAGACGAATGATCTTGCAAATTTTGTCCCACTTTCGGTGAATCCAATCTAACTTTTATTTTATTCTGTTCTAAGTGCTCCTTTGGTCCAATCCCTGACAGCATCAGTAAATGTGGTGAGCTAATAGCGCCAGCCGACAAAATCATTTCTTTCCTCGCTTTAACAGTAATAATCTTCTTCTTTGGGGTTTTCACTTGAACACCAATGGCTCTCATACCATCAAAAAGTATTTTCCTGGCTAGCGTATTTTTCAAAACGTACAAGTTTGGTCTATTTTTTATAGGCCTCAGGAATGAAACAGCCGTGCTCTGACGTAAGCCTCCATCGATGGTATACTGTGTCGGTGAATAGCCTAGCTGTTGGAAACCATTCGTATCAACCAAAATGTCATGCCCATTTTCTTTGAAAGCTTCATAATATTTTCTGGTTTTCTGTTCCCATATAGGTCGGGTGATGCCTAAATAACCCTCGCTGCCATGTAATGAAGCTGTATCGCTGGTCATGATTTGAGGGTCATTTAAGCGCTCGCTTTTCTTGAAGTAGGGAAGAACGTTCTTCCAATCCCAGCCTGGATTGAGCTGGGACCACGAGTCGTAATCTGCCCTGTTCCCTCGCACGTAGAACATGTAGTTGGCTCCGCTGGATCCTCCGAGCATCTTGCCTCGCGTCAGATGAATGGTTTTGGATCTATGAGTCTGGCTGGAGTACCCGTCGTTCTCAGAGTAGTAGTTCCAGTCAACCATGGAATAGTCCACGAAGGGGAACAAGCTCGGTATCTGCAATGGGTTTGAGAATATTTTGCGAGATGAGAAAAAACCGGCTAAGTGCGTGTTGGATTTGCACCCAACTAATAATTTAATAATAACTTAAGTAGTTATAACACCCCTCTTTTTGCGTAGGAGTTTAAAAAGAGTATGGAACGTTCAAATGCAACGATGTTAATGACACTACGGCTCGGCACTACGGCTGCTTTAGAAATGACAATGACAGCTGAGAAAATCATAATGGCACCATTTAGAAAATTCATATTTATTATAGCGGCGATCTATTGGAAAACATCGGAACTAAAACAAACTACTTATCGAACCCACAAAAGCTCAACTGACCACGGCGTCGATAGGCGGGTCGTCGCCAGCCTCTATCAGCAGCACGGTCCAGTTGGCGACCTCGCTGAGTCGGTTGGCGACCACGCAGCCCGCCGACCCCGCGCCCACTATTATGAAGTCGAATTTGTCGCCATCTGAAACATACTACATAGTATAAAACAAAGTCGCTTTCTGCTGTCTGTCTCTGTGTATGCTTAGATCTTTAAAACTTTTTTAATAGATAGAGCGATTCAAGAGTTAGGTTTAGATGTATAATATATACATTCATAATATAGTAGAGAAACACCGATTGCACCCGTGCAAAGCCCGGACGGGTCGCTACACGAACTAAAACCGGCCAAATGAGTCCGACTCACGCACCGAGGGCTATACAAATTCGGCAAGTGAATAAAGTCCGGTGTTAACAGAGCCCTGCCTCCTAGCAAAATGTAGGCAGTGTTAGGTAATTTTACAATGGTTACTTACATAGACAGACAGACGTAAACCCATCGTAAACCTATTCTGATTTAATTATTTGTTGTTATAGCGGCTACACATGTAAATAAGTATTTACATTTATCATCGGTGAAAATTCAATGAGATACCTACAGCCTGGTAACAGACAGAAAGACAAACAGACAGACAGACTGTAGGTGCGGTGCGGAACACATCTTCATCATCACACTTGCGGAGACAATCTTGCTCTTTAATACGTTCAGGCGCTATTTTAGAAACGGAAAATATTTTTATGGGAACGGTAGATAGCAGAGCGTTTTCCAAAAAATGTCTAGCTAATCAATTTTTCCAGCATCTAACTATTTTTTTTCTTACTCATAATCGTTTGCCCTATCGATTGTCATACAAAAAAATGAGTCCCTGATTTTTACCATGGATTTTTTCCTGTACGTCACGTTCCATACATATAAAAAAAAAGACGAACGAAAAGGTGACGAACTGGAATAAAGTTTTGGGACACATTTTTTTGTACTGTTAAGGATCGGTAGGGTAAACGATACTGAGTAAAAAGAAAAAACAAGATAGTTAAATTTTGGAAAAATTATCAGCTTATAATTTGCATGAAACATTGGTCGCACTAACATAGCTACCTCACACGTGTAGTAGCGAAATAGCATTAATTGGTTGTCGTAAGAAAACAATCGTTTTACTAGCTGTTATCCGCGACTCCGCCTACGCAGAATTCACTAATCGTATCCCGCGGGAACTATGCGATTTTCCGGGATAACAACTATCTCATGTCCTTCTCCGGGACATAAATTATCTGTGTACCAAATTTCATTAACATTCAGTGGTTTAGGCGGGAAAGCGTAACAGACAGACAGAGCTACTTTCACATTTATCAAAGAGGTCTCACAGTAGACGTTTGCTTGTGGAGGGTAGTTATGGGAGCCCAGGTGCAAGGCTGAGAGGACAGCGAACACCGCCTGGATCAGTTTGACAGCTGGACCAATGATCTCCACTTCCGCCACGGACAGCAATAAGTCATGTAACACCATTCTGGAAAAGGTTTTGTAGGTTAGGGCCGGTACAGACGGACGGCATCTGAACTGCAAACTAACTGCAATGGCAGTTCGAGTGCATTTAGGCTGCAGTTGGTGTAACCCACTGCAAGGTGGCTGCACGTTCGTAAGTTTCGTAACTAATGCATTTGAAAAACTGCGTAGGTATAATAGAACGGCAATAAAGTTGTAATGCAGTTATTTACCTAGTTATACATACTCACGAAGAGAGAAGAAGCGAATGACGATCACTCCACCGACAAGAGCTGGGCTCTTAAATTTGAGAGGAAGAAGAGCAAACACGAGCAAAAATAACGGGTGACGCGTTATTTTTGCTCGTCAGTGTATTATTCCAGTCGTTATAAATACAATATAATGCATTACGACCGTGCAGCCAGCTTGCAGTTGGTGCGCGGTTAACAGGACTGCACGGAAACTGCAAGCTGACTAATGCACAGTCGGTTTGCAGTTTTGATGCAGTTACATCAACTGCAGCAGAACTGCCATTTTGCAGTTTGGTTGCAGTTTATATACTGTTTGTCTGTACCGGCCCTTAGGCTGCTAAGTGTTTTACTGCAGTAGGTATATTCTGATTAACAGGTGAACCGAGGTACGGTACCAAATTTCACTAAAATCGGTTCAGTGGTTTACTCGTGAAAGCGTAACCGATTGACAGACAGACAGAGTTGCTTTCGCATTTATAATATTAGTAGGGATTTAGGTTTAGTTTAATGTTTTATTTTGTTTTTCATACATCCATTTTTAGATCTTTTAAATATCAGTTTTTAATAAATAAATTATTACTTCCCTTATACCTACAAGATGGATGTCAAATTAGTAGAGGCGCACTTACTTCGTTATTTTTATGAAAAGTCTCTTTTGAGCTTCCTGCCGTCGAACAATTTTCTCCAGACCACCTAAGTACCTATTCGTGTTTTCGGCTCTGTTTATTAAGGAACTTTTTTTACTCAGATTAATCTAAACGACCAACACTAACACTTTTTAACCGACGAAAAAAAAACGGAGATTCTAAATTCGACGCGTATTTTAACCCTCCACCTTCGCACCTCAACAAATTTAAAGAAAGACTAAACTAAAATCCTGTTTGAAGTCTGCACCTACCACGTTTAATAGATGATATCTTATCTATAAAAAACTAATCTTGTCTTCTATGTCATAGCTTAAACTTAATAAATAACAGTCAAATAAGTTTGTTTGTTTGTTGTACCGGGACAACCTAAATCTACATACAGTTTGTGACCTCTTATAATGCCATTTGGGTTTGTCTTGCCGTCTTACTCACTCGGCCGATTCAAGTATCGAATCCATAAGAGTGAGTGAAATAGCAAGACAAACCCGAATAGCATTCTAAGAGCTCACGGACTTACATGCTATACATCAGTAATCACGTCGCATTAGCTGAAAATGCCAATTGAAAGTGGTGAAACATTGTGTTGAAATACGAGTAGAATAGAAGAAACGGCTAAGACAATAGTTATGTTCGGGGAACAAGCGAGCGATACAAAGCTTGTTCCCCGTACATAACTAAGTTACATAACCGGCACTGGTAAAACCAATGTCGGATGATTAATTTGGATTAATTAAGGTTTAGGTGCGGCAGGGGTGGCCCTTGGGCCGCGAACATGTTGGTTTTAATTTAGAAATAGTCTTTATTTTTATCTAAGAATGTTCTGGTAATGTAAAATAGTTATGTTCGGGGAACAAGCGAAATAAATACGGGGGTCGCAGCGTCAAAGAATATACAACTTTCACTAGAGTAATAAAATAAAACTCCAACTCTTTTTAAACAACGACGCGAGGAAAGTCTAGTATGTGTAATATTATGGAAAATTTCAAGTTTATGAATATGTTACCTTTCTTGTCAGTTCGGTCATTATCATCTCATTTTCTAGGAAACAAATATAATATTCAAATTAGTCTTCGATCTCCGAATAAGTAGTTGATATTGTAAGGCTTCGTCACACAACGAGCGAGGCGTTAGCATATGGCGGTTTAATATGCCTGTGGTATTAGAATTGCAACCAAATGCTCCCCAAATGGGATGCTCCCCGCATCGCCTATAAGATGATTCCATACTATACTGAAAAATAATACTATTCTATTAAATATAAAATTATGAAAAGAACACGCTCGACGCTTTTGACGCACGCGGCAAAAATATGCTGCGCTCATAGTGCGACATAACCTTAATTATTTCATTCAATTTAGAGGTCTTTGTCGCTATGTCTATATGACGAAGTGGAATAGAATATACTTGCCTTCTATTAAGTATAATTACATCATAAAAGAGTCACGGTCAACGAAGGAGTTTAACGACATTATCAATTAGGAAGTGTCTTATATATTTACATAATGATTGTGTGAAATATGTGTCTTGTGTTGATTTTTGGTCAGTTTTTAAACTTTCTAGGAACACAGACATTTAATATCAAACCTGAGACAATAGGCATGCTGGTCTACGAGCAAAGAAAAAACACAGAATGTACCAGTTGCTTCTCTTCCAACGCAGATGGTAAAAGCCCATCGAGGGAATGGGCAAAAATCTTAGAAATCGAGCGTTTTCCAAAAAAAAGTCCACATGCACATTTTTTTTAGAATTAAAATATTTTGGGCTTATCTTACTCAGAATCGTTTACCCTATCGACCCTCATACAAAAAAATGTGTTCCACATTTAACTATAGAATTTTTTTCCGGCTCGTCACGTTCTATACATACCTATATTAAAAAAAAGTGTCGAACTGGAATGGAAAATTATGGGACACATTTTTTCTTGTCTAAAGATCGATAGGGTAAACGATTCTGAGTAAGAAAAACTCAAAATAGGTAGTTACATTCTGGAAAAAATGATCATGTGGACTGTTTTTTGGAAAACGCTCAATCATGCGATGCGGTGAGCAACCCATCACGGCCATCATTATTTTGATTCAACACTTGAATCATGCTAAACGTGGCATTTAGGTCTTTTTACCTTAGACTCTGTCCACCATGTATGGAATAAAGACATGGCTTATGTGTGGTTGTATTTGTAAACGTTGAACATCTATAAATTTTTGCTAATAAATTGACGGTCCTATGTGTACTAGACGGAACTACTGCACGTCCCTTCTACAAACATTATGGTCATCGTCGTTACGTTATAATTTATACACCTCACTGCTAGGTACTCCTACACGAGGTTAGGTAGTCTCCTCTCAGGTTGAGAGGGCTTGGCTGTTCCCACGCAGATCCTCAGCTGATTGGAAACTTCACATACATTTAACTGCGTTGCAGGTTTCCTCGCGATGTTTTTAGGGTTCCGTACCTCAAAAGGAAAAAACGGAACACTTATAGGATTACTTTTTTGTCCGTCCGTCTGTCAAGACCCTTTTTCTCAGGTACGCGTGGAGGTATCAAGCTGAAATTTATATCAAATACTCAAGTCTACTGCCCCTTGGAGCTGTGAAAAAATCAAACTTCTAATCTAAGCCATCGCAATCAAAAAATACAGCCGTTTACCGTTCGCCGAGAACGGAGTGGATGACTTTTATGCGATTATGCATAAAAGGCATGCGTCATTTCTGACGATATTAAAAAACACTGACAATAGCATACTGAGGGAGATATGTGATGCATGCAAACACATCATGTATGGCCCTTAGTATGCTGGCAATAAAATGTATTGCATGAATAAAAAAAAAAAATGTACTTGATTATTAATGTAATGTATTATAAAATATCAATTTTAAATAATCTCAATATATTGTAAATTTCTAATTTTGTAACTGTAATTTCTATGGGTGACTACCTGAAATAAACATTTATTATTATTATTATTATTATTATTATGCCGCAATTTTTCGAAACTCGCAAGGGAATCAAAACCTACAGAGTACTTCCCGTGAACACAGAATCTTAAAATTTGATACAAAGGTAGGTTTTTTAGCACAGATTAAGGAATAATTGCGAAAACCGTAAATATGTATGTATGTCTGTATATATCAGTGACCAATATAAAGTGACCCCACACTGCGTACATTTTGCTTTGGAGCAGGGCTTTGTTTACACTGGTTATTAGATATTTCTAGATAAAGCTTTTGCCCGCGACTTCGTCCGCGTAAACTTCATTTATTTACAAAAGTCACATATTGCTATTCATATTTGAACAGGCAATTAACACCCCTATTCTAACATTTAATTGATAAAATTATTATTTTTTATAATAAGCGATATTAAATCCCGCGGGAATTTTGAAAATCCCACCTTAGTGCACCTCTATGATACTGTAGTAATCCTACTACTATTATAAAGGCGAAAGTTTGTAAGTATGGATGTATGGATGTATGGATGTTTGTTACTCTTTCACGCCAGTACGGCTTAACGGATCTGGATGAAATTTGGAACAGAGATAAATTATGGTCTGGAATAACACATAGGCTACTTTTTATCCCGGAAAATTGCGTAGTTCCCGCGGGATAGTGATAAACGAATTCTTTGCAGACGAAGTCGCGGGCATCAGCTAGTATACCTATATTACTTCAGTATCATAGAGGTGCACTAAAATACCAACATACAACAACAACGTACCTACGTTGCGACTCGAGGCAGCTTTGATTTTCGACATGTTCATCGCTATCCCGCGGGAACTATGCAATTTTCTGGGATAAAAAGTAGCATTTAACATGGCCAGTGATTTTCTCAACAGATTAGTAAAGTTTCCAAACTAATATACAGACAAACAGATAAACAGACAAAAATAGTGTGTTCTGCGATCGATTCTAACCCCCTTATTCATAAACGCACTATAGGCCTCTGTTAACTTAGTAATCGTTTGTCCTTATCTGTCACTTTGACATTTACCTTTCACAGATAAGGACAAACGATTACTAACTTAGCAGAGGCCTATAGTGCGTTTATGAATAAGGGGGTAAGTATCCCCAGCCTATTTTTTTTAATATCTTCTGACTTTCGACGCTCTACAGCTTTATTATATGTATAGATGGCACGGAACCCTCGGTGCGCGCGTCCGACTCGCACTTGGCCGGTTTTTTTTCACCAAAAAGCTCATGGTAAATTACTGATTTTGCGCAAGAAATCCGGAAAAACCCAGGTGTGTGAGGCTCAGATGGTTTGCATGCTGCCATGACATCTATGTAAATGGAAAGCATTAATCATATTGGAAGATTGAGATAATCAGTGACTTTTAGAATTTGATCAACCTTCAGGAAGCATTAACATATTCATAAGAAAAGAGGATGTCAAAACGCAAGTACATAGGTGATACAACTTATTGAAATAACTTTTCCAACAAAAAGAAACACAACAGTTTTAATCGTATACAAATAAAAAATAAATACCCAACAAAATTTTATTGAAAAGTGTCCAGAGTGGGTTTCAATAAACAATTGGGAGAATACCGCATACGCACGCCAGGCCCATATTTCACCAACGAGACAATTGTAGGTGAGAAGTGACAATTTCGCTTCACAATATAAACTCGACAACAATCTACGCCATTTGGCTTCATAATGACGACGCATGAATTTCAAATTGTCACTTGTCAACCGACTCGATATTTGGTGAAATAGGGGAGGGGCCTCTACTACCTTTAAAATTCGAATTTCGTATCATACTGTCTCTCTCGCTCTCCTATTAATGACTTTTAACGGAATGGAACAATGCAAGGCTCGAACTATAAGGCTTGGTAGTCTTGGTACATTAATTAACTCCGTGCGAACTTTTTATCATATCTGCTAATTTTTCACCAATCATTATACATGGTGCGTTTGTATTGCCACTGGTGATATAAGGCATGATGCTTGCGTCTCCTATCCTCAGCCCTTCCACTCCCCACACCCTCAGCTCGGGATCCACCACGCTCTCACCTTCCAAACCCATGGTACAAGTACCCACAGGATGCCATAACGTCGAGGCAATATTCAAAACATGACACTTCCAATACTCATGAGTATTAAATTCAATATTTTTACACTGTGGGATACTAAAATCAGCAACCTCTGAAGCTACACTCTTGAAATATTTGGTATCTAAGACCTTAATGTAGTCTTCTATGCTTCGCGCGTGTTTTTCTAAATCCTCATCATCTGAATAGTACTTCGCGAAGATCTTAGGGCTATCTTCAGGGTTGTTGCTCCTGAGCTCTATGTATCCTTTGGATTTGGGATGCAGCAAGATTATCTCCGCCATGACCGTCTCCTGTTCTTGTCCAGTTTCTGCAACTGCTGTGCAGACCTCATCTTCTAAGCCGAACACGTAAGAACAAACCAGGGTGGACAGTAAAGTTGCCGCGGGGAACGGGAATGCCAAAGTCTGGTAATCTGGGAACGACTGGTCTTCTGACAGAGATACGAGCCCCATTATGCAGGGCGTGACGAATTTGTCGAGATTCACCAACACGCCAAGGTTTTGAGGTGCAGTTTCTATGCCTTTTTGACCTGTCAATGTAACAGTCACCGTTGGATGGTCGTATAAATTTCTACCGACTTGCGGTGAGTCTACCAGAACGTCTATACCCATTTCGGTTAGATGATCTTTTGGTCCAATGCCTGATAACATCAAAAGTTGAGGGCTGTTGATGGCACCGGCCGATAGGACCACTTCTTTCTTAACGTAAAGATTAACTATATTACCGCCATTACCGGTGCCCAATTTGACTTCAACACCTACAGCTTTGTTGTCCTTTATCAACACTTTAGTACACAGAGCTTTCTTGAGTACAAACAAGTTACTCCTATCCTTGATGGGTCTGAGGAAGGCGATGGCAGTACTCTGACGTAAACCATCAGCTATCGTGTATGGAGGTATCGAGTACCCGAGTTGCTCATGCCCATTGGTATCTGTTAGAATTTTATGACTCTCGCCAAATGCCTCGAGGTATTTTTCCGTTTCCTTTTCCCATAATGGTCTGGTGACACCCAGTGGGCCATCGGAGTTGTGCAGATCTGGTGAGGCATGCATGATTTCGGGGCTTCGGTTGCCTTCGCTCTTTTTGAAATAATACGTAACGTTGTCCCAATCCCAGCCAGTTGCTCCTTTGTCTACCCATGTGTCAAAGTCCGCCTTGTTTCCTCGTACGTAGTACATGTAGTTGGCGCCGCTGGAGCCTCCAAGCATCTTGCCTCGCGTCAAGTGAATGTTCTTAGTCTTGTGGGCCTGGCTGGAGTACCCGTCGTTCTCCGTGTAGTAGTTCCAGTCATCCATTGAGTAGTCCACGAACGGGAACAAACCAGGAATCTGAAATGTATTATTGCAAAATACATTAGGCACACGAAGTTTCTGAATACCAAGTTACCTCAAGTTACTCAGACCATTTGGGATTCGGTAGAAATCGACTTGTGATGCGAAACTTGTATTAAATGTTATACTTTGTTAGCGCCTGTTGGTGATCTTCGTGAGATTTTTTGTGTTAAAAACACAATTTGCTATTTTCTAAATTAAAGGCGCGTCTAAACAACATTAAACGTTAGCCCTATGTATTGCTTTCTTAGCGCAGACTTGAACCTTCTGAAGGAATCGGTTGGTCTAATGTCATCTTCATCGTCTTCATCATCTCCGGCATAGTACGTTCCACAGCTGGACACAGTAACTCCTCTCAGAATGTGAGAGCTTGGGCCCACGCGGGCCCAGTGCAGATTGGGATCTTCGCACACAATTGAATTGCTTCGCTGATGTGTGCAGGTTTCCTTACGATGTTTTCGTTCACCAAAAAGATCTTGGTATTTTTTTTGTAAACCTACAGTACCGATTGCTTCTCTTCCCGCACGGATGGTAAAATCCCATCCAGGGAATGAGCGAAAATTTTAGAAATCATCTTATAGGCAATGCGGCTAGCAACCCGTCACTATTTTGATTCCTTTTCTCCATGTTTTTTCTTCTATCAACATTATTTATTTAACCATTGAACTTCCTCGTTCTCATAAAAGTCGCACTTAAACGAAAATATTTGAGTCAGATTTGGACCATAGTTGGGAACTTTTGGACCATAGTTGGGAGCCTTTGGACTTGGACCGCAGTTGGGAGCTTTTGGGCTATAATTGGGAGTTCCTTAACCGTAGTTGGAAGCTTTTAGACTATAGCTGTGTATTTTACGGTGTTCATTAGCAGCTGTTACAATACAAATACCTATACAAACTGTTGAAGACTCTTTTTGTAAACCTTTTTTCTACTGTCTTTTATAAACCTTTTAAAAAAGCTTTTGTAACAATTGAATAAATTGGATATGTGTCAGCAACTTGGGTCGTGTGATTTGCAGTTCCTCAATTCTCAACATTTTTTGGTCCTTACGAGCCTTATTTGAACAGTGAAAATGATCACCAGGTCAAGGACCAAGTTGCTGCCTCAGCCACAGGAATTTATCGAGGCGCGTTCGGAGTCGGGGGCGCCCGCGGGTGGGCTAGGTAGGTCCTCAGAACTGGACCACGTCTTGACCGACGCCACTGATACGCCCGCGGACGACCGCGGCTCCGGGTCGCCTCCGATGGCTTCGACTCGCAATAATCCCCCGAGTTGCGATCCTAGTGTCACTTTTAGGTCGCGCTTGTCCTCGCGGTCAGCGTCCACAGTGCGGGCGCACAGGTTGGCTGCGGAGGCACAGCTAGCGCGACGGCACCTGGAGCGTGAGCTCCACTACATGCAACAGGTGAAGCAGGTGGAGCAGCTCGAGATGGAGGCCAGCCTCGCGGCTCAGGAGGATAAGGAATGTTCACGTGCTTCACTTACTGCGGCGTCTCGTGTCGCATCCTGGGTAAGTGACGTTCAGAATAACGAGCCCAAAATAAAGCTCGAGCCAAGGAATGACGTTTTTTATGAACCCGTCTCGCATTTTAACTTGGCCAGACACGAGGCCGATAAAGAAGTAATGCGCGACAACACGATTCCAGCAACGTCACAGCGCGATTTTGTGCATACGGCGCCGAATAATACATATTTCAAACAGCCGACGGCTTATGTCAAAAAAAGAGCCCATGGACTCATTTCCTTTAAAAACTGATCATTCTAAACCAGAACCGACTTACCCGAATTTTGTAAGGCAATTTTCGAATAAATACATCGATTTGATGACATTTAGTGGAAAACCCACAGAGTGGCTTATGTTTAAGCGCACGTATGAGGATACCAAACATTTATTTACGCCCGCAGAGAATTTAGCCCGCCTACGGGGCGCGCTGCGCGGCCGCGCCCTCGAGAGCGTGTCGGCGCTGCTGTACACCGCGGAGCAGCCCGGCGCGGTGCTGGCCACGCTGGAGCAGGCGTTTGCGCGGCCCGAGGTCATCGCGCAGCATGAGATCGCTCTCGTGCGAGATTTGCCTAAGATAAGCTATGATCTAAAGGAACTAAACTTATTTGCCTGTAGATTGCGTAACAGTATAGCTGTCATCAATAGCTTAGACCAGAAAGAATACTTATTCTCAATAGAAATTTTTCACAGTGTTCTAAGCAAATTGACACCTATATTGTACAGTCAGTGGAAAGATTTCGCTTATAGTAACAAGCAGTCTTTATCGAAACTGCAGCTTTTATCCGAATTTTTGAATATTGAAGCAGATAAGCACAACAAGTATGGTTTGGTCCCAGACTTTGCTAAGCGACCTTGCAATCTGCCATTTCATAGCTCGAGTCGCCGTGAAAACGTCAACGTGGCGTCTATGCGATCCAATAACGAGTCGTGTCGTTACTGCAAAAATAAACATGGTTTGACAGATTGTAAGGACTTTAAGGCGCTCAGCTTGGACGATAAGTGGTGCTGGCTGCGTGAGGCTAGGATCTGCTATAAATGCCTTAAATCTAAATCGCATCGATGGAAGACTTGTAAGATTGACCGTTGCGGCATCGACGGTTGTCAACGTTTTCATAATCCGATGTTACACTCAGCGTCGACACCGCACGAGCCACACATTGTCGACGAGTCGCCGTCTTCATCCTACAATGTTATTACTGATTCTGATAATAAAAATAAAACTGTGACTATATCTAATGTAACCCAATGCGAATCGAACGACTTAAATGCAGCTGACTGTACTCGTGTATTCCTGAAAATTGTTCCTGTGGAAGTGAGCGGACCTAAAGGAAAGTATAATACCTTCGCCTTGCTTGACGACGGCTCCACGGCAACCTTGATCGACTCCGAAGTAGCTCGCCTCATCGGTGCTTCAGGCCCTACTGATTCGATCAAGGTCGACGGTGTCGCTGGCATGTCGGCGTGCAAGTCTGTTCAGCATGTAAGCTTTTCAATCAGAGGCAAACATTGTTCTGAGGCATTTTCTGTCAGTAACGCTAAGGCTATAGACACATTGTCACTGTTCACGCAAACTGTCAGCCGCAACGAAGTGGATCAATACTCGCACCTCACCGATTTGATTGACGAGCTGACATTGGTCGATGCAAAACCCAAGATTCTGCTCGGTGCTGAGCACTGGTTTTTAACTGTCAGTCGGGAAGTCAGAGAAGGTTCCAAAAATCAACCCATTGCTACCCGCACAGTTTTAGGTTGGGTATTGCATGGCAAATCCAGTAGCTGGACAAAACCTGTCCACTTCGTTAACCACGGCCACGTTTCTTGTTTTGAACGTATAGATCGTTCTATGGACGAGCAAATTAAAGATTATTTTCTACTGGACTCCATAGGAATCGCTAAGCCAGACCAAGACTTTTGTTCAGAACAGGAAAGATGTGCCATGGAGATTTTAGAATCTACAGCTAAGCGGTTGCCTTCTTCGAGGTTCGAGGTTGGTTTGCTGTGGCGAAAGGACATTCCAAAGTTACCGGACAGTTACCAACAAGCGTTTTCAAGATTTCTCGGTTTAGAAAGGCGTATGCAACGAGATGCAGAGTTAAAAAAGGGCTACTGTACTTTTATTAATAATATGATTGATAAGGGTTACGCTGAGGAGTGTCCTAGAGGTACATACCACGATGCAATTCGTTGGTACTTGCCTCACTTTTCTGTGGTACATCCTCAGAAAAATAAACTTAGGGTTGTTCATGATGCAGCTGCTAAGACTTCCGGCATAAGTTTGAATTCTCTTCTGCTACCAGGTCCTGACATGCTACAATCTTTGCTACACATTCTGTTTCGTTTTCGCGAAGGTCGTATCGCGCTGACAGCTGACGTCAGGAAAATGTTCCCTCAGATTAGAATAAGAACTGAGGATCGTGATGCTTTACGGTTTATTTGGAGAGAAGATTGTAGCTTGGAGATAAAAGAATATAGAATGACTTCTGTCATTTTTGGTGCCGTCTGTAGTCCGTGTACTGCTTTGTACATTAAAAATAAAAATGCCCAAGAATTTCAGGAGTCATATCCTGCTGCAGCAAAGGCTATTATAAATGATCACTATATGGATGATTATTTAGGCAGCATAGACGACGAAAAGGAAGCTTCGCAACTCGCGGCTGATATTGTTACTGTACACAAACAGGCAGGAATGGAAATGCGTGGCTGGGTCTCGAACGTGCCTGCTGCACTATCGTCTGTTCCTGAAGACCTACGCGCAGCACCTCTCGACGTTCATGTAGGCCCTGAAACATTTATCAGAACGTTAGGTCTTGTTTGGTATCCACAGTCCGATGCTTTCCGTTTGGCCAGCTTTTCAGTACAAATACCTGAAACTGAGAAGCTGACTAAAAGGAAAGTATTGTCTCATTTAATGTGTCTATACGACCCTTTGGGCTTTCTTACGCCTCTAATTATACAGGGCCGTATCCTTTTTCAACAAACGTGGAGAACTGGTGTTGATTGGGACACAGAGCTACAACCAGACTCTGTTCGTAGATGGCTGTCGTGGTCTAGAAAGCTAGCAGGAATTTCTGATTTTAAAATTCCCCGATGGTATCGATGTGGGTTCCAAGGTAAGGACATCAGTGACCGGCAGCTTCACGTGTTAGCTGACGCTAGTGAGCAAGCGTACTCTTGTGTTGCGTATTGGCGATTTACGTTCGCGGACGGCTCCGTCAAGCTGTCTCTTATTGGTAGTAAAGCGCGCCTAGCTCCTTTGAAACCCACGTCCATTCCTCGACTCGAGCTCCAGGCAGCTCTGATCGCAGCTCGGTTTGCTAGTACTATTTGTGCTGGCCACAAAATTCAACCGAATGCAACTTATTTTTGGTCTGATTCGACCACGGTATTAAGTTGGATTCGCAGTGATGCACGAGCATTTAAACCGTTTGTTGCGAACCGCGTTGGTGAAATCACCGAAATTTCAAACGTCTCTAATTGGAAATATGTACCAGGTGGTTTAAATGTTGCTGACGATGCTACAAGATTAGTAGACCGTGATATAGATTTAAAACGATGGTTTTCTGGACCGGCTTTTTTATTATTACCAGTTACAGACTGGCCTGAAGAACCATCGTCTCGCGACTTACCGGCCTTTGAGGAGCTAAAACCTCTAAAAAGGCGCAGGTAGGCTTAACGATTTCTGAGCAACCTTCATCGGTTGTACCAGATCTATCGCGTTTCAGCGATTGGTTTCGTTTGGTGCGTGCGACCGCGCGCGTTTACCAATGCGCGTACAAGTTTCGGTCTCTTTTAGCACGTTTTAAAGATCCAAATTCCAAATCACCTACTAATATTTCTTTCCCAAAGCTTCCTCCTCTTACTGCATTAGACATCCAGGAAGCGGAAAATGCCATCCTCAGAAAGTCACAGATGGACAGTTTTAGCGAAGAACTCGCTCTCACGCACGACTCCAAACCTTTACCCAAGTCAAGCAAGTTATTTTCCTTGTCCCCGGTTCTCGATCAATGCGGTTTGCTCAGGCTGGACAGCCGTATTAAGTTTATGAGAAACATTGATTTCGACACCGCGTCACCCGTCATTCTTGATGGCCGCCACCCCGCCGTTCGTCTTCTTATACGTCACTACCACGTAAAAGCTGCACACAGATTTAACGAACTAGTTTGTAACGAGTTGAAGCAGCGATACTGGATACTGCGATGCCGCAGCGCAGTACGTACGGTCGCCAGGCAATGCATGTTGTGTACCAAGCGCAGAGCAACGCCACAGATTCCACCGTTGGGCAACTTGCCAGAAGTCCGACTAGACCACCATGTCCGTCCATTCACTAATGTAGGCTTGGACTACATCGGGCCTGTAGACATTTCAATTGGACGGCGCAGAGAGAAGCGTTGGATAGCCCTTTTCACCTGCATGACCATACGCGCAGTTCACTTGGAAATTGTCGCAAGTCTTACAGCCGATTCTGCTATTTCATGTCTTCGACGTTTCATGGCACGCAGAGGTATCCCGAGGAAGATCTTGTCAGATAACGGCACATCGTTTATTGGAGCCAACCGACACTTAGTCGAGTTCTATAGCCAGCCGGTGCAAGATTTCGCCGCCAACAATAAAACCGAGTGGAGTTTTATACCGCCTGCGTCGCCTTTCATGGGCGGTTGCTGGGAGCGACTCGTGCGCACGGTTAAGACAGCTCTTATGGCAACACTGAAAGAGAGAGCTCCTAGAGAGGAGCTGCTTCATACTCTTCTTTTGGAAGCTGAGGCGTTGGTCAACTCAAGGCCTTTAACGTATGTTGCCCAGAACAGTGAATGCCAGAGTATCACACCTTTTCACTTCCTCATTGGCTCGTCTTCCAACCAACAATTACCGGCTCGCCTTGACGATAAAGTCTTCTCGCTGAGGAAGGAATGGCAGAAAGTATTGCGCCTCTCAGAGCACTTTTGGACGAGGTGGCTCAAAGAATATCTGCCCAGTTTAAGGCCAAAGAAAAGTCAAGGCCATTATCAGAACATGAGGGTTGATGATGTAGTTCTCGTCGTGGATCCTAACTTACCAAGGGGGGTGTGGCCCATGGGTAGAGTCACTACAGTATATCCGGGACAAGACGGAGTCGTGCGCGTCGCTGAAGTGGCTACAAAGGGAGGCTTCCTAAAGAGACCCATAAGGAAGCTAGCTTTATTAGATGAGCAAATTGTGTAGTTTCCTACACGTGGGCGGCGATGTTGAAGACTCTTTTTGTAAACCTTTTTTCTACTGTCTTTTATAAACCTTTTAAAAAAGCTTTTGTAACAATTGAATAAATTGGATATGTGTCAGCAACTTGGGTCGTGTGATTTGCAGTTCCCCAATTCTCAACACAAACCTATCATCGTCTATACGAATATAATTAGGTACAAGCTGACGACAACAAACGAAGATTAATTCTAAATGAAAACCAACAGCATTGTAATAAATAACTCATTTATTAACCTAGTAATTACCTACATACATTACAAGCGTGTAAGCCTTTACTTGCCAATACTTATCTTTAGCCAAATAGGTACCTAAGTAATCCAGCATGTTCCGAGTCAATGAATACCATGAGATCTTTTAATCATGTCAGCCAACTTTTCCCCTATCATCATACAAGGCGCGTTAGTATTGCCACTGGGTATATGTGGCATGACACTAGCATCCCCTATCCTCAAACCATCGATGCCCCATACCCTCAGCTCAGCATCAACCACACTCTTACCCTTATGACCAATCGCGCAAGTACCTACAGGATGCCACAACGTTGAAGCAATATTCAAAACGTGGCATTTCCAATACTCGTGAGTATTAAATTCCATATCAGCACACTGCGGTATTCTGTAATCAACAACCTCTGATTTGACGCTACGGAAATATTTGCTGTTTACAACGCTAATATAGTCCTCAACGCTTCGCGCGTGTTTCTCTAAATCCTCTTCGTTCGAGTAATACTTGCCAAATATCTTGGGGCTGTCTTCAGGATTTTTGCTCCTGAGCTCAACGTAACCACTGGATACCGGATGCAGCAGGGTTATCTGTGCCATAACCGTCTCTTGCTTCTGACCGGACTCCGCAAGAGCTGTGCATATTCTGTCGTCTAATCCGAATACGAAAGAACAAATCAGGGTGGACAGTAAAGTTGCTGCTGGGAACGGGAACGCTATAGTCTGGTAATCTGGATACTTTTGGTCATCTGACAGAGCTACATGCCCCATTATGCAAGGCGTGGGGAATTTGTCGAGGTTGGTCAGCACTTTAATGTTCTGAGGAGCAGTTTGGATGCCTTTTTTGCCTGTGAGCGAAACGGTCACAGTTGGATGGTCGTACAAATTTCTACCGACTTGCGGTACGTCCAGTAAAACTTTAATGCCTTTTTCCGTCAAATGATTTTTGGGTCCAATGCCTGACAACATCAACAACTGAGGGCTGTTGATTGCACCAGCCGACAGAACGACTTCTTTGTTAGCGTAAAGATTGATCGTTTTCTTATCAGACAGCTTAACTTCCACACCGATAGCTTTCTTGTTCTTGATCAAAATTTTCGTGCAAAGAGCTTTTTTGAGGACGAACAAATTCTTTCTATCCTTGATGGGTCTGAGGAAAGCAACAGCAGCGCTCTGGCGTTTTTTGTCAGCAATAGTGTACGGTGGCATCGAATATCCTAGTTGTTCGGGTCCATTGGTATCGGTGAGGATCTTATGATTTTCACTAAAAGCATCAAGATATTTAGAAGCTTCTTTGTCCCAAGTAGGTCTAGTAACTCCTAATGGCCCTTCAGTGTTATGTAAATCAGCCGAGCTGGCTTCTAAGATTTCAGGACTGCGATTGCCTTCGCTTTTTTTGTAGTAGTGCGTAACGTTTTTCCAGTCCCATCCGTGGGCTCCCTTTTCAACCCAAGTATCAAAGTCCGCCTCGTTGCCTCGAACATAGTACATGTAGTTGGCACCGCTGGAGCCTCCGAGCATCTTACCACGCGTCAGATGTATTCTCTTAGTCTTGTGGGCCTGGCTGGAGTACCCGTCGTTCTCCATGTAGTAGTTCCAGTCATCCATGGAGTAGTCCACGAATGGGAATAGACCGGGAATCTGGAATAATGATACATTTTTTATGCAATAAGTGAAGGCATTCAATAATTTTCGGATTTAGCACCCTAACTGATTTATCCCAGTTCACTCAGGGATTGGAACGGTTTTGTGGTAGCAATTTTTTGGCCGCTCCCGATGCAAGTTATCATCAGCTCAGTGATCTACTCAGATCTGTTCCTTTCTCCAGTCTATTATGTTTACCTGGTAGAGATCGCTCTGTAGCGATAAGACCGCCTATTATTACCTTATTACTTCTGTATACCTTTTTTCTGTTTTGATTGTTATATTGTGGTGTACAATAAAGAGTTATGTACCTATTGCATTGCATTGTTGTTATACACAGGTTAAGTTGATTGGAACGAGGGCGAAATATACCTTTCTACTCCTAACTCACTGTTACTACGATAAGTTAGAGCAGATCAAATATTTGTCACAAGTCTTACCAATGCGTCGACTGGTGGGTTGTCACCGTACTCTATGAGGAGCACCTTCCAGTTGGAGACCTCTGACAGTCTGTTGGCTACCACGCACCCCGCCGACCCAGCACCGACCACGATGATGTCGAATTTCTGACCATCTGTAAATTTAATTACCATAACATTTTAAAAATGAAACGAGGGTAGTTGTGCGCCGCTGTCAGCTGCGTCGAGTAGCCGCGCGAGCAGAGCGCAGGCGCGCAGTGTTCGTTCCGCTGCCGCCGGGGCGTGCGCTCCATGAGGAAGAACTACAGATTAGTCCGAAACATGTCGGCTCGGCTTTTATACGTGAGTTATCCGTTTTTGTAATTATACCATAACATTATTAGCAGAATTTTGTAAATGCATTCATTTATTTTTATTCTTCCATATGGTCTGGGAATCTTCCCGCGCAGATGGTAAAAGCCCATCGAGGGAATGGGCGAAAATCTTAGTAATCTAACTAATATTATAAATGCGAAAGTATGAATGGATGGATGGATGGATGGATGTTTGTTTGTTACTCAATCACGCTAGAACGGCCCAACGAATCTGGATGAAATTCGGCACATAGATACAGAAAAGTCTGGAATAGCATATAGGCTACTTTTTATCCCGCAAAATTCCCGCGGGATAGTGATAAACGAATTCTTTGCAGACGAAGTCGCTGGCAACAGCTAGTATTTATATAAATACATTTCTACATAATTCGTTACCAGGCGTTTTTGGTGACATGTATTTTGGTCCAGTGGTGCAGTATCGGACACGACATATCCTCCGATATTACACGTAGGAGGCTGTTACTGCTGACCCTCATCCTATCCATGGCTGATGATATTCGTTTGCGAATCACTGCTCCAAAACTATCTGTATGCGCTTCCGCAAACATGCCGGATGCACTGTAAAAACGGGGCAGCCGCAACAGCATCCTAAAGGCATTGTTGTACTGGACTTTCAGAGCATTGAATGACTTCTGCGTAAAGCGAACCCACAGGCAGCAGGTGTAGAGAGTCTGGCAGTAGGCCTTAAACAGAGTTACTTTTACCCCACCTCACTTTTTTAGTACACCGTGCGAACCTTTATTGAATCAGGCGTTACTTTGTGGAGGTCCATTTTAATGAACATAAAATATTTTACCTTGCTACTCCGCTACTCATGTGCGTGATAACCAAACCTGTGCGAAATATATCTGTTTTGCATGCAAGCCCTCCCTCCACTACTCCCACACACCTAAAACACATATAAATCCCACAAACTAGCAAGGTACTTAAATATTTTATGTTCATTGTATACACACACTCGAAAAACATAACTCCTGGCGCAGTCGTATTAACTTACCGACGACCTTGGCCTGAGGCGGGAACTGGTCAGAACCCAACTGCAGCGTGGACAGGGCCGCTAAGGCTAGCTGCAGGAACTTGACTATCGGCCCAATCGCCTTCACCTCTGTCGCCGATATGAAGTAATCGAATATGCCCATACTGAAAACAATTGTTACCCACTTAACTTAAGTTTTCATCACTGTTATTTATTTATTTATTTATAAGCCTTTTTATTCCGAATTCGCTACAATTTCAGTAAGTACATGTTGTTGTGTTATTGTCGTTTATTTATTAAATTGTCGCGTAATTCGGCGTGCCTCATGGCCTCCTCCGTGTATTGGAGGGTTTGGGCTATAGTTCCCACGCGCGCCCAGTGCGGATTGGGAACTTAACACACACCATTGAATTTCTTCGCAGATGTGTGCAGGTTTCCTCACGATGATTTCCTTCACCAAAAAGCTTATGGCAAATTACAAATGTAATTTTCGCACATAAATTCCGAAAAACTCAGAGGTGCGAGCCCGGGATTTGAACCCACGACGCTCTGCTTGAGAGGCCACAGGTCAAACCACTAGGCTACCACGGCTTTTTTTTCATGATCGCTGTTAATTAAGGTGATGTCAGACGGTTCACTCGAGTGAATGCTGCCGAATGAAAATATCCAACACCGTTTGATCAGTTCACTAATTAATTGACAATATTTCAAATTTCTTTATATTCATAAATCAAAAACCATTTCGAGAGAAACACTTGTAGAACACAAAAAAAATATTTTTGGATTTTTTCGTACAGTATTTTTTGGAAAAATGAGCAAAATATGTAAAACAGGAAATGACGTCCAGCGGCCGGTCCAATACTGCCATTATAAAAAACCTTGTCTTCCGGGTTTCCCTTTGACATTTACAACTTTCACAACACAAACACTACTGACAGCTGACGGTTAATTCATTCGCACACCGCTCGGCTTTGTTGCCACCGGGAACACTAGATAACTGTTTGCCGGGCAATAATGATAATATTTTTGCAAGTTTTCATTTAAAATCATATGTTTTGTGAAGTATTCTGTTTGAGTTTGTCAGCTCGTTTTGACGTTCATTGACGTTGACAACTGCATTCACTGTCAATCTATTTGAGCACAGGTTTTGTCGGTCAATTAATGTAATTATTTCAACGTTTTTTTAAGTGTACGAAAAAAGCAGTGACGTCATTTCGCTAATACTTGACGTTTGTTACTTACGCCCTTTCTGCTTGAGCAACGATTTAAATGGATTTTTCCACGAAAATACAAGATTTTCACGAATATAAAAAAATATGGGTGTCTTAAATTTGTGCGCTCTTTCCAGCCAGACAATAAAAAGTAGCTCTTAAAAAATTGAAATATTGTCAATTCATTCGGCACTTTTCTTTCACTTGGCGTTCAGACGTGTCACTTTGAGTGAAAGATGCAAAATGAAATAAGAAAATGAACAAACAATGTATTGTCTGATATCACCATTAACAGTGATGAAAACTTGCGCTAAATTCAAAATTTGATTATTTTTTAAAATTATTAATCTTCTCGAAAATTCTATAGTTTTTTAGCAAACAGTACAGTTTTATTCAAAACTTTTCAGGTGCATGGGCGCTACACACAATCCACACACACCCAGTTAAAAAAGCTTGTAAAAAAATACTCGGTTCAAGCTATCCTGTCGTAAAACCAAAAAAAAATTCAACAAAAAAAATTTTCATACTAAAAACTATTTTTTTTTAAAACAAAACGTTATAATCAGAAAAAAAAAGAAAAATAGCCCCAAAACTCGAGTATGTTTTTTGGGTATTTGAATTAAAAACAACAGGCTGTCTTTTTTTGTGCTATTTATACCTAATTTATGTTTGTCCCGGCCTGCTGTATTTTATTCAAAATACCGGGGTTTTCGGGCTTGTCTTTTACCTAGTTACAGTCGCAGTAAGACGAAAAAGACGTGTCATTTCAAAATGGATTGAGTAGTTGAGTAGTTACCAGTGGACATACATACATACGCGGCAAGCAACCCTCCTTTTGAGTATCGCCAGAGTCGGGGATACGGCACAATTTAAGGCATATGAAAAGCCAGTTTTTATAATAACGTCCATTTTTATTATGAATGTTTGTAACAAATGCTTCTAAAAATACCATTTATTTTCTTTCCATTGTTATACACAGCGGCATTATAATAAAATGTTTTTTTTTTATATTTATTATTAGCGGAACACAAAAAAAAAGAAAGAAAGAAAAAAGTTTATTTATGACAATCACAACATATTAAATAAATAAACACATTAAACATCAGATAAATAAATTGTCACAAAAATTTAGGAAAACGCATAGGAACTTAATGCTTGAGCAGAAAAAAATAAAAAAATAAAACCTACACTTTTTTCTGTGTTTCGCTAAATATGCCGCTGAGTGTAATATTTATTTAATTTATTTTATATAAAATAATACGCACTTTTCATTCACTATTTGAGAAACGCCCCTAAAGATGAATTTGCGAGATGGCGCTACTATACGCACGGTGCCAATATCTTTCAAAAGTAAATTAGCATCAGTATTTTTTTTTAATTATACCTACAACATACGCAAACTCCATTGCGTGAAATAAAAAAAAACTTTTCATAGACCATAGGTACCTGTTTTCGGGTTGGGTACTCTGGATACCGGCTCTTTCACTTAACTACGAGTACTACTGCCAAACCTAGTACGACTTACTTTTATTAAGAACATAATGTATGCAAGAAAGCTAATTAATACTTGGAACTAAATGATTATATCAATAAAATAAAACATGAATAAAAATACCGCGCAGAAGTGTCACTCTATACAGTGTTCGTTCGACGCGTCAAGTTTAAATAATTGATACTCTCTCCGTTCTTTCCCACCAGTATTCGCCGTGTTTTTTTTAATAAATTACTTTTTTGAGGCTGGCATGGAAGAGGGAAAATTAAAAAAAGAGTTTTGAAAGTTTTTCATGCCAGTCCTTTACCGCAAGTACCGCGGGTATCGGTTAAAAATTCCAAGGAGTAATTATTAAAGTTACTTAAATTTATACAATTTCTTAGATAAAAATAAGAATTAACGCCCTCAGATCACTTATAAATGTATATAGATAAATAAAAAATTATTGCAAGTTTGTTTTAAAGAACATTGCTTTAGAATAGACTGCGCGATTTGGCAGTTTTTTTTTAATTGTCATGAAAAAAATAGGCATAACCTGGTACCTAAATAAAAAAAATGCTTTTTACACTTACAAATATCGTACCAACACACTGATATCCTTTTGCCGTAGCATGATGAATACGTATTTGCGCAGACTCTCCAATCCATCGAATGCTCATTAATAAATAGCGTGTAAGTACATTTTTACACCACATTTTGCTTCTGGTAACGCATTGGTCGAATCTGAAGCTCTGGAATGAGATTTGATGAAATTGTATAGTTAATAACCAAAGTTTTACGTTACCTACCTAGATTTTAGAAAAATAAACTTCAGGTCAAAGATTATACGATACAGATGAACACTCACGCTTTAAGAGACATAACATTCTTTTAAAACTATAAGCTAGGCACTTCAAATGTGTCCAGACTATCCTTAAAACCACACCACAAAAAACCACACAACCAAAAAATAATTTTCTAAATTTCACATTGAGTAAAAATTACAACGAAGTTTTACGAACTAAAGATAAAACGACAACACACCTTTTCTCTGAAAATATCTTATCTTACCATACATCTTTGCCAAAGAAATTTCGGTTCGATGTGTTGTGAAAAGGTTCCACACTTTTACAGAGGTAAGTAGGTATGCGATTCAGACGGGCATTATTCGAACTCCAAAGTTCGCATCATGCCATCCCTCTCACACTCCTATCAATAACCATTAGTGTAAGCGAAATGGCACGAAACAAACTTCGAAATTTAAATTCCCTTCAATTTCGGCGACCATATCGCAAATTGGTATGTTATTCTCTAAATAAAACTCTACTGTTCCATGAAGTAATCACTTCGCCTGGCAAACAAAGATAACCTGACCCGCTCGCTCGGACATATTACACGGAGCCGTCTTCCGAGTCTGGACGTTAAGCCGGCTACGCACACACCTGCCGCAGGGGCAATACCGGTCGCACGGCGGTCGGGGCAATTTCGGCTGTTCTAAAAATTGCCCCTGCTTGCCTATACACATCACAATTAAGAAGTCAATTCTGGCCCTGCTTCCAATATTGCCCCTGCGGCAGGTGTGTGAGTAGCCGGCTTTAGTCGTACGGAACGCCAAATAGCAAGATCCCGATCCATTATAATGCCTGCAAGTGAATGGGCCAAGTTATAATTGTTACAGCGATCACTTCACGGACGAGGTTCTTATTGTCACACAGCTGGCCACACTGAGTATTCATTAACAACTCATGTTTCCTCTGTAATCTCACAGAGAAACAGAGTCTAGCGTGCCTAGTGTAACCTTAACCTAAAAATGTATAATTCATTTATTAGGCACTGGTCCTACCGCCGACGATAAGTGAGATAAGCGATTAGAGCTAGTGGTTTGATCTATCGGCCTCGCAAACGATCGTGGGCTCGAGTCCGGGCTCACACCTCTGTGTTTTTCGGAATTTATGTGCGATATTACAGTTGAAATTTACCATGAGCTATTCGGTGAAGGAAAACATCGCGAGGTAACCTTGGACACATCTGCGAAGCAATTCAATGATGTGTTGTTACACACCATTGAAAATACCTACTAGAATTAGTGTAAAAGAAAGTGTGGTGTATCTCTCAGTTATTAGCAGTGTAATTACTAATGAACTTCTGTTGAAGCTACAAGATTAATTTATTGAAGTTCGTGTAAAAGATAAAAAAATTGATCGTTGATTTGCGAGATTGTGTTTAACTGATTTTGTAGAAATTTCTAGTGGTCTGTTTAGGAGTCGGATAGTAAAATAACAGTCATGTTTTTAACAACCGAAAACTTGCAATTATGAAAATACCTTTTTTTGAATAAACAATATAATTTATTTTCTGAATTTAGATTTTTTTAAATGTAGCCATTAGAACCGCTTTAGAGTGACGGTTTTAGTTTGAATAAATCCGATTACAAAAATTCAAAACTCAAAAATTCTAAAGTTTATTTTGCAAATAGGCCGCCAAGGGCTCTTTTACATGTCTTTTTTTTAAACTACCAGCGCATTCGGAAAGAAGTGTAACGTGTGACGTTACGAAAGAGATGTTGTAACCAGTGAGTAGATTATCTAGTAATTAACGGATTGAGTATTTTAAATTTTAACGTTTAACGGTTGTTTTAATTATTTTTGTTTGAAATTTGTTCATCTTTTGTTCGTCTCTAGAGCGAAAAAACAATCAATAGCTAATCGCTTCCTCGCCCTTGGTGGAACTAATACCTTTCAATCCAGACAATCGTTACCTACGTGAAAATGTTCAGCATAATTACAACATACAATTTAACAATGAATAATTTATTCTGTCTAGGAGTTTAGGATTACAATTATGTAAATAGTTAATTGTTTTTACTCACGGTTCTGATTGGGCGAATATTCAGCGTTTTTTTGGCGTTTTTTTTTTTCGTCATTATCGTCTCAGCGTATACCATTAATAGAGATGATGCTGAGACTTAAATAAGAAGACTTCAGTCCTCTCGAGGCCATGGATGCAAAGTCGTGTCCGAAACGTCGAGGTATTTACAAAAATACGTTTTATTTACGTGTTTAAGTCCCGTTTTCTTATAATAATAACAGCAATAAAATTGTCAATAAATCTATTGACACTGTCATGTTTCCCGAGACGTGGAAACAGGCCTTGGTCAACCGGTCAAGCCCATACCCAAGGGTAAAAACGTGGAACAGTTCAAGAATTTGCGACCAATTCGTCCTACCTATTACTGCAAATACCAGTTATCTGCAAAAAAGTTATTTCGAGATACTTAATTCAATTTTAATGTTCGTGAGTTGTGTTATACCAGAAAACGCGTCGTAGTAGTCATTTCAATTATGTTTTTTCTTTAGTTTATCTCAATATCTTTTAGACTTCCTAGTGAAAATTTTAATATTTGGGCATGTTGCTGAGAAAAATACGATTTATACAATGCAGTCGGGATTTTTTCGAAACTTAACTGGTTTTGGCTGTACAAAAACATTCTTGAATATCTTCGAAATTAAAAGGTTTATTGCAGTGTTTTCACTTTATTTGGATTTTGTTTATTTATAACTAATTTATAATCCACAAAAATATAAAAAATAACCATGGATTTTCAAGAAATTGCAAAATATCTACAAACTTAACCGGTTTTGCCTGTACACACTACCGCAGTTTTTTTTGTAAGTTTACTTTAAAACAAATTGACTGTATACATTTATTACGATTATTGCTTAACCGTTTTTTTCACTTGCAATTATTCAACATGACAATCGGCCTTATTCATTTCTTTGTGATGTAGGAACTCTGATATTGACATGAAAACCCGCTGTCGGTACAGTTCAACATACCAGAGCTAACATGACCCCACATTGCACCGAAAACATCCCAAAAATTAGCCTGCATGAGATTAGAGTAACTTAAGAACAACAAGACGCCGGGTGAACACAGAATTGCGATAGAACTTCTGAGAGCAGGTGGCAATGGGAACAGGAACTTGTAGTCATCCAGAGGTTATTTAATTATGTCATACTCGAAGGTACCGCGCTAAATGCATGGCGTAGGAGTATGGCGGTACTCTTTTTCAAAAAAGGCGACAACACCTTACTGAAGAATTATACGCCCATCCACTCCTGCCTGAGCCATGTGCACCTAATACAAGTTGTTTTCGAGAGTCATTAAGATCTGCCTCAAATGCAAGTTTGATGATTTCCATCCTCCCGAACCAACTGGATTCCGCAGTCTTTAGTAGGTACCGTAGGCCACATCCACACGCTCTGCCAGATTATACAGAAGACCGAGGAATATAATCGGGTAATAATTATGTCTAGCTTTTGTAGACTACGAAAAAGCCTTTGCTTCAATGCACAAGTACGTTGAAATGTTTGTATTAATACATCATCCTGATCCGGTTGCTGGGCGAAAGCACGAAACCAATCTAACTGCAGTGAGGGGTAAGGAGACGTTACACAAATTTATACATTGGAAGATGGTTTCAATCGCTTAGACTGGGACAGGCTAGGCATCAACATTGACGGCAAGTACATTACTCGTCTTTATTTTACGCTATAAAGACCAGAATTCGAAAATTTACCGTAGAACTAAAGTCGTCAAAATGGCAGTGGGCAGGTTTCGTTGCTCGTAGAACCATATAACCGTTGGGGGAGAAAGGTTATCGAGTGGCAAGCACGAACTGGAAGACGCAGTGTGGATAGGCTGACTAGGTGACGAGTTCATTGTGGCACTCTAAAGGATGATGATGTCTCCAGTTGAAGTCTCATAAAAAAAGCGGTTTCATGGTTCACTATACAAATTCTGTTGTATTGATATTTGACTAACTGTAAGACAAAACCTTCATTAAGTTACAAGCTCTTAACTGTTTAAGCGCGACCAGCGCACGAGTCGCTACTGCATCGGACAGCTTGCGCGAGAAACTAATAAGTATTATTAGTTTCACTTTTATTTGTTACATTTACAGCTGATGATGAATGATCTTAGATTCACCAAATGTTCACCAGTATGCGGACACTCAAGTGTATAAGTCATTTCGTGCTTACGATTCAGTACAGGGGCCTTACCATGACGTCCTAATTCAGACTCAGTTCAAGTTTTAGCTGTCACTTTTAGTATGAATCTGACAGCGAGAAAACCTAAACTGAAACGCAATAAGACGTTATGGTAACCCCCCAGGCTATTGAAGAATTAAATAGAGATTTAAACGCTGTGTCGGAATGGGCTCGTAAAAAAACTGGTTCTCAATGCGGAGAAGACAACATATTATATAATGATCATGGGTGCTTAACAACAAATTACTAATATGTAAAACTCGAGCATTAAACCACCCGTAATTACCTATAACTGATTGTTCACAAATAATGCCTCAATAAGCCACGGTGGTTAACTTCTAATAATAATCGAACCAATAACGCGGTGTCGCTTCTGTTTTATTATTCTTTGTGTAAACTATATTTAACCACCATTTTCTTCTTTATAACAAAAGATCCGAATATATAATACATCATTGTTAAAATTCCTTTTAACGGAGAAAGGTGGTTTTAAGTTCGAATATTTTGAATTTCTTATCTTAGCTCAGTCTCCAACTGAGGTCTAGGAGTCAGGTTACCTCCGTGTGTGGTCAAGAGCTGCGGTTCGTTTTTGGATCCGTCCGAGGGGAAGAGCAGTCCTTGTTCCGGTGCACCCTGGGCATCGGATAATGCGTTCCTGGCGGATTCTGAGGGATATCATTGACTGTTAGCTAAGAGCCCGATAGGGGGGAGGGGGTCTTTTGACCGTGTAACTGTACAAAGGCCGACATGTTTTAAAAATGTCCTTTTACTATTCGCAAAAGTTGACCAACGAACAGAGCCAATATTTTTTTTATAATAACCTGAAAAATTTATTTTAGAAAAGGAACAAGCTATTTTGCTGACTATACTTGCATTGTCTTCTGTCCTACACAACAAAAAGCGGCCGTGTTAGTTTTGTGCAAGTTTTTTGGAACAACCTCAGAACGACAAATTTAATTGTATACACTGATTTAATACAATACATTATAGGTGTTTGTTTCCCTAGGACATATATCTAACCATAGAGTAATATAAATATACCAAAAGGAATCTGTATCTGACCTTCCGAAATTATTGAAAATTTATCTAATTTAAGAGATATAAGAACTGTAGAAAGAAAAATTGGTATGTCCTTCCACGTGTCTGTCTGTCCGTCTGGCTGTCATCAAACGTATTGATTGGCATGAAAAGCAACAAGCGAAATCTGAGAAAAGCGTAGAACATACATACTTAAATTATAACTAACCAAAATTGTAACGTCCGAAATGTAAAAGAAAATAGTGACTCATTACTTTATTCTCTGAATAAAAATAAAAATGTCCGTATCAAAATGACTTTATTTTAGAACAAGACGTCATCCTTTGCTTAATTACCATAATAATACTAGTTAATATCTTATTTAATGAGTTAGCTCAAGTGCATAGTACTGTCCTATTGTTGTGTCAATCTTACTAATATTTATAAATGCGAGAGTTTGTGAGGTCGGATGGATAGATGGATGGACGGATGGATGGATGGATGTGACGATGTGAGTGTGTATATTTTGTTTCTTCTTCACGCTGAAACGAGGACTGATTTGGATAAAATTTAGAACGGAGATAGTGATACCCTAGATCAGTGGTCGTCACACTTTACTGGCCAAGGGCCACATATGACACTGTGAGTTCCAGGGCCGGGCCGCAGAGTATGTGAAGGCGCTTCAAGAGGTATAATTAACTATTGATATCCAATATAGGTATAGTTGACAATTGAAACAATTAACTTTGCCGCGGGCCGCAATTTGACAACCACGGCCCTAGATTAACATTGTAGGTTACTTTTTATCCCGGAAAATTGCATAGTTCCCGCGGAATAGCGATAAAATTCTACGCGAAAGAAGTCGCGGGAAAGAAACTAGTGTATAATAATGTTCATTAATGGTATTGAAATAACTTTTCGCACCTTTAATTCAGAGAAGTACCTATATAAGCTTTGCTCCCTGTTGAGAGGGATCAAAGTGCAACTTTTCTGTTCAATGCTTTTCTAAGTGTTTTTTTGCAAATGCAATTTTTTGAAGTTGATAATTGTAAAACCACGTCATTTTCTATGCTGATAGGTAGCTCTTAGAAGAGCTAAAATGACGGGTTGCTTTTCATACAACTTTGTATGGGTAGTGGCCCTTTTATTTTTGCTTGTTTAGTGTACTCGTAGTGCGCTACATTCGTTTACCTACCGCCTACGCCGTAGACCCGCTACGCTGGTAGTTTTTGATTAACATCGTTACAGCTTTAACTTTTAAGTTTTTTTATAACTTTTTGTATACTAAAAAAAACTTACTTCAAATCACATATGCACCTAAATAATAAGTACTTACTATATATTTTCACTATCAAATGAATCAAGAATTTTACTCCTTGACTTTTTATGTTTACTTTTACGGTTTTACCGATAGAAATTAAATTTCTAAACGACACTGAAAATTCGAACACAGAAAAATCGGAAAAGTAAAGCTATGGCCGGGAATCGAACCCGGATCCTCGTCATTCCGTGACGCGTGCTATACGCCTACACTACCCATAGCAGGTGAGTAAGCTTTCGATTTTTTCTATCTGTTACTAACTGTCACGTGACCTTGTTACTATGCGAATATTTTGTCACAAAAAACTGATTACAATAATTACTCAATAAACTAAAATATTAAAAGGAGTCTGTCAGATATTCCTGGATGGAATAGTATGCTTTCCTGGTAAGAAATTCAAAGAGCTCTATCCTAAATTGTGTAAGGTCTACCAGTTGCTGTATTTTACTTGACAATTTATTATAAAGTTTCGGCGCCATTCCATAATATACTCTTACTGAGAAGCGCCGTTCTACATAACCTATGATTAATTTTGTAGTGGTGTCGTCGGCTATTTAACTTAGTAAACAGTTCAAAGTTTCGTTTTACATATATAGATAATAAATAAATAATAAATAATAATGTTTTGTCGAGGACATAAATACTATCGGTACAGCCATCATGCCAAGTATATGTATCACCAGCCTTATTATTGTTTATAGCATAAAGGTGTGTATAGATATTATTGACGTCTTAGTAACGTACATAATATACTTTATGCCCTAGACTGCACAATCTTTATGCCCGGGTACTGTACATACATATTATTATGTACATACATACATATTACATACATATTATTATGTACCGTCAGGTCTCTTTCCCATTGTGTAAGTTATCTATTGCTAGTTTTAATTACTTACCTACTAAATTAAATTCCATCCTAATAATAATGAAAAAAGATGATTTTTGAAACTAACGTAAGTTGATTGTATCTCCAAGGTTGCACAA
Organism: Pandemis heparana; assembly: GCA_963854515.1. Classification (NCBI taxonomy): domain Eukaryota; kingdom Metazoa; phylum Arthropoda; class Insecta; order Lepidoptera; family Tortricidae; genus Pandemis; species Pandemis heparana. The sequence continues at coordinate 2,756,059 of OY978016.1, read as the reverse complement.
AACAATAGATGCAGCATTTAACCAATATTTATTTAGTAATTTATTAAGTTGAAAATTTGTAAAACAATACAACGTTAAAGATTCAATTGTCTCTCGAATTTCATTATTACTTACAAAAGGAAAATAAGACAATGATGATACTCTTTGTCTAAATAATTTATTCATTTATTTATTCACAAAATTTGCAATTTGCGTCATGGAAATAGTTAATTACGTAGTTAAAAGTTACATTTTATTTATTAACACATCTGCGCAAATATCAGCTTAAGATATTAAAACCTCCCATCGAATTAATACGCCTTTTCCATTACGGCCCACTAGAAGCCTGTCAATATTCAGCTTTAAAATTAAGAGCGTTGAGCTCAAATTTATTGGTAATTTTTTTGGGAAAATGAACTGTCAGAATTTGAAATTGAAATAAAGAGCCTAAGAATTTAGACTTGCAAGATGTGACCCGAATAGCTTAGGCAATTAAATTGAAAGCCTGAAAAAATACCCTCATTAATATACCCCGTGATCACTTTTAATCATATCACAGGCTTTCTCAGCTATCATCATTGTTGGCACGTTGGTGTTGCCACTCGTGATAGAAGGCATGATGCTAGCATCAACTACTCTTATGCCTTTCAACCCCCTTATCCTCAACCTCTCATCCACAACTCCTTTTGGCCCCATAATACAAGTACCTACTGGATGCCACAGCGTTGTAACCACGTTTAATACGTAACACTTCCAATACTCATGCGTCAAAAACTTGTGTTTTCTACAGTTCCTCACGCTAGGATTGACTATTTTAGACCTTACAGATCTGAAATATTTAGTTTTGACAACAGTCAAGTAATCCTCTACACATCGCACATGTTTCTCCAAATCAGTGTCGTTAGCATAATATTTTGCGAAAATCAGAGGATTTGTTTCAGGGTCCTTACTTTTCAACTTAATGTACCCCTTAGAAACCGGATGAAGAAGAGTTATCAAGGAGAAGATAGTTTCCCTGTCTTGTCCCGCTGCCGCTATGTCCACACAAAGCTTATCATCCAATGCAAATACAACAGAACATATCAAAGTGGACAAAACAGTTGCTGCTGGGAAAGGGAACGCTAACACCTGATAATCAGGATATTTCTGAGCTTTGTCCAAAGCTACATGTCCTATCAACGTGGGTGTGGGCATTTTATCGAGATTTAAAAGTACTTTCGCATTTGCAGGCACTACCAATAAGCCTCTTCTTTCTGTTTTTATAGATACCATAACTGCAGGGTGATCTTGCAAATTCTCACCAACCAACGGTGAATCCAATACTACATCTATCCCCTTTTCTTGTAAATGTTGCTTAGGTCCTACTCCGGATAACATTAGTAACTGTGGACTGTTGATGGCTCCTGCAGACAATACGACTTCTTTTGTGGCAAATAATGTTATGCGTTTTCGGCTTACGAGTTTAACTTCTACACCAAATGCTTTTTTGTCATTAGTAAATAAAATCTTCGTAGCTAAAGTTTTTTTTAAAACAAACAAGTTTTTTCGAAACCTAATTGGACTTAGGAAAGCAACGCTGGTGCTTTGCCGTATTTTGTTGTCTACTGTATACGCTGGTGGGCCGTAACCTATTTGGTTATACCCGTTCACATCTACTAGAATATCTCGTCCATTTTCACTGAACGCGTCGAAGTATTTTCGTGTTTGCTTATCCCAATTCGGCCTGGTTACCCCCAAGTAGCCTTTAGTGTTGTGTAGTGGAGCGGAATCGCTGGCCATTATTTCTGGGCTGTTTAATCTCTCACTTTTCTTGAAGTAATGGGTCACGTTGGCCCAGTCCCAGCCCGGATTCCCGAGCGCCACCCACGTCTTGAAGTCTTCCTCGTTCCCTCGGACGTAGAACATGTAGTTGGCGCCACTGGAGCCACCGAGCATTTTACCCCTGGTCTGGTGGATGTTCTTGGAGCGATGGCTTTGAGAGGAGTAACCGTCGTTGACGGTGTAGTAGTTCCAATCGGCGAAGGAGTAGTCGACGAATGGAAACAGTCCAGGTATCTGAAATAGTGTTTTGAATAAGATGGTGCACAACACAGGATTGCAGATGTATTGCCAGTCTAGAGAGCTAAGATGGAATACCTTACCACCCAATTTCACCGGTTAACACTGCGGTTTCACCGCAGGATTAACAAGCAAAAGGTAACGGTCTGAACGGACCTTGCACTTCCTATACCACTGGGCTCCATGCAGATTAGCAAGATGCATCAGAGATATGCTAGGTAGCAGAGTGGTGTGTGAAGAAAAATCTACCAAAAGGCAAACACCAAAGCTTTATTTCCTTAGCCTCACATAATAGCACTCCGTCGTTTCCTGCCCTGGTGGTCGCACTCGTGGCATTTGTCCATTCTACCACATATTTGATCGCACCTAACAAAGATTCAGTCCACTCAGCATATGACCGCAGAGAATGGAAGCTAATCGTAACGTGGTTGCGATCCTCTGCAGTGAGGGAACAAGGAGGAAGAAGAAGAACAAAGATTAAGTAGAGACTACTTACGACGGAGTCGATGGGAGGGTCATCTCCAGCTTCTATAAGCAGCACCTTCCACCCTTGTTCTTCGGTCAGCCGGTTGGCGACCACACAGCCTGCCGAACCAGCACCGATGATGATGAAGTCAAACTTCTCTCCATCTGGAACGAGGATAAACATACACGATCGAGAATTTAGTGCAAGCAAGGCCAATACGGCTTACGGCAAACTTCTTGAGCTAGGGAAGTGGAAGGGCTACTTAAGTTCGGCCATGTACTTTTGTACCAAAGAAAACGTTAAATTGGTTTCTGCGCATTCAAGGTCAGGCTCAAAATGTTTGCCGGGAACTGTACTATGGTTAGCACAATAGCACATAGGCTACTTTTTATCCCGGAAAATTCTCGCGGGATAGCGATAAACGAATTCTTTGTAGACGAAGTCGTGGGCAGCAGTTTGTGTCAAATATATCTAATGGATAGATGTTTTTGACATTTTGGTAATGTACATAATATTTAGGCCCTTGATTTTAAAGTGGTAGCCCTGGTCAGACGACCACTTTATAAAAGTCGACCGATCTAAAAGGGTCCCATTGAAAATCTGGGCTGTAGCTTGCCGCAGTATTCGGCACTTATTTACAGTTTATTATTTTTATTTTTTTTATTTATTACCTATTTTATTTATTTACTATCTAGCTTTTGTCCGCTTTAATCCACGCATTTCTTCCACTATTAAGTCATTATTTCCTATACCATCCTTTTATCCCGCAGGCAATTTGTAAAATCCCTTCTTAGTGCTCCTCTTTGATCCTCAAGGTATGTCTGCCACATACCTACCAAGGATCTGTGTTAGCAAATCATAGAATGATCCAAGCTAAAGTGGATGCAAGCCGCTTCCAACCGAAGCATCTGGCGGTCTATGTGGCAGGCCTATCTCCGACAGTGGACGTCCTATGGCTGATATGATGATGGTGATGACGAAATCTTTGCCGTCCAAGTATTTGTAATCTTAAGAAAATGTTATTTGTATTAGCTGTATCAAAATTTATGCTAATTTTTTCTTGTGTTTGTAAAGCCGGCTACGCACACACCTGCCGCAGGGGCAATACCGGTCGCACGGCGGTCGGGGCAATTGCAGTTGTTCTAAAAATTGCCCCTGCTTGCCTATACACATCACGATTAAGGGTGCGACCACACAGCCGCTTAAAAAACGGTGACGTTACGGAATCGCAACAAAATGTATGAAGAAACGGTGAGAAAACGTGACGCTTACGACACGTCACTGCGTATACGCGGCGGTTTGGTCGCACCCTAAGGAGACAATAAGTACTGGCCCTGCTTCCAATATTGCCCCTGCGGCTGGTGTGTGAGTAGCCGGCTTTACTAGCGACTGAATAAGGTTTGTAAAACATTTTTTTGAAAAAGAACCGGGCCTTATCATGACGTCTTAATGCGATTCAGTTCCGATTCATAAGCTGTCATTTTTGACACTCCTAGCCTAGTATGGATCTGACAGCGAACGATCCAACTTTGTTTCAATTGAATCACATCAACACGTCATGGGCCTCTGGACCGAGAAGCCGTTGGAAACAGCTAATATTAAAAACTTATGTCATATCAGAGTCACACCCATCTGTAGCAGTTACCTACGATAACTGTCACACCTACAAAGTAAAAGATACCTTAACAAAGTCACTGTTTTATGTTAACAATCAAGATAATGTAGATGTTAATTGCCTATACAATTACAAACGCCACGTGTTTAAACACTAATTATAATATTATAACAAGCCTTATGACCACCAATGGCGTTGCTTTATTTTCTTGGGCCCGCTCGGTGGAGCGTTGCTATTGGTCGATGTTACGCGGCCTATATTTAGACTTTCAAACGTCAAAATAATATTTTTTAAATCGTTGCGAGATCACTTTGTGTGTCTGTCTGTATGTCATAATAATATCTTGGGACAATTGACACCAATCGAACTAGCCCCTAACTAAGCAAAGCTTGTAATATGGGCACTAGACAACGGATAAACATACTTATATAGACGGTACGACGGTAGGGACGGTACGATACGAACTTCGAAAATCGAATTTCGGAGTAACCCCTTGTGCCCAAATTTTAAGACACCCTCAGTGGCGTAACTATAAGGTGGCAGGGCTGGCAAAATGCCACGGGTCCCAGCTCTACGAAGCCCCGAACCGGCTTGGCCTTGAGCACAGAAGGGAAAATACACTTCTTTATAGTGAGGAAGAACCTGATGAATTTGCCGCGGGCCCCTAACGTAGTTACGCCACTGGACACCCTGTATTCGATAGACTCCTCAAGCTCCTGAGTGAAGAAAGCAATACCAAAAACTACGGCCTGCGGAGGGTAGTGCTTGGTACTGAGGTCCATGGTGCTCATCAGAGCAAAGGCCAGCTGGAGCATCTTCACGGATGGACCCAGGAACTGAACCTGGCTGATGGAGATCAGCCATTTCGCCACGAAGAAAGACCTGCATGTTAACATGCACACATCAAAAATTACTAGGGATATTTTATAGCCCTAGACAAATTTGATCTTTTCACGCGATAGTAATATGCCTTGAAATTTTCAAAATTGACGCTTCACGCGCAAATGGTAAAAAGATCGAAAGAATGGGCGAAAATAGGAATCACGTTATAGGCGATGCGGCTAGCAACCCATCACCATTTGAATTTCCCTTTCCACCTCGCTATTACTCATGCTATGCCTTAGGCTCTGTTTACCCGTAAGAGATCAATATAATTATTATGTAAGTAGGTACAAGGAAAATATAAATATATGTAAGATGGTTAAGGGAGTTTGATTCAGTTAGCGGTAAGATTTCGGTGTAGGTAACGTGTGGTAACGTGATCTAAAGAATACGAAATAGGTATACATAACGGTGACTAAATTGTATTTTTTTTATTAATTTAGTACCACAATAAGTACTTACATGTGTAACAATTGACACGCGAGTTGCGACTGTAGGTACGCTACGTAGAAACGTGACAATGATTTAAAAAAATAAAATGAAATAAATTGACACGAAAAACGTGCAAATTTTTTTATGAGCAATGTTAATAAAAAAAAGCATGGTTAATATTGTTCTTATGTATGTAATACGGTTCTATTGATTCTGTCTTCAAGATAATTTTAATAACAACTACTACAGCTGTCTGTGATAATACCATTTTCTTACGCCTTTCCAATGTAATTTAACACAAATATAGACAAACACAAATCACGTCTCTTCCTTACTGGGTAACCTGAGCCTAAGTTACATACATTCATGGTGCCTAGGGCGGCGGTCGAGGGCGAACAGTTACCGTCGGCAAGACACATCATCTGACCCGTTCCCCAGTCCTGTAACAGCAGTTTTCCGTTCCACTGCACCAGGAATGGGGAGGACGAGTGTGTGCACCTGCGTTTGCGCGTACGCTTGTGCACCTTATTAATATCTCCTGCGCATCTGACTGCTTCCGATGAAGGAGTTGAAGCAGTCGCCATGGTCGAAAACGGCCGGGAGAACATCATCATCACATACATTCATACATACAAACCGTTACGCCTCTTTCACACAGGGGTAGGTAGAGAGAAAGGGGTAGGGGTAGAGAGAGAGGTACTTTGTTCCACTTGTTACGATCCTGACATACAGTACCTCTTTCGCTTCAACCACATTCATCAACACCTTCATACCTACATGCTCGCCGGTTTCGGGCACTCCTGACTTGACCTTTCTCCAAAACATCTCCTATTTTGGTCCCGGAACGTCGGTCTAGGCCTTCCCCTCCCTACGCAACCATTCATACTCTCCATACAGATCTATAGGTACTTAAGGCGGTTGTTCGTCGGAACTGTTCTTGCGACGTAACAATAACAACTCACTTCACGTAGGTACACTATGTTTTTATTGCGTAAGAAGCACAAGCACAGTACAGAGATATACCAGTTTATACAATAAGAGAAGGAAGGAAACCACACGTATATCGTAAGCGCGAAAGAAGGCGGCAAGAGGCAGAGCGGCGTGCGTCCTGTGTACAAGCTAGCGGGTGACTGAGACGGGCGACCGGCGTCTGCGCGGGGTGCGCAGGGGCCGCGGTCGCGCGGCGGAGAGGGGCATTTCTACGGTACGATTTTCGCAACGACCGCCTTCCGATGCGACGATCGGCTACATACAAGGTAAGTGTTATTTGATGTTAGTTCTCATTATTTTGTTTGCTTTAATCATAATTATTATTTTTTCTTGCAGGTGCGATGCCAACGCAACACCAGCCCCCTCCAGAGACCATCAAGGGCGATAGTGTTTTGGAAGGTGTACTTCTCTTCCCGATCGTGTTGTTTTCACGACACTTTTGTTTACAGGTGGTGTTGGTGGCTGTGTTCTTTCATCGGTCATTGGGCTGCTCTCGTCGGTAAGTATGAATGCTGGTTTGAGTCTATCGATCGTGACAGTTGTTGGTTTACCCTTTATTAGTAGCGTATAGACTTTTTCGTTTCTTTTCAGCACTTCGTATGGGCCTTTGTAGGCTGGTTGCAGGGCTCCTTTGACGGCGTCTTCTCTGAGGTAAACATGAGTGGTGGTAGGCAGCTCTTTGAAAACAAATACTACCTTTTTGCAGTGCCGTGAAGCTGGTTTCGGTTGCATTGTTTTAGCGATCGATCGTAGACGTGCTACGAAATCTGTTGGATCTGTGGTGATTCGTGCGGATGGATGTAACAGCTCCCCAGGTAATCTGAGAGGTTCGCCGTATAAGAGTTCGGCCGATGATGCTTGTATATCTTCTTTGAACGCGCTGCGGATTCCGAGCAACACCAGCGGTAGCGACTCTGTCCATTTTGTTTGTGAGTGACAGACTATGGCGGCCTTTAGCTGTCTGTGTAATCTTTCGATCATTCCGTTACAGGCTGGGTGGTAGGCCGTTGTATGTCTGTGTTGGAACCCAGCCATTTCTGAAAGATGTTTGAAAAGTGAGGATTCAAATTGTTTGCCCCTATCAGTTACGATGTCAGTGGGGCAGCCGAAGCGTGCTATCCAGCCGGAAATCAACGCCTTAGCTACCGTTTCTGCTGTTATATCTTGTATTGGAACTACTTCTGGCCATCGTGTGAATCGGTCTATGGCGGTCAAGCAATATCGGTAGCCTTCTGATACTGGTAAGGGTCCAATCAGATCGATGTGCACGAACATAAATCTGGCGTGAGGAAGTCGGAATGTGCTCAGTGGTGAAGATACGTGCCGCGTCACCTTTGAACGCTGACAGGCGTGGCAACTCCTTGTCCATTCTCGGCAATCCTTTTTAATGCCTGGCCATACGAAGCGTTGGGTTATTAATTTTACAGTCGCATTTGCGCCTGGATGGCTCAGGGAATGTAGGCTTTCGAATACTTGTTTTCTCATAGTTTTAGTGACGTACGGTCTCACATTTTGGCCCTCGAAGTCGCAGTACAGTTCTGTATTGGTGCCTGGGAGTGCGACTTTTTTTAGGTTGAGAGAGGTTTTGCCGTCTATGAGTTCTTTCAGTTCGGGATCTGTAGTCTGCGATTTGGCCAGTGTTTCCAAGTGTACTGGCTGCGCTAACTCTTCTACTCTGGAAAGTGTGTCGGCCACGACGTTATCTTTTCCAGATATATGCTTTATCTCCGTTGTGAATTGGCTAATATAGTCCAAATGTCGAAACTGACGCGGTGAGCATTTGTCTTTACGTGTGTTGAATGCGAAGGTGATGGGTTTGTGGTCAGTATACACAGTAAAGTGCCTAGCCTCTAGCATGTGTCTGAAATAGCGTATCCCTTCGTAAATCGCTAAGAGCTCCCTGTCATAGGGGGAGTATTTCTTTTGCGATGGGCTGAGTTTTCGGCTGAAAAAGGCGAGTGGCTCCCAGTCATGATCCTTGTATTGTTGGAGGGCTGCGCCGATAGCCGTGTCGGAAGCATCTGTGACGAGTGCAATTTTTGCGTTTAGGTCTGGATGCGCTAGGAGTGCGGCTCGGCATAAACTTTCTTTGGATTTTTCGAACGCCACTAGGGTATCTCCTTCTATGTTTACAGGGTGTGAGCCTTTGACGGAATCTGTAAGCAGGGAATTTAGCGGGGCTTGGATCTGTGCAGCGCCCGGGATGAACTTCCTGTAAAAATTCAACATCCCTAGAAATCGTCTCAATTCCCTGACAGTCTTCGGCACGGGAAACTCTTTTATGGCCTCAACTTTTTCATTTAGTGGTTTAATTCCAGCTGATGATACGCTGTATCCCAGAAAGGTGACGGCTGGCGCTCCGAAAATGCATTTGGATGTATTGATTACCATCCCGTATTCTCGTAGTTTGGTGAAAAGCTGCTGAAGGTGTTTTTCGTGGGTCTGCTCGTCTTGGGAGAACACCAAAAAATCGTCTAGATAGGCGTAACAGAAGTCTAGACCTCGGGTGAGCTCATCTACAAAACGCTGGAACGTTTGGCCGGCATTACCGTTAGACCGAATGGTGTTGTGATTGCAGTCTTTGGTATGTCGCTTGGGTTCACTGGGATCTGGTTGTATGCTTTTACTAGGTCTATCGTCGAGAATACGTGGCAGCCGGATATATGATGTGTGAAGTCTTGAATATGGCGGATGGGGTAGCGGTCTGGGATAGTGCGGGCGTTCAGCATCCGGTAGTCACCACATGGTCGCCATCCGTTGTTCTTTTTTGAAGCGAGATGCAGAGGTGACGACCATGGACTTTCTGAGGGTCTTGCGGTGCCACTTTTCAGCATATCCTCGAATTCTTTTTTGGCTATCTTTAACTTGTCTGGCGCTAGTCTTCGAGGTGCACAGCTGACTGGTGGGCCCGTTGTGGTCCTAATGTGGTGGACCGTGTTGTGCGTCGTTTTATGAACTCCAGCTGGGCGTGTTATCTCTGGGAACTTGCGGAGTAGTTCGTGATATCTCGAGTTACTGGCGATGGTCTTGACTGAAGAAATGGTGTGTGACTGCGATACTGGTATTGCCGATGTTGCCGTTGCTGTTGTGCTGTCTATGAGGCGTTTGTTTCGACAGTCGACTACAAGACCATAAAAGGATAAGAAATCGACGCCGATGATAGCCTTGGTGACGTCTGCAACGGTGAAGCGCCAAGTATATTCACGCTTTAGACCAAGGTTGAGTTTGAGATGCGCCGGTCCGTAAGTATAAATGGGGGATCCGTTGGCAGCAAAAAGTTGGTAGCTACTCCTAGGCCGGCGTTCTTGGAGTGCAGTGCGAGGAAAGACACAAAGGTCACTGCCGGTATCTACCAGGAATTGTATCTTGCTGCTGCAGTCCGTCACAAACAGGCGACCAGGTGTAAACTGACAGTCATTTGTCGCCATTATTGACTGTCTTGGTAGTTTCCCTGTTTGAAGTCACATGGTTTTACGCACTTCGTAGCCTTTTTTCCGAATTTGAAATGGAACCAGCATGTTGGGAATCTCCTATAGTTGGACTGTGATCTTCTATCGTTGTTGCTGCCGCTGCTGCTGGTTTTTGGTCGCGAACTACGGCCACGTGTTGAGAGTGCTTCCACCTGCTGGGTCAGTGCTTCTAGTTGCTTAGCCATTGATTCTAAGACCGGTGTGGATGCTTGAGCTGCGGCTACTTGTGGTGTTGCAGGAACTATGTTGAAAACCCTGTCTGCCAAGTCTGCTAACTCTTGTAGGTTCATCTTGGGCTGCGATGCGATCGCAGTTTGTATGTTGCTCGGAAGGCGACTTGTCCACATTGCGAGGATAAACTCTTCCGGTACTTTCGGTCCTGCCAGGTGCTGCATGTGTCTTAAAAATTGTCCTGGTCGGCGATCACCCATTTCTTCGGTTAACATTAATTGTTTTACTTCTTTTTCTCTCGTCACTGACAAACGCTTTATAAGTTCGCTCTTAATTGTTTCGTATTTTCCCGTCGCCGGGGGAGACATGATTATGTCTTTTACCTCTGCTGCGTACCTATCTGTGTTCTAAGTTTGATTGTACGTAGTAGTATTTGGTGTTGTCGTCTTTGATCCCGGCGAGGGCAAAATTTCCCTCTAATTGAGTGAACCATACTGCCGGTTCTTCGGGCCAAAACGGTGGTGGCCGGACTGCGACACGACAAATGTCGTGAGGTGTAAATGTCCCCGTCGATTCCGGATTCCGGCCGGGCGCGCTGCCATCGTCGTTATTTCCAGACTTTTCTCCGTCCGACATTATGAATTGGGCTGCTTACTGTTTTCTTTGTTTGTGTTCTTCGGGGTCACCAGTATAGGTACTTAAGGCGGTTGTTCGTCGGAACTGTTCTTGCGACGTAACAATAACAACTCACTTCACGTAGGTACACTATGTTTTTATTGCGTAAGAAGCACAAGCACAGTACAGAGATATACCAGTTTATACAATAAGAGAAGGAAGGAAACCACACGTATATCGTAAGCGCGAAAGAAGGCGGCAAGAGGCAGAGCGGCGTGCGTCCTGTGTACAAGCTAGCGGGTGACTGAGACGGGCGACCGGCGTCTGCGCGGGGTGCGCAGGGGCCGCGGTCGCGCGGCGGAGAGGGGCATTTCTACGGTACGATTTTCGCAACGACCGCCTTCCGATGCGACGATCGGCTACATACAAGGTAAGTGTTATTTGATGTTAGTTCTCATTATTTTGTTTGCTTTAATCATAATTATTATCTTTTCTTGCAGGTGCGACGCCAACGCCACAGATCTATTTAGTTAAGCCGGCTACTCACACACCTGCCGCAGGGGCAATATTGGAAGCAGGGCCAGAATTGCCTCCTTAATTGACAACATTTCAAAAAAAAAGCATTTAAGTTTTTTTCGCGTTTATAATAGCTGGTTAAAAATTAGACTACCCGTGTTTCTCGGTTTTCCTTTGGTTTACTTAAATTCGTCGTTAATAATTTATTAAAGAAATGGTCATTAAAAAGACCGTATATACAAAGATAGGCATACTGATGTCGTGAACTTAGCATGATATAAAATTAAAAAAGTAACTTTCAAACAGAACTGTCATGTCATGTCACTTGCTTTGTTTATCAACCATTCATTGTCGTTCGTTCACGAATTTGTTTTTGTGTGCATGCTTTGAGTTTATTTCTATATAATGACGACGGGAAGAAAGTATCACCAAGATCCTTTAATAATTTGTATCGTCCCAAGTTGCGGAAACACGGCGTTAATGAAAAAAAATAAGCACTATAAGCACATGAACACAAGATACACAACACAAGATAAATTCGTCGACTTTGGGCAGATTGCGGCTATCCGCTATCACTAATCAGTCAACCACTTTCATGTTATTAAAGCGTCTATCAAACCAATAATTAAATATTACGAGATTTACGAGAATTGAAAACGTGTCGTTAGAATCAAGTACCCAATCCGTCGGACTGATAAAAAATGAACATGACATTGACACCATGACAGTTCTATATTTTTTTAAATTCCTACGGTAATAAATGGACTAACAGCACTATGAGTATATCCCTAACATTCACAATCCAACTTTTTTTACTTTTTTTCCTGAATATAAATAAAACTACTGAATAAAAAAATCCAAAAATATTTTTACTGTAATGAGCAGTGTAAAATCTACAAACGGTATTTTCATTTTACTACCTTAGCAAATTTGAATTGTTGTCAACAGGCAAGCAGGGACAATTTTTAGAACAGCCAAAATTGCCCCGACCGCCGTGCGACCGGTATTGCCCCTTGCGGCAGGTGTGCGCGTAGACGGCTTTAGTCTACTTTCATCCATCCTCTCTACGAAATAGCCTAAGTTAACAAGACCTAAAGGCTCGGAGGAACCTGTGGCGTCAGCAACGTTACCCATTCCAAAGGGATATTTATTATAGTGGCAAAACTGGCTCGGTCTTGACGGGGATCGTGCGTGGGTCGTCATGCTTTGTTTGACAACAAAACACACTCCGATCATCTTTTTTATGGTCGACGCATGGGCGAGGTTCGTTAAGTTTAGTGTGAGCAGAGCTGCACCAAGTTACTAGTTAACTATACGTTAAAATCGTCGATTATCGTTCAACTCAAACTTAATTGATTAGTGTTCAGAGCCTTTGCAATTTTAAAAGTTAAAAAATTCTAGTGATAGGTAGGTAATGACATTTACGAGCTTAACCAAAGCTTGACATTCATTCGGCCATCCTTTGGTAGTTTTTTTTAGAATTCAATTATTTAATTACCGTGAGCACAGAATAAGTAATAGTACTTACTAACGTAAGGCGAGGAGTATTTATTAATAGTAGGTACATTACTGCCGAGGTCTGGAAAGTTGGGAATTGCCTGATGAGGTGGTTTGCAAGCCGAGCAACCGAGTCTTGTGAAGAGACGAATCAGGCAATTCAATTCGAAATAAAAATATGTATAATATTTAAATTATAATAAATTATTAAATTGGTCATAAACTCAACTTTACCGCCCTAGCGCCTTGCCGCCTTCTAAACTTTTTTAAATCAAATCATAGACATTATAAACAGAAAATTAAAAAAAAAAACTTACACACGCACTGCGATGAAAACTGAGCGGTTGTTTTGGCTGTATGGAATTATTCTAGCGTCCTCTCAATTTTACATTTATTTTATAAAGTTAACGAAGCGCTAAAAATGGATTTTCGTTTATTTTAAATTTTAGTACAGATTTCCCAGATTTCATTTACTTCTAGGGAAGTTTTTTTTTAATTTCAAAAAGCAACAATGAGGCACTTCCCGTATTCAACTAACGGAAAGAGAAAATTTCCGGGAATGTTTAAGAAAAATTATTGCATTTCTATTTATTTCCGTTAAATAAAACCAGTAATATATTTTTCTTAATGTTGGCTAATTTGATTGCTTACAGAATTGGAAACTGACATTTTAGTTTGACACTACTACGTATCGCGTCTGTGGTCTAATCATGAACGACGAAGAAAACTGTCATGTTTACATTTTTGTTGACAAATTTCCTATAAGATTATGGTGTGATTCTCGTATCGTTTCTTCCGCTATTTATGCCAGTGTTTAGGTTTAAGTATCGCCTTGTATTGAACAAGTCGCGCGATGTCTTCGAGTTCCGTAGAAGATATCCCCGAGCAGTGTAAGGTAAGCGTATTTTTATCAGCAGAGATCGTAGAAGGCCGTACATATTCTTTGTTTTTGTGTATATTAATACGACCTTGGGCTAACTACGCTCGGTTTAATCGTAATATGTTAGTTAATTGTTTACTTTTAGTCCTGAATGAATAATGCCTATTGCGTCACATTTACGTTCAAGGATAAATAAGGCTAATTCTACAAGCAGGAATAATAAATGAAAACGCAATTGCTCGATTATTTTGTACCACGTCATAAGTACTCGTGATACATGAGAGTCCAGTTCCAAGTGGATTCTTTGATCTAATACCATGCTTTTTATTCCAATAACAGTTGAAACAGTTAGGTATTTGAAAATTATTGTTTTATACTCCTGTATAGTTTTAGTTGGATTAAGGAATTTTTAATTTAAATTAATTCCTAATCTTATTTGAATCAAAAAACTAATACATAGATAAGGATTAAGCTAAAATTTTAAACGATATTTTGATGGTGGCACTGTCTGCTTTTTTAATTTCTGAAATAAGAATAACAAGGCTTTTAAACCGATAAATACTGGCTGCAAAACGTTTATAAGTATTGTTAATGAAATAAACAAAATACCTAGACCACAAAAATAAATCTACAAGTCTATGTTGATATTTGTGTGAGGGTAGTTTCAAATCAATCTAAAATTCAATTGAATTTAATTGTAGAACAAAATTATTTAGAAGTTATATCTTAAATATTGTCTTTGACAGAAATTATCAACTTTATTCTAATTAATTACTATATTGCCATTTTCTATGAAAATTATGTAAAATTTCATTTAAAATGCAAGGTCATCACAAATGTTTTATGTAAATTGGCTGGATGTATTAATTTAGTTATATCCTGAAAGACTTTGGCTTTTACATGTGTCAGGCACTAACAGGTTATAGATTCTTAAATACATGCTATAAACAACTCAGAAGTTTTTGGTGAAAAAAAAAATTGACAACAGTTTGGCTGACTTGACAGTTTTTTTTTAATTATCTGACGTGGGTTTGTATCAAAGGAAACTTGAACATAAAATAATTTTGTAATGAAAATATGTGGTGTTCAATAAAGAGTTATTGTATTGTATTGTATTGTATTGTATGTTGAGAGTGTCAAGGGAATAAGCTAGTAATATTATGTATGTGTATACTGTGTGATTACTAGTATAGAACAAAAGAGCAATGACCTGTAAATAATTGATATTGTCAACTATTACTGATAAATTTTATCAGCTGTGTGATATGTTTACAAGAGTTGATATTTTCAATAAATATTTTACAATAATTATTCAGTAAAATAAACTCAGTGTGCATGATGTGTCCAACTCACACTTATTGACTGGTTTTTTTCTTATAAATATTTATAAACACCAAAATTTTGTTTTCATTCCTGGTATTTTTAGTGAAATTCTTTCATGAACAAATCAGGTTATTTTATTTTATTTTATTTATATATTATTTATGGATTTATTTTTGAGTGTGGCCCACCAGCGTACTTAAACACATTTAAATTTGTTACTGGCAACCCTAATGTCAGCTTGAATCAACAAAGAGTAGAAAAGAAAAAAAAAACATAAGAAACAACCATGAGGAGAGTTGTATGTATTCAATATCATTTTCATCATTACAAAATAAAAATAAAAAGCAATATTCTATTGCAACACTCAGCTCTGTTGGTTTTTGGTTCATGCTGAGGCAAGCCCATTTTGACATGGTGTTTACAAGGCTTAAACGTTATTCCACAGGACCTGTTCACCCAAGATGGGGTGCTCCTTAAAGCCTGCATCGGGCGTCCCATCGCTGACCTCAACTCAATCGGGATGCTGTGTGTGGTGCTCAATCCTGGGGGGAGTAAGGTCATTGAGTGGAGGCCTAACGACGTGATCACCATAGACTCTGACACTCAAGACCACGAATGGGCTGTGGTTAATACAATTGGTAAGGCTTTGAACTTATCGACTCCTAAATGTTTTTCCATTCGTTTTTGTAAAATTTTGTAAGACCAATTTCAAGCGAATGGTTGTACTAATCGCGGTGGATGCGAAAGGCACAGGACCGGTCCGAGTGGAGAGCCTTGGGGGAGGCCTATGTCCAGCAGTGGACGTCTTTCGGCTGATATGATGATAATGGTTGTACTAATTTCAATTTGGTGTGCATTTTTGTAGAATCAGAGGTATACAATTTATTATTTAATAAGAGTTTTTAATGATTCACGGTTAAGTTCATTCGAAATATTATAAAAAAAAAAAAAAAAAAAAAAAATAATAATAAATATATAATATTATAAAGGTAATCGCGGTTCACATCCCGTTTATATTATTATTTAATTATGTAAAATTGTACATTTATTCATAAATACATACGTAAATCACATCTATATCCCTTATGGGGTAGACAGCCTAAGGTAACAAGACTCAAAGGCCACATTCAGCATGATTGTCAGGGTATAGGTGGAAAGGGTAATCAAAATGGTGATGGGTTGCTAGCATCGCCTATAACATGCTTCCTAAGATTTTCGGCCATTCCATCGACGGGATTTGGGGGAGGCCTATGTCCAGCAGTGGAGGTCTTTCGGCTGATATGATGATGATGATGATGATCGATGGGCTTTTACCATGAAGGGAAGCAACTGGTACATTCTATGTTTTTCTTTGCTCCCAGACCAGGAATTATAACGCTAATATATCACTTCAGGTCGCCGGCAGCGTACACTAAGCGGCAACCTTACCTCAGACTACCAGAGTCTACGCTCACGCATCATAAAAATACCCCTCGATGACCTCAAAACCTTCAGGGTAACCCGTAACAATCAACAAATGCAGTTTTCAACCAAACCCGGCATCTGGCAGACAACGTTCTACTTCCAGCACGGTAACGCTGAGATCTTCGTTGCCAACTTGAAGAACCATGTCAAAACAGCGAAGACCAGGCACGATAGGAACACCTATATGGTGGTTGAGCCCAACGATGAGTCCCAAGTGTTGAATAAGAGCTTTGCCGAGTTGGATATATTTACGGAGAACACCACCGATGTTGTGTGGAATTTGGTGTCCAATTTTAAACAGAGGCCTTATGAGACTACTATGACTGCGTTTTCGAAGCTGACTGATATTGGTAAGCAATTAAATTTAAGGTTTTAGGATAATATCTAGCGTCATTATCCTCTCAGTATGTTTTTTAAAAAGAGATACTTAAACTTCATGAATTATAAAGCAATCATGTATTCATAGAACTTTCTGTGGCCTGGGAACTTCTTGAAATCCATTCTACGTTTCAACTTTACGGATCTCAATGCTTAGACTTGGTGTTGATGAGCCAGTCAGTTGGTCAGGACATTGCTTTTATGTGTAAGGTACTAGCTGTTGCCCGCGACTCCTCCTGCGCAGAATCGTTTATCGCTAAGAATTCGCTTATCGCTATCCCGTGGGAACTATGCTGTTTTCCAGGATAAAACCTATCCTATGTCCTTCCCGGGTCGGAAACTATTTGTATACCAAATTTCAACAAATTCGGTTTAGCGGTTTAAGCGTGAAAAAGTAACAGACAGACAGAGTTACAATTTAATTTATAATATTAGTATGGATAGGACTGAATGATGGAACTGTAAAAATGATCTTTTAAATAGTTTTTAGTGAAATTAAATTGATTAATGAGGGCGTACCATCTTATTTTACGAATTTGATTAGATATTATAGTATGTCACGTAGATCTGATATGCGATTACGCGGAAAAAATGGTTCGTAGATACTTATATAGTTAACTTTTAATCAGTGGCGTGACTATAGGGTGACAGGGCTGGCAAAATGCCAGGGGCCCCCAGCTCTACGGGGCCCCGAACTGGCTTGCCCTTGGGCACAGAAGGGAAGATGATGCACTTCTTTATAGAGTGGAAGGGCCTCATCTGATGAATTTGCCGCGGACCCTGACGTTGTAGTTAAACCACTGCTTTTAATTATTTTAAACTTGATCTAAATAATTATAGTACCCACCCCACTATTCATTTTTTTTTTATAAGCCTTTTTATTCCGAATTCGCTACAATTTCAGTAAGTACATGTTGTTGTTGTTATTGTCGTTTATTTATTAACTTGTCGCGTAATTCGGCGTGCCTGGTGGCATAGGCCTCCTCCGTGTATTGGAGGGTTTGGGCTATAGTTCCCACGCGCGCCCAGTGCGGATTGGGAACTTAACACACACCATTGAATTTCTTCGCAGATGTGCGCAGGTTTCCTCACGATGTTTTCCTTCACCGAAAAGCTCATGGCAAATTACAAATGTAATTTTCGCACATAAATTCCGAAAAACTCAGAGGTGCGAGCCCGGGATTTGAACCCACGACGCTCTGCTTGAGAGGCCACAGGTCAAACCACTAGGCTACCACGACTTTTTCATATTAGAGTACCCTAACTTTCCCTTCTATTATGGTAATACATACGTACATACATACATATCGCATCTTTATCCCTTACTGGGTACAGTCTAAGGTAACAAGACTGGGGATAGGCCACAATAGAGAGATCTTTCTCCAGGCAGATGTTATGTTATGCCTGGGGACCGAAGTCCGAAGGAAGAGAGTTGGAAGTTGTATTTATTAGTGTCCGACCAAAGTTTCGGTTTCGGCCAATTTCGGCCAAAATAGCGATTTCGGCTGAAGTTACGGTTTCGGCCAGAATCCGGCCGAAACCTTCGGCCGGGCCGAAATTACTTCGCGCCTCTCGCATCGGGAGCGCTCGGCTCAATTCGGGCACAGGCGGCCGGCCCAGCTGAGACCAGCGACAGTAGTATACATGCACTTTTTTTTATTATGTGTTTAACAAAAAAAAGTAACTATTCTCATATAAGAAATCCTTGCAATAACCTTTTCCTTACGATTTGTACAGTAATTTTGAATATTTTGTTTGATATGATACGTCTTAAAAACGAATAGGTATTCGGTTTCGGCTAAAAATCGTGTTTCGGTCGGACACTAGTATTTATGCATCCGCGTTGAGAAACTTCGTTAGCGCGATGTAGAACAATGTGACAGCTGTCACTAGAGCTGGCGCTAGCTACTCGTGCGTCGTAGTAGTTATGTAGCGGCCAATTAGGTGGCGCTAGTGTCGCTACAGACCTAAAACCTAATCTCCATGTTTAGCGTGATTGTAGTAAGAGTGGGAGCAATGACTCGTTTGGCTACGTAACCTTAAATGTACTAATGTTTGGTGCTGGCCAGGATTGAACCCTGAACAGGGTTGCTCTGCCCTCGAACGTGAGAAAAGTATGTATAATGTATACTACTTCACGCATCGCAGAAAAAACTCCCTTGTTCTTCGTACATACCCTAGTTCCATTACTAAGACGTTCTAATGATAATGATAATTTACTAATTTACAAAGGATATGGTATACAGTAAATAGTTCTTAAGATATAACGAGCTTCTCATATTCTGTCGCTATAGACGTGTAAAACAGTTATACAGCAACAATACTTCATATGAAAATTGAAATAAGTAATCAAATAATCGCTTTGGGCTTTAAACCACTAAATTTCATAATTCGAAATATTATAAACGGGATGTGAACCGCGATTACCTAATAATAATAAAGGTAATATAGCGAATAAAGGTAATCGCGGTTCACATCCCGTTTATAATATTTCGTATGAACTTAACCGTGAATCATTAAAAACTCTTAAATTTCATAATACATAACTCACTAATACCTCTAATTTTCAAATTACTATGGGCTCATAATAAGAATACCTAAAATATCAAATTGTTACGAGAGACATTTTGACTTTTCAGGTATTTTTAGGTATTATGAGCCCATGGTAATATGAAAATTAGAGTTATTAGTGAAAAAGGTATTATGAAATTTAGTGGTTGCAAGCCCAAAGCAAATAATCTAATTACTTAACAATAATGATAAAAATGCAAATGTCCAGGTAAGAGTTATTGTATTGTATTGTAAGGTAAAATAAAGACTATTTCTAAAGTAAATAAAATAAAATAAATAATAAATAAATATTATGGGACAAATTACACCAATTGACCCAGTCCCAAACTAAGCAGAGCTTGTACTATGGGTACCAGGCAACGGATAAACATACATAATATAATGTAGATAAATACATACTTAAATACATACGACATCCATGACTCGGGCACAAACATTCGTATTCGTCATACAAATGTCTGCCCCTACTGGGATTCGAACCTGGGACCTCTAGCTTCATAGTCAGGGTCACTAACCACTAGGCTATCCGGTCGTCAAGCTAACATGAAAATACTAACATGTTCGCGGCTTAGGGGTGGCTCAAGTCAACCTCGCCAAACCCAAACCTAAATTACTTAATCCAAATTAATCATCCAACGTTGGTTTTACAAGTGCTGGTAATGTAGCTTGGTTATGTACGAGGAAAAAGCTGAAAATTCATATCAATATTTTTTCAGTTTTTATACTTATTTTGCTTTATCGATAGTAATCTTGCATTCTTACCCACACTACCTACAGCACGGCTAGCGCGCGAGATCTGCCGAGATATACCCGTTTCGTTCTAGACAGAACGTTAGATAAAGACGGGTAGTCTATCTGCGTGACAGCTCTCGCATGCCCTCGTGCTAGCCATGCCATGTACAAGAAGTAGGAAATGCGGACCATTATTTCATGACATTAGAAAGAAAGAAAGAAGACATTTACTCATTTTGCAAGACACACAAATATAAGACATTAGACATTTGGTTAACTGTTTATTATTTATTTTATTAATAATCATCAACCATATACTTACATAACCAATAAAGTGGAAATTTAAATTTGGTTAAAAATCCAAACTACTATGGCGATTGCTGCACTTTGATTGGACAGCGCAGCATATCAGTGTCATCGAGATTTATTTTGATTTCGATATTCCACATAACGTTTGGTATATCGGCAACTTTGCCATTTTACTCCAACATTGCCCACACTGTTTAGAAACGGGTTGTTAACTGTGGTATGTTCTGTTTCTAACTTTAATATTTTCTAGTAATTTACCCCGTTTCTAAATCAGTTTAGGCAAAGTTGGACCCAAATGGCAAAGTTGTAGCCGTTTACGGCTTCACACAGACTCACAATAAATGTTAATTTAATTATTCTTTGATAAAAAAACATCATTTTTCTTATTCGATGTCCCCTATTTTCGAATCATGCCCGTTTTTTCTATAGTGCGAGGCTTCTATTCTCTTCTCACATAAATTAATACGTTACATAATTGTCTGTTTCCAGTGTATTACGGTAACGAGGCAACCGACAGGCGCGACGTGTCCGAAGAGGTGGCTGACTTACTCACCAAGAGCATGAGTGCACTGGAAGAGGCTACCACCGTCACCAAGTCTGAAGGTTACGAAGTCATAAGCGTCAAGCCGACGCTACCGCCGCGTCCTAACATACCTAGGTGAAAAAAGTAAAATCATCTACACTAGGATTAAGTACAGTCCATGGGCTCTTAAATTGCCATTCGGGTTTGTCTTGCTTTCTCACTCGCTCTTATAGATTTGATACTTGAAGCGGCCGATGGTATACGAAATCTCGCGGCACCTACGCAGTTTTCTGGGATACGTTTTAATTTAGGATACCAGCTATCTCCGTTCCGAATTTGATCCAAATCAGTTAAGTCGTTTCAGCGTGAAAAAGGAAAAACATACACACTTACTCACAAATATTCGCATAATTTTATAATATTTGTACTATTGATAATTATATTAGTAGGATTATATTATCAAAGCCAGTCTTCTCAATTTGGCCGGGTTATATCTAAACGATTATTACTAGCCTTTTTCAAAACCAGCCAGCTGTCACTTTTTTTTTGTTTTTATAGAGGAACACCACTGTCTACCGAGAAATGGGAAGGTTTGCAGGACACACACGGCAGAGTCACTGAAGTGGACGGCGTCAAACAGCTCATCTTTAGAGGGGTATGCCACTTCTGCACCTAAATGAGTCCTCGCCCTCGCGGTTGCGGGGCGCGGGGTGGGACGACCGCGGGGGCCAAAAGAGAGCGGGTGAGGACTCATTTAAGCGGTCGGTCTTACCTTATGTTTTTTAGCTACTTTGTAGTTTTTCTTATTGTTATTTCTAGCTGATTTTTATACTGCTATTGCATGATTTTACTCGTCAGGAATAATCAGGATGAATTATTGACTTAGTTAATGAATGTAACACTTATTTTAGTACTAAATTCTCATTGTAATAATTCTTTTTTTATAGTTCTAATTTAAGTATGAAACGTAACTGGAATAATCAGTAGGCTTATTGTCTAACCCGCTCGCGATCGCCATCGTGTTCATTTTGACAGTTCTTGTATGAATGTGACAGCTAGCTGATTCCGATGCCAATTTTCAGCCCATACATGAACTGACAAAATGAAGACGATGGCGATTGCGAGCGAGTTAGACAATAAGCCTACAGATCGACTAACCTGACGTCTTTGTAAAATATTCATAATCCTTTTTCTTGATACTGTATTCGGAATTGTAAAATATCCATAAACCTTTTTTGTGATCTGTATGAAAAAAATGCAACAATTTCTTATTTCAGGGTGTAGCGCATTCAATCCGCCATTCAGTCTGGAAATACCTGCTAGATTATCACCCCTGGCACATGACTAGTTCAGAAATCCGTACGTTGCAACGGAAACGCACAGAAGAATACTTCTCAATGAAACTCCAATGGCGTTCGATGACAGAAGGACAGGAAGCAAGATTCTCGGAATACAGAGACCGGAAGAGTTTAGTGGAAAAAGATGTGAATAGAACAGACAGGACACACCCGTTCTACGCTGGTGACAATAATCCTAACTTGGTGGTCCTTCAGGATATATTGATGACATATGTCATGTATAATTTTGATTTGGGATATGTTCAGGGTATGAGCGACATACTAGCGCCCCTGTTGCTGCTTTTGGGCAACGAAGTGGACAGTTTTTGGTGCTTCGTTGGGTTTATGGATAGAATTGTAAGTTTTTTTTTCTTAGTAGCTGTAGATAGATAGATAGATAGATATATCGTTTATTTGTATGCTACAATACACACAATCAAGTTAAAAAACAATAGAAAACAAAAACAAAAAAATTACACATTAGACTTAACTTAAGTATTTTGTTGTGTGTGTTGCAGTAGTGCAAAAGGGCCATGGCTCAGTGGTTAACATTGCTCGTAGGAGCAAAACACTGATATTCTGCCAGCAACTGTATTCTGTAGCAACTGCAACTTTGCCCTCTTTTCAACATTGCCCAAACTGGATTTGAGATGGCTCAAATTTATAGAAAAAGAAAATAAAACCTATGCAAATGCTGCCAAATTGTCTGTAAAAAAAACAATGGCAATGTTAGGGTCAGATGGCAAAGTTGCAGCCTTGCTGCCTGACCGCCCTTACGATCGATTAGTGTAATAATATTTAGGGCAGTTAGGGAGCCGCCCACAGAGTGGGGAAGAGGGAGAGAGAGAGGGAGATGGATCTCTCTATCTCTCTCTCTCGTGAGGGAGCCGGTATTCAGTGCAGTGTAAATAATCGACGCCCTTGCAAATAAAATATACATAAAACGTGACCGATTATTTCGCTTTAAAAATAAATAGAACTTGTATCAGGTTTTCGATTTTGTGGCACTACTCAGGTTGCTGATATTCTCGAATCAATTCATTATTTCCTCCGATTATGGAAGAAAGTCATATTAAAAATGATTTTTGCTGTTACTTGGTCAATTGTAATACCTACTTTATGAGATTCTTTAAGTGCATTCCTACTGAACTGGCAACGTCGCATTTTTGGTGATTTTTTACGATTATCTCACGGATATTGAATGAAAGTTTTAAATATGCTTCTGTAGTGCACTTTGTTTTTAGTGTATTAATGTGTCCAATGCAATGATTAATCGTGATGGACTTTTATTTTCATATTAAAGGGATAAAATAATATATATCTCGTTTAATAAGAAAATAGAAGTCCATCACGACCAATTATTGCATTAGACACATTAATACACTAAAAACGAAGTGCACTACAGACGCATATTTGAAACTTTCATTCAATTTCCGTGAAATAATCGTAAAAAATCACCAAAAATGCGACGTTGCCAGCTCAGCAGGGATAAACGCTCTTAAGCTTACAACAACATAACTATTGTGTACCTAATCCAAGAGTAAAGTGTGATAATGTCTTTGAGAAGTGTTTGTTTACATGATAAGACACTTAAGGATGGTATAACCCCTTGTATTGGTCCAGGCGTCTAACTTCGACATGGACCAGGCTGGCATGAAGCAGCAGCTGCTACAGCTGCAGCAACTCCTCGCGTTCTGCAGCCCGGCGCTGGCCAGCCACCTCGCGCAGAAGGACTCCGGCAACATGTACTTCTGCTTCCGGTGGCTGCTGGTCTGGTTTAAGAGGGAGTTCTCGCATCGGGACATCATGAGGTGAGCAATCGAGTCCATGACGTCTTAATGCGATTCAGTTTAGGTTCGCTCGCTGTCAGATTCATACTAAAAGTGACAGCTAAAACTTGAACTGAGTCGGAATTAGGACGTCATGGTAAGGCTGACTTTTTAAGAGGCTTACAAGACCTAATTTTGATGAAATTGATGTTATTTAAGCACTTTTTTAAGAAAAACTACACGCAAATTATATATAAAAAAAAATATTGTTAAAAAAAATAATCATAAATATTCATCATATTTCAAAGACCGTGGACAGACTCGATACATAATTGAACAAAATCGGCTCGATAGAAAATAGTTTGTCTCATTTTTGTTATTTTTTAACTATTTCATCGTAAATAAAGGAACTGGAGATAAAATATCATCAAAATTATATACAAAAGATTGCCTGAGGTTTATTTGATAACATAATACACCTTATTCTTTACAAAAAATTGTACATTGAGTTTAGAATTTTGTTTACCAAATAGGACAGTTAAGAATGAAAAGACCTTAAGTACAAAGAGTTTTGTATATTGATGTGTTTTTGTGTTGCCAGGCTATGGGAGGTGCTGTGGACAGGGTTGCCATGTGCTAACTTCCATCTCCTCATCTGTGTTGCGATACTCGACGCCGAAAGCGAAGTTCTAATAAACAACAACTGCGGGTTCACTGAGATATTAAAAGTGAGTTTTTTCATTTTATGATTATTTTATACATGTTATATATATTATATCCGAAGATTTTTTTTAAATATCCATTTTACATTTTCTATTTTGAAGATTTGCAAGGGATTCATAATTTTTAAGAAGAAAATTAATGCCAGTTTTTTGGACTGACTTTTTTTGAACTTTAAAATTAAATTGACTTCGTTGTTTTCCGGTGTAGTCTGGCAAGTCAGTTCCAATCGGATTGCTGCAAGTACAGTCAGCAACAAAACCTTGTATTATAATTTTAACAGAAACTTATTCACACAGTTTATAAATGGCTCTTCACAAAATTGACACAGTCAAAACTGTATCAAAACTTAAGTTTTCTTTTTCATTACAATCCTATAGTAGGGGGTACGTATTAAAATCCATAAAGTTTAAAATGTATAATGGGTTAAAATACATAATGGTTCAAAACATATAATGTGATTTACTCAGAAAATTGCAAATTAAAAGAATTGTTATAAACTAAACCTAACCTAACCTAAACCAATCTATAGATTATGCTGTCAAAAAAAATCATGTACCTAATAGTTTCACAGAAAATAGCATTATACATATTCTGATCCGCGCCCAGTGTAGGCTTTCCCAAAGTCTATTTTGCGGAGCCTCCCCTAAGGAAAGATGATGTTTCCATTTTCTTATATGGCAATTCGGAACGGTTCTCTATCGTTTGCCCAAATTTCATGTCTGTATGTATGTAAACTCTTTATTGCGCAGAAAAAAAATAAAAATACAGAAGTACACAGAAAATAGCCATAAATGCCATAAGCCATAAATGTATTGTTTGCCATAATGATCATTTGCCATAACTCTTTTTTTCTCTTTAACTGTTAATTGTTCAGGATTGTTATGAAACAAACCTAACCTAACCTATAGAGTTCCACAGGATTGCCATTTCAATGGTTCTGAAAAAAATTACGGTTTCAGAGAAAAAAAGAGTTATGGCAAATGATCATTATGGCAAACATTACGTCGTTATGGCATATGAAATTCGGGCAAATGAAATGCTCCGATTCGGAACAGTTACTTATTTACTTTTTTCTTCAGAATGACAAATGTACCTATTACGCCCCCCCCCCCTGACATTTCTCTACGACCTCCTAAGGCCCCTAATTTACCCTTTTATAATTTTTAAATCTTAAATTTCCAGCACGTCAATGACTTATCAATGTGTCTTGATGTTGACAAAATACTGAGCACAGCTGAGGGTATATACCATCAGATCGTATCAGCACAGCACCTGACTGACCAGATCAGGATAATCCTGGGCATGCCTCCCCTCAACATATCCCTGTCGACCAGCTCAGAAGAGGCGACAACGAGCCAACTCAATGGTACGGAGGAAAATGGTGATGGGAAAATTGGGAGCCCGGAGATGGATGAAGTTATGTATCAGATAGGATTAGACATGAATTTTTGAGCACGCGGTGAATATTATATGTGTATTTTATTAGTGTTGTTGGTGTGCTTTGGGCGTTTGGAAGTGGAAGGGAACAGCTTGAGTTTTGGTGTTAAAAAAAAAAAAAAAAACTGTTCCTTTTGATTTTTAAACGTGCCGTGTGTCGTTTTGTAAATATAACAACCTAGAAAGTAGTATAGCTACGATTTTTTTTCTGTTACAAAACCAATCGGGTCATACTCTTTAAAATCACTTTTTCTCATTTTTCTGTTTATAGTTTGTCACTAGTGGTGGCAATAACGGCTGTTTTGCAATAATGAATAACAGTGTTGTGTTATTCTTAAATAGCTTTTATTGTAATCTGTTGTCTGTTATCCTGTTATATTGCTGTTTTACAAAACGATAATGAACTTATTATTAAATAATTGTTATACTTATTTCGTCGCGATCGCGGCGTAAGAAAAACGTACGGGAACAAAAGCAAAACAACGCTCTGTTACCTTGTTTGTTATTTTACTGACTGACAACAAACAGCAACAGCTAATAATGATACCAAAAGTCAGTTATTTAAAATTGCGATTGCGATGCGAGCTCGTCGAGCGTATAGCGCTATCTCTCGCACACACTTACTTGATTTGTTGCGCACTCGCTTGCGCTTCTATGCCAAGTGCGGCTACAGTGCGCGTATGAACAACGTTGACAAGAGACAACGAATAATGATAACAGGATAGTTGACGATTTGATAATGTGTTGTTCGTTGCGTGCAAATAATGCATTACGTTATCTGCTGTTGTAATAACGACCACCACTATTTGTCACATCGAATTTATACTTATTAAACCAATGAACACAAAATATTTACCTTGCTACTCCGCTACTTACGTGCAAGATAACAAAGCTTCAGCAATCGAAACGCGCGTCAGTGTGTGTGGTGTTAGGGTTAATTAAGTTTGTGGGATTTGTGTGCGTTTTGTGTGGCAGTAGTGGAGGGAGGGCTTGCATGCAAAACGTATATATTTCGCACAGGCTTGGTTATCTTGCACGTAAGTAGCGGAGTAGCAAGGTAAATATTTTGTTTTCATTGAAATGGACCTCAGCAAAGTAACGCCTGATTCAATAAAATACTTATTAAACCCTTCAGAAACATGGATGTCAATGTCTATTGATTGACAAGTACGGTGGTCATATTGTCTAAAGCGCTAAGTGGGATGCTCGTATTCGCTGTCTCTTTCTACAGCTATCTTGCACCGTTTGGCAGATAGAGATGGTGTATACTGTATATGATTATAACGGTACGCGCTTTCGACAATGAATATACTAAAGAACCCTTTTATGATGAGAGTTCAAATCTCAAATTTCATTATTTTCAGTTGTGGTACTATTGAAATGCAATTTTAGTTTTCTTGCTTTTGCACATTGTAGCTCATATGGAAAGCCCAGTTCATACATATAGAACTCATACAATTATAGAAGGTATTGCCCGCGGCTTCGCTCCGTTTCCAGTTTTTTCTTTTAAGAAAACCTTGTTCTAAAGTCTATTTATTTTAGCTAGATACTAAAATGGCATTTAGCTGTGTTGCCTGTATTTTCCAATTTAAAAATAGTGATGTGCCACCACTATCGAAAGTTAACGATAAATTAAATTTAGTATAGATTTTTGTATGTATAAGCTAGTGTAATAAACTAATAAACCTTTAAATTTGCTTGATTATGATACAATCGTATTTTTTTCTTAAAATAGAACATGACCGAACCTCTTGTATTCAGACCACAAACATTGTCGATGGTTTCGAGTACACCACTAAACAATAAAAGCTGGTATCATTATTTCACAATTTGACATTTGCAATTGTCAATTTAGTATCTAGCTAAAATAAATAGACTATAGCACTCTTATCTGTGCTGTTATCCATCTTCTTCTATTTATCTATCATATTATGTGTTTGATTTGATTGAGTAGTTGTTGAAATCTTTTTTGTGTATCCTCATTGCAGTTAATTTAGTTATCCCACCGAAAACTGGCAGATTTCTGATCAAGTCGTCCGCCTACCTGCCGTGTCTCATCCAACCTTGACATTGGCAGAATCATCAAAAAGTTGATGGAGCCACTTTTCTTAAATTTGAATTGAATTCAATTGACTATAGCACGAACACAAGCGAGTTTAGTTATATAGTCACTAATATCGCTTTTTATTGCTAATTCTACGCGGACGAAGTCACGGGCAGAAGCTAGTAATTTAATAAAGTCTTTGTAGGGGCCTGCTGAAATATTCTGAAAGAATAATGCGACACCTTGTATTGTATGTATGTATGTATAACTCTTTATTGTACATAAAACAAATTAATATATGATATGACATGCAACGATTATTTTATAAAAATAGGTAAATTTAAAAAGAAATTTAATTAATAGTTTGTCAATTATCGACTGCTTGCCCCACTCTTTTGTCCTGTCTGACCATAGATCGGCAAATCAGAGTGTAACAATCGCCAGTGGTCTCGCGTTTTTTTTCTTCATTAATATTTGTATGACATGTCCACTATTGGTTCAGATCTCTGCCTTTGGTGTGGGCAGTTTACGCAAAAAAAATGACAGATACAAAGTAGCGCCCGCTTTTTGATTGTACTCTATATTTGGGCTCTTAGTAATCCATTGCGGGGCTATGTTATCTATTCATAAGTTATGTGAAAGATCACACAGTAATGATATGTAATGTATATGTCAATTGTAAAATAAGAATTGCATGTATTAACTGGGTTGTATCTATCTTATAGACATAATTAAGTATGTAGATATGTAGTTTAGAGATATGCACCCGTGAGTTTTTGTTAACATTCACTTAGTTTTTGAAAAAGTTTTACAAAATTTTAGATTTTTAGCTCATGTTTAAAAGTAACGAGTAAAATATTTTACTTGTATTTATTTGATTATGTAAAACAACGAAATACTCGATAGTAAGTGACGCGTTAATTCTTTGTCACAAAAATTAACTTTAAAACTAGTAACGTTATAAAATCAGTTATAGAAGTAAGATTTTTACTCTTCCGTTTGAACATCTGTACGTATTTTTGTAAAAAAACATTAGATGTAGACAAATGCAAAATTATTATATGGAATATTGGTTGTGTAGTGCGACTACTTAATGTGTATTTTTTTTAAAACTTTTGATGGAGCTTCCTTTTCTAAATTAATCCACTGTAATTTTATTATAACAATATTACTGGAACATCTACAAACTTGAATAATATGCGTAATCTCTATAGAATGATTTTAAGAAAAAAATATTGACTAAGTAATAAAATATTCCTACTCAATCCTTTTACAACTTTCACTTTGTATTAGACCTTATTTTTCCTAGAATACTTTAGCTTACCATAATTAAAAAAGAATCGGTTGATTAATAAAGAAAAAACATCTCATAAAATACAAACTTCTGTTATATTAGTGTAGTTTCATCCTTACCTCCCTCAAACCTGTATATTTATTTTAAAATATATCTTTTTTTTACAGGAACTCGAATATAATGGACTTAAAATATCTGTCGTAACCACCAGCGTTTGGGCATTACTCGCCTAAATCACATTACCCTATACTAAATAGACTGGAGGAAGTGATACTTTTATATTTTTATAATATACTTACTATATATGTGACATACAACGATCACCTCCGTATTACCGATTTTGTATTCGTTTCGCAGTTATAGGTTATCGAAATAAATATTCTGGATCTAGAAACGTTTTACTTATATATTTTTAATTAAAAATTTGACTTCCTGAATATATTTTTTTGGGTATAAAATCATTTTCATTGCAAGTATTTCGCTATAGTTAGTCTATTTGTGATCAATACATATATACATTAATAAATAGTTAAGAAAAAAACATTACTCTCTGCTATTGAATTAATTTTCTGCACTAGGTGCTTACTTTTTTTTTATCGTGTGCCATAGATAGATACTGTACTACCAAATCTTAAAAGCTTAAAATAGAATTATTACATTTTCGCATTTTAAAGCAGTGTGATTAAATGAAATAGCAGCTCCTTAAGAGGGTGCATCCGTGCTGAGCTCGCAACGTCGCATTTTTGGTGATTTTTTGCGATTATTTCACAGAAATTGAATGAAAGTATCAAATATGCGTCTGTAGTGCACTTTGTTTTGAGTGTATTGATGTGTCTAATGCAATGATTAATGGTGATGAACTTTTATTTTCGTATTAAAGGGATAAAATACTATATCTCGTTTAATAAGAAAATAAAAGTCCATCACGATGAATTATTGCATTAGACACATTAATACACTAAAAACGAAGTGCACTACAGACGGATATTTGATACTTTCATTCAATTTCTGTGAAATAATAGCAAAAAATCACCAAAAATGCGACGTTGCGAGCTCAGCACGGATGCACCCTCTTAAAATATAAAAACGTCAATTCGATAAATTTAAATTTAGTGTTATGTTTTGTTTTTAATGTTTGAACTGTTTATATTCGAGGTAAGTAAGTATACTCTATTCTAAGTTCTAGGAAATGGTGAAATCGATATTACACTTTTCAATTTTAAGTTAAGAAACTTCAATTTAGAGTGAGGTCATCCTTCTCAACTTCGTAAAATGTATTACAGAATATTATAATTACGAAAACAAACGTTTTTTCTTTTTAAAATTATTATTTGTCTTTAACTTCGTTCGCCAATGATCACTTGCCAGATGACTTTTTTTTAGTTCAAGTACTTACCAAAAAAGGTTAGATTTTTTTCATTTCTGGTTTCAAATAGGTACGGTCAAAGAAATAGTTTCTTGACCCACTGTAGAACGTTATCACAGACAATAATTTTCCTTGTCAATTCAACATAATATATCCTCTGTATGTTTACTGCGAAAAGGTTCCACTGTGGTTCAGGAATCAACTTGTTCGATATACAACTTCCAAATCTCGTTGCCTAACTTGCCAGGTTTTTTCATGTAATTACATAGTTATCGTTTGACATTGGAAATAAGAACAACCTAGGAGGGCTTACCCAAACCAAGGTTAAATAAAGTGAATGGTTGTCCATGTACAAAGCCTAAAAAAAGAAAAATAAAAAAGAAGCTGTCGTCCCTAATTCAGGTCTAACAATTTTTTTTACTTTAGGCCATGCAAGTAGGTATAATTTTTTTTTTTGTTGTTCTTGGATGATTTAGTTGTAATCTGACAATTAAGATGCACACATCTATTTCGGTACCTGTTTTTTTTCTATTAGATGTAGAGTAAGCACTACTATTGCAATATTTTTACAATGACTTTCCAACACTAGGCATAATTTGATAAATTTTATTGTCTCGCATTGAAAGAGTTAATTTTGAGATAAATTAAAAAAATATATGTTTGCACTTGTGTCAAAGACTTCCAAAGCTATGATTGTTACTTGTACCTTCTTTGAGAAGATAATTAATTTTGTATTTAAGTTATTGGTAAATAAAAGCTTTCATATCTTTTAAATTGTATTTTTTAATATCCAACTGAGATCTATGCACACTTAATTATAATCATATACATATTACAAAAAAAAGTATGAAACCCTATATTAATTCAAGATGAACATTTTATTATGTAAATATATTGGTTTGATTAAAACCACACTACAGTAACTTATTCAATATACATTTGAGCTTGAGATCATTATTCATATCGTACTATAGGGGTGCAGTTAATAGACCAACCCCCTTATTCATAAACACTATAGGCTTCTGCTAACTTAGCAATCGTTTGTCCTTATCTGTGAAAGGTAAATGTCAATGTGACAGATAATGACAAATGATTGCTAAGTTAGCGGAAGCCTGTAAAGCGTTTATGAATAAGGGGGCAAGAATACAGCCCTAATAATGTACATCCTGATAATTCATCAAAGAAAATATTTATTTGTATGAACAAAAAGTAACACCTGGCCCCGTTTCTCGAAGCTTATTAGACTAATAATATTAGTGTCTTGTCTCGTAAATTAAACGAAAAAATGAAACAAAACACTAATATTATTAGTCTAAGCTTCGAGAAACTGGGCCCTGGGCCCTATTTCACCAACGCGACGATTGTTGGTGACTAGCGACAATTCTTTTTACATTTCAAACTCTAGAATCTACGCTGGTTGGCTTCATATTGACCAAGGATTGCAACTCGAATTGTCACTTGTCGCCGACAATTGTCGAATTGGTGAAATAGGAGCCTGATTCAATAAAACATTTATCAGTGACAATACAATAAAAAAGAAGAAATGTCAACAACTGCTCCCAACTCTGGGACTATTTTTGTATACATGGATTTGGATATTCCATCCATTACAATCTATGGTCATATATTAACTACACTCATTTTTTGTACTTCGTCCGATACTATGCATATAAAACTTATCTTCAAAATCAATTTTAATTACATCGTTAGTACATTCATAGACATTTGCGAATGTGATTTTAAATGCACATTCAAACCGTATCTGGTCTGGTACGATTTGTCACACAAATGACAATGGAAGTTCTTGACGCCCGTGTGAGTGAGAGAATGTCTCTGTAGCTCAGATTTCGAGAAAAACCTCTTGCCGCAACTCTCACAACCATACTTCTTCTCTTTTAAATGATTCTTACGTATATGTGTGCTTCGAGAACTAGAAGAGATGAATGTAGCATTGCAGACTTCACACTTATGATTTCTCGTTCTCTTGTGGTTCCATAATACGTGCGAATGAAGGCCACCAGGTACTTTGAACTTTTTGGGACAGTATTTACAACTGTACGGTCTGTCATTGCTATGTGTAAGCATGTGTATACGTATATAACCTGGAGGGTATGACTTCCCACATTGATCACATTGACGTAGAAGTCTTTCAGAACTATTATTTTCCTTGTGATGTCCATTAGGTTGGCAGGAGTGGGAATTTAAGCTATCTTCAGTGTAGGAGCCTTCCCAACAATTTTCACACAAGTACGGTTTCATATGAAGTTTGCGATGTAATACAAGCGACCGGAAATCATCAAATTTTTCATGACAGTAGTCACAGTCACGACCTACAGATGATTTTACTGGGTGTTCGTTGACACAGTGCTCACTTAGAGTTTTAGTGGAATGGAACTCTGCTTTACACTCAACGCAAAAAAATTGTTTTGTTTCACTCACTACAGTACTATCGGTTTTGTCTCTCTGTCGCTCATATCGCCTCATTTGATAACTTGTCCCTTCATCTTCTGATTCGTAACTGTAGTCTATGTCATCAAAGTTTTCCATTAATTGAGAACTTTCTGCCAAAGTTTTGGCACTAGATTCTATCAGGCTTTTAAATGAATATGTCATGGTGAGTTGGTATATGCAGTTAATGCAGATATTTTCCGGATATTGGTCTTCTGAATTAACCTGTAAGAGTAGAAAAAAAACGATTGGTAATGTGTTTTAATTTTAATAAATGAAATAGAGTATTTAAGTCATGTAGGATGTCTATTATTTATTTCTTCACTAATATTGGAGCCATACCCCAACGGAGCTATAAAGATACGTAGATCATAAAAATGTAGTGATTTCAGTTGTAATACCTTGAATTTGTAGAAATTTTCTAATATATCCGATACTCTAACATTTTCTCCACTTATTGAAATAATTGTATGAATATACCGCATTTCCTTGCCGCTGGTTAAGCATGTTCGACAACTGTCCTTAAAATTCATGTCTAAAGTTTACTTCATATAATACTTTATTTTATTATTTTTTATTTTTCGTCAACATTCAGTCATTCAATAATTTTTGCTTCTTTGCTTGCATGACAGTGACAGTATATTTTTTTTTTTATACAGTGACAGTAGTTTCGCTACAGATTACGCTAAAATAACAGAAGGCGCGTAAGTCGAACACTAAGTTTGGATGTTGGCGTAACTGAAATATCACAAAATTTTGTTACAGTATACTTTACGCAATCTGTTGAACCGCACAGCAACAAAATTGCGAAACATGGTGTTTTTTAGCTTAGCTTAAAGCTTAACTGTTTAATTGACATTTTGATTTGACATTGACATGGAAGAAAGTACAACAATGTCCTCAGTATTTAACATACCTGAAAATGATTCCTTAAATCTAAGCAATTCCAACTTACCTTCAGCACAAGGGAAGCGGCGAAAACGTAAAAACAAAAACAAGAAGCAGAACAAGCAATTTAACGCGAATTTATTCAAGAAAAAGTTCTACAAACGCAAACCTGTACACAACAGTGCATCAAAGGTGGTGTTTACAATGTCCTCCTGGGCTGAACAGTTTACTCTCGCGTCTACATGGCAGTTAAAACATCAACTAGCATTTTGGAAGGCGAAAGCCAAGTCTCTAGAATACGAAAACGGTGTGCTACATGACATTATACGCAAGAATCATTACGTTAGCAATGTACAAGGCGAAGTTCCCTGTACTTCCAAGGTATCCGATTCCTCAGATGATGAAAGAACTGAAGAGCACGTAGATTTGCCGGCTTATGAAGCTAATACCTCCATAGAGGAAGGTAAATTAGGAGAGTGGACAGAGACTGAAGGTTCTACCACAGAAAACATGGCAATTGATACTCAAATAGAAGCTTCGGAGGACTGTTCTGATGAAAAGAACATAGAAGTGAGTGAAGAGTTCATTCAATTTCTAATGGTCAATGCTAAACATAAAGAAGAACTTAGGTTAGAACGAGAAAGGCAAAAAAAATTAGAAGAAGAGTCTGCAATGAGAGAGAAAGAAAATAAATTGAAAGAAAGAAGGCACTATGGGTTGACACCGCAAGAGCTTTATGGTGATAAGTGGCAAAAAATATCAGCATTAGAGATGTCAATGCAGTCTAAATTTATGTCTGATGTTGATAGTCTGAAACCTGCCCATTGGCCTGTGATACCTTTTAATTTTGATTTTAGTTAGATCAAAAATGTAATATAGTTTACACTTAGAATGGTTGTGTGTTTACATCAATTGAATTGAATTTTTTCTTCTCGATTTTTGTGTTCATTTTTATGGTTATACTAGTCCCTTATATATTTCTAAGATATTTCTAAGAAATAAGATGCATTGAGGTAAATTCGAAGTTGGCCAAATTTCAAACATCATGGATATATCCACTAAATGGGGAACAATTACATAATCTGGCATATAACCTAACCTAAGTGAAAGACGGAGCTTCTTGGTAGGCGTTGCCAGATTATGTAATTGCTCCCCATTTAGTGGGTATTCTCAATTTTCGAAATCTCCCCAATTTCGAATTTACCCCAATGCACCTCAATGAAAACAAGAACACATGGAAAAATCAGAAAAGTAAAGCTAAAGTGAAAGCTGAAACTTACACGGAATTCTGAGTGGTTCTTTGAACTGATGAACTTTTTTTCTTTTTAATCTGCAATCAATCTCTTCAGAAAGTCTGAATTTCATTCCCATTCCAAAGATATTAGAAATTACTTCTATTTGACTTCAAAAGAGTTCATCTTCTATAATGTCTGATCTATCTGCAATCCTCCCATCTTTTCAGAGGGAACAAATTAAAAGACAATGTTTGTTAAGATTTGATAAATGAATCTCATTAAAGTGACAATTTCATATATTTTCATGTATTGAACTGGTAAAGTATTACAATTTTACCTGTAAAAAGATTTTACTTTAGTTTTAATCCGATACTCCATTTTGTTATGAGAAATAGTAATAGTGCACAAATAACTGCCAATAAAACATTGAATGAGTTGTGATTTTTTCTCTTCGTTCGTTGGGTTATTCAGAAATTCATATCGGACCTCTCACCCTCTTCTATTATTCATTGATTGTGAAAAAAAAAAAAAGATTGAAAGTTGTTAATAGCGCCATCTGCCGTAGTTTTAGAGAACTATTTCAGACTCTCGCCGCCTCAAACAGACAGCATTAAGCACTCTGATTAAAAGACCATTTCGCTCACTAGATGTCGCCTTCAGCCTATTAAGCCGGAATCATTATAAAGAATACGACAGCCGGGCACTGCTGTTAATTCTCGTTAATTTTTAGGGTTCTGTACCTCTGAAGGAAAAAAGGAAAAGATCACTTCGTTGTCCGTCTGTCTGTCTGTCAAGACCACTTTTCTCAGGAATCAAAACATATGGGGTACAGTTGATCTACAGCCTGGCAAAAAAAGAGTAGAAATTAAAAAGTGGCAATACTGCAGTGCCGTCCCTTTCTAATCTATACGTATAAGAAAACGGGACGACACTACTGTATTGCCTGTACATTAATCTGAACGTCTAAATTTTTTACGTCTGTTTATGTACCTACGTAATCAATCTCAGCTAACACTGAATTTTAAAATCCCTAGCTGAATTAATACGGAACCCTCGGTGCGCGAACTCCGTCTGCGCAGGATTCGCTTATCGCTATCCCGCGGGAACTATCCAATTTTCCGGGATAAAAACAATCGTAGTTATGTCCTTCCCCGGGACTAAAACTATCTCTGTAACAAATTTCAACATAATCGGTCCAGCGGTTTAATCGAGAAAAGGTAACAGACAGACAGACATAATTATTTTCGCATTTATAATAGATATTAGTAGGGATTATTGTATCTAAGTGGGCGACTTTTCGTTGCGGTCCAACGCACAAAGGAAGAGCAATTCAAGCAAAGTCGGGGGGGATTCCGTTGTATTCAATCTTATGGACCGGAGCTCCTTGACTTAAAAAATAAGGGCCACTTATAGTAATTCGATTGTTTTAGCATTATCAAAGAAGGTAAACAATTTTAATTTTCGGTACGTCTTTTTATTGAAAAACAGTTTCAAAACATATAAGTAACAGCAAGTTTGAATTTAAAATCCCTGGAATATTGTCACTGTTTTGATATGGTTTTATATTTTTCAGTTACCGATTTTTAAAAAGTGGTTTCAATAAAAAGACATGCCAAAACTGGTTACCTTCTTTCTAATGCTAAAAAAATTTAAGTATAGGAAGTTTTAGTAGGTAAAAATACTACATAACCCAGCGCCTCCCTCACAAAGATTTTTACTGTCCCAAGTGCTCCCAGTGTCCCCTGAGCACTCGTGTCCCCGACACTAGCTTAATGTAAGTGACAAACTTTTTACAAAACTTGGCCTATCAATGCTTAGTGAAGTTTTCGGTCACAGAATACGTCTCGACCGCGTTTGAAGCGTTAAAATGTCAAATACTATGGGAACAGTTTGTTGCCGTTTCGATCCGCAAGTGGCGCTGCCAATTTTTCCATAGTAATTGAGACGTTTACGTGAACGCGTTCGAGACGTTTGTTCGCGTGAAAACTTATACTAGAGGCTCAGTCGTTAGTGTCCCCGGTGTCCCCGGTGTCCCTGGCACTCGCACAATGCGAGTAAACCAACGCTAACGCTCTTGCCGATGACAACTTCAATCCTAAAGGTGGAAACACATTATTATTATTATTATTTATTATTACTATAGAGAAAAGTCTGGAATAGCACATAGGCTACCTTTTTTTTCCGGAAAATAACTTGGTTCCCGGGGGATAGCCATAAACATGTCAATTGACAACATTTCATATTTCTGAGCCTATAATTTTAATGGTTCTCTGTATTCTGTTTGAAAAGATGAACATGCTGACAGTTTAATTTTTTCGCTAGGGTTTGTATTTAATTTATAATTAATTTATTAATTTTTGCTTATTCTAAAAGGGCGTAACTCCGATACTATCACAGAATAGACACTTATCCTTTTGTCTTTTCTGTATAGAAAAAAATTTGACGTCAATTTCAAATTGTCAATGTCAGGCCTTATTCTCCGATATTCGATTTTCGAGGTTCGCTTCGTGCTGTTCCGCTCATACTAATATAGTCATTAATTTGAGAGTGAGAGAGAAGGTATTCAACGAACTTCAAAAATAGAATTTCAGAGTTGCCCCCCTTGTACTTTGAAGTTGTCATATCCAAAATTATGGTCGCTTATTTTTTCTCGTGAAAAAGGCAAAGGTGTTTCACCTATCCTGTGGTAGTTTTGGTAAAATTAGGACATATTTTTAATTAATTTTTATTTTTTATAATAAGCGATATTAAAATTATATAAACATATTGCAGTGATCAGGAGGCAAAATGCTTTCGAACCATATATACATTTTCAGGTGTTATAAAAATGAAATGTTGTCAATTGCTAATTCTACGCAGACGAAGTCGCGGGCAGAAGCTAGTAGCTAATATTCTGAGCTAATGTACACACAGCAAAGCTATTCGGTAAGCACGTTTCAAGCGGCGCGTGCATGGCAAAGGTGCTTACCGAATAGCTTTGCTGTGTGTACATCGATTTATTACGATAAAATATTTTAGCCAGTTGCAAAATTAGCAGACGAAATCGCGGGAAATTTATTCAAGTATGTACCTAGTTAAAGTTAAATAAGTACTTCAAAGTTCTACTTCTCTTAATTGGAACCAAAAAAGACATAGAACCAATGTACCTACATTACCAGCACTCATCTACACCCGCTACGCTACAGGATTGCAGATGCGTTGCCCACCTAGAGAGCTAGGATAGAATACCTCAAGTGCCAGTAATTTCACCAGCTGCCTTATCACCTCCTAGCCGAAACATAGCAGCACAAGCTCTTAGCCCGAGGTCTTAGGTTCGTCATACGGTAGGTACCAAAAAAAAAACCGGCCAAGTGCGAGTCGGACTCGAGCACGAAGGGTTCCGTACCAGATATAAGATTTGAACTGGTCACCTGAGAGAACGCCTGTTATTCCACACCTTACCACTAGGCCAAACGTACATACGTAGAAGCAACGAAGTCAACGTTTACACTTCAAAAATCGAACGCGACTCTAGCTTTATTCGTATTTCAAAATAAGCTCTTATAGCAGCAGCGGTCGTCACACTTTACTGGCCAAGGGCCACATATGACAGCGTGAGTTCCAGGGCCGGGCCGCAGAGTATGTGAAGGCGCTCCAAGAGCCTTTGCCCACTTATACATATATATTCAGCTTATTTCGTTATTTGAAACAATTTACTTTGCCGCGGGCCGCACAAATAACGGCCACGGGCCGCAGTTTGACGACCACGGTCTTAGAGGATTCTAATATCTTGGTACTTAAACTTAACATTTTTTACCCATCCCAAAAGTGTTCAGCGCCGCTAAAGAAGTTTTCACTTCAAAATAATGTCTCTGGAAGACGTTCGTAATTTTTACATAACGATACAATTGGGATTGTTCATTTTTTTTAACCCCCCCTTTTTATATTTTTTTTAGAAAATATGGAGCATTTTAAAAAACTAATTTGAATATTTCGTCATTTCATGGCTTAATTTAATTAATATAATTGCTTAAAAAAATGAGATACGACTTTTCGTAAATTATATTATACGGCCGGCTGAAATAGGCAATTTTCCCACAATTCTTTGGAGATAAAAAAAAAAATAGTTGTCATAACTGTTGTGACTGTCATCTCAATGTCAAATATATACTGTTTACTTTTGGTTTACCTACCTACAAGCTTATTGTATGTTGCGTTAAATCCTGATCATGGTTATAATGAGTTGAAAATTTATGAATGTGGAAGTATGTGGCATTGTGTTTTGGTACCGACTTACATCGAAATTATCCTCGCAACAATATTGTGTACTTATAAACTTTGATGTATTCAACATTTACTTCGCGACACCACTTTTCTCTTAAGTCTTCTCGGATCCGTGCGAACTATTGTTTTGGAGCTGTTTTTAGAGTCATTATTTCAGGTTGGAACAAAGCATTTTCAGTAATTTCCATTATTTCGTTTTAAATCGACCGACAATTTTAAGTTTTCAACAAAACAATATTTACTTTACTGACATTGGGTGACACTGATAACTAGTTGACATATAAATTTAATAGACAAACTAGATATTTGCCGATTTATTTTTTGAAACTACCAACAGCCGCTCGGTAAAGTCGAATAAAGATCAAATATTTTTTTTGCAAAATATCCGTAATCCTTGACTATTTTTGAACGCCAGTAAGATAAAACAGTTCGCAAGCCCCATACTTCGAAATGGTTTTCAAATCAGGGTATTTTGTAAAAAAATGAACAATCCCATATCATAATAGTGTAACGTACTCTTTGCAAACATATATACCTACATAAATCACGTCTTTAAGTCTTTATCCCTTACGGGGTAGACAGAGCTTAAGGTAACAAGACCTAAAGGCCACGTTTAGCATGATTGTGGGCGTATAGGTGAAAAGGGAAATCAATAGTGATGAGTTGCTAGCCGCGTCGCCTATAACATGATTCCTAAGATTTTTACCCATTCGCGATGGGCTTTTACCATCTGCGCAGGCTACATAATCCAGTTTTTTAAGTCCCACTGCTGGGTAGGTACTACAAGCCTCTAAAGCCTCTTCTCAGAATGACAGGGATTTTTGGGCTATACTTCCGCCTTGCCTTGCCTTGCTTGGCTTTAGTTCGCCTTTGTACTATTTTCTGTGGATTTCTGTATTATTTAAATTTTATGTGCAATAAAGAGTTTACATACATACATACATACTTCCCACGCACGCCCAGTGTGGATTGGGAGCTTCACATCGCATCGAATTGCTTTGCAGGTGTATGCGGGTTTCCTCACGATGTATTGCTTCACCGAGAAGCTGGTGATTTTCTAATGTAATATCGCAAATAAATTTCGATGGTGCATGCCCGGGATTCGTACCCACAACCCTCTGCTTGAGAGGCTGTAGGTCGAACCATTGGACAATGACGGCTTTTTGACCGACTTCAAAAAAAAGGAGGAGGTTTTCAATTCGGTGGTATTTTTAGGGTTCCGTATCTGAAAAGGAAAAAACGGAACCCTTATAGGATCACTTTGTTGTCCGTCCGTCCGTCTGTCCGTCTGTCAAGACCCTTTTTCTCAGGAACGCGTGGAAGTATCAAGCTGAAATTTATATTAAACTAGCTGTTTCCAGCGACTTCGTCAGCAAAGAAATAGTTTATCGCTATCCCGCGGGAACTACGCAATTTTCCGGGATAAAAAGTGGCCTATGTGCTATTCCAGACCTTTCTCTATGTATGTGCCGAATTTCATCCAGATCCGTTGGGCCGTTCTAGCGTGATTGAGTAACAAACAAACATCCATCCATCCATACTTTCGAATTTATAATATTAGTTAGATACTCAGGTCTACTGCCCCTTGGAGCTGTGAAAAAATCAAACTTCTAAGCCAACGCAATCAAAAGATACAGCCGTAAAATTTCCGCAACTCTCAAGGGAATCAAAACCTACAGGGTACTTCCCGTGAACGCAGAATCTTGAAATTTGGTGTGAATGTAGGTCTTAATAGCACAGATTAAGGCGAATAATTGCGAAAAAAGTAAATATGTATGTATGTCTGTAGGTATATATCAGTGACCAATATAAAGTGACCCCACATTGCGTACATTTTGCTTTGGAGCAGGGCTCTGCTTACACTGGTTTATAGATATTTATAGATAATGATACGGAACTCTCGTTGCGCGAGTCCGACTCGCTCTTGGCCGGTTTTTTTTGCTAACTTACTCTTTAGTTAAGAAAAAAAAGTCAACGGCAAAAACAATTCACTCAAACATTTGTAATAAAAATTTAATTAGAAATAAAATCGAATTAGGTAACAGAGCAATATTACTTGACAAAAAATAATTATTAAGTATTAAAACAAGTGATTTCGCTGACTGTACTTGCACTACCTATCCGTCCTAGATTTTGTAAGTAAATAAAGTAAAAGCTGAGCCAAAAACCATGGATAATTAGATATTACCTACTATCAAACAAATTGATTCCTGATCACATCACATCACATCACCAGCCTATACACGTCCCACTGCTGGGCACAGGCCTCCTCTCAGAATGAGAGGGCTTGGGCTATAGTTCCCACGCGGGCCCAGTGCGGATTGGGAACATCACACACACCATTGAATTGCTCCGCAGTTGTGTGCAGGATTCCTCACGATGTTTTCCTTCACCGAAAAGCTCATGGTAAATTTCAAAATGAGATATCGCACATAAATTCCGAAAAACTCAGAGGTGAGAGCCCGGGATTCGAACCCACGACCCTCTGCTTGAGAGGCCACAGGTCAAACCACTAGGCTACCACGGCACTTGATTCCTGATCATTTCACATTAAATGTATTTCGCTATTTTCGCTACTAAGCGATAAGACCTCCTGGCGCCTATTGTATACTTTGTTATTTGTTTCTGTAGGTATTGTTTTGTACTGATTTGTGGTGTCCAATAAAGAGTACTTGTATTGTATTGTAAATGTTATGGTGACATTAAATTTAACTGGCAAGGAAAATCATTGTAAAGTTTACTGTCAGAACGTTCTACGGTGGGTCTGGAATAATACACTCCAGTTTAAACATTGCAAGGTAAAAAATAAAAGCTGATATAATAGCAGGTGGGAATATTAAAGTTCAGATTATTAATTTTGTGTGACAAACATGGAAGTAGGCTGCTAAACACTTTTACTCTCTTTGCGTCGGACAGTTAGGCTTAAACACTAATATAAACTATTAAAACCACAAGTAGTGCGTTGATGTCTTTTGTACTAAAGTAGACATGTGTAGTTCACGAATGAAGGATTCAAATGAAGTATATCAGTCGTTGTCACTCTTTCATTCACTAGTTCAGTTCAGATTTATATACTTCAACAGTTCACTAGTTCAGTCCGTTCATGTAACATTAAAAAAATATTATCTTGCCTTCTTCAACCGCTCGTTTTGGCATCGTGATTTGAAAATACAATTTAATTAATCTATGTATTTGTAAATACGGCAAATGACTCAATACTTCAATCAATAGTTCCGTGATAGAGGTCCACGCCGCAGCCAAAAAACCCGGCGGCGGCGCGCTGGGTTTTGAACCCGGCGCGGCGCGGCGTCGCCGGCGTGAGGACATTTTTTAGGAGGAATAAGTAACTAAAGAAAACACATGTTAAGCGTGAATAAAAATCCGCGCCAATCCTGCAAGCCAAGGAAACATTTTTTTATTTTGTTCCCAATACTACAGAAGTCAGTCAAGTCCTGGCAATTCTATTCACAAAGTGCATCGTGGAAGGTAAAGTACCTACATCATGGCATAACGCAGTAATCACCCTAATCCACAAAAAAGGGGACATCAAAAGGTTGGAAAACTACACAGCTTCAGTCTACTGTCGCATGTCTACAAGCTCTTCTCTTGGGTTCTAGTTAACAGACTTGACAGGAAGCTGGAATTCTTTCAACCCAGAGAACAGGCAGGCTTTCGCTCAGGCTTCAGCACCAACGACCACCTTCAAACTCTCAAAACAGTTGTAGAGAAATGTAATTAGTACAGGAAACCGCTTATCCTAGCCTACATCGACTACGAGAAAGCGTTCGACTCCATAGAGTGGTGGCATATAGAGCAAGCTCTAGTTTCATGCCGTATCGATTAAAGTTACATACAGATCCTCAACCACCTCCACCAGAACGCAACTGCCTGTGTCTCCCTGCACAAGAAAACGAACAAATTCCATCTAGAGAGAGGTGTCAGGCACGGGGACACAATATCACCGAAGCTGTTTACCGAACCTGTTTAGAATGTATATTCCAACAAATGCAATGGGCAGGGAAGGGGCTGATGATTGATGGAGAGAGATTGACCAATCTGAGGTTTGTTATTGACCTGGTTTTGGTCTCGGAGAGCATTGAGGAGATGATGACGTTACTGGAGGATTTGAGAGTGGAATCCGAGAAGACGGGTCTTAAAATGAACACGGGAAAAACCAAGACTATGACCAACATTCCGAAGTCACAGACTACCAGCTTCCAGTGGATAGAGTAACCGAATACATATATTTGGAGCATAAGGTTACACTGGGCTTTGAGAATCAGGTAGCGGAAGTGAA
This sequence comes from Pandemis heparana, assembly GCA_963854515.1. NCBI lineage: Eukaryota > Metazoa > Arthropoda > Insecta > Lepidoptera > Tortricidae > Pandemis > Pandemis heparana. The sequence continues at coordinate 2,712,087 of OY978016.1, read as the reverse complement.
AAGACGGATCGCGCAGGCTTGGGCAGCGTTCGGTGCCAATTGCCAATAAGCAGATTCTACGTGGTAAAATATCCCTGGATCTCAAAGTCAAAGTCTTCAAGCAGTGTGTCATGCCCGTGCTCACCTACGGTACAGAGACCATGACCCTTGCACAAAAGTCCGCCGAGAATTTCGGAGTCGTGCAGAGGGGTATGGAGAGAGTGATGTTCAGGATCACCCTTCGTGACCGGAAACGTAACAAATGGCCCCGAAATAAGACCAAGGTGAAAGACGTCATGGCTGTCATAGGAAGGAAAAAGTGGACATGGACAGGAACATTGCGCGAATGGACGAGAGTCGCTAGACAAGGCGAGTCCTTGAATGGAAACCCAGAGCGGATACTCGAGGGCGCGGCAGACCACCCCAGCGCTGGATGGACGACATTCAACGGCACGGGAGTCGAGACTGGATGAGACGGGCACAAGATCGACAAGAGTGGAAGAAGAGGGAAGAGGCCAACATCCAAGATTAGGTCACCAAAAGGCCATGATGATGATGGCGATGACTTCAGAACATCATTATTTAAGCTTTCCATATCAGCATAGAGACAGCGCATTGTTGTTTTGTTCGGTTTGGTCATAGGTAAAATATTTATTCCTAGTCGGCGCCAAATTTTTACCGCCCCGGCGGCGGCGGCGGCGCGCCGAGGTTGCTCGGCGGCGGCGCGTCGGCGCGGCGTGGACCTCTATTCCGTGATCGTGAAAAAGTCACGTGCGACTGTATAAACTCAGTAGATGGATCTTTTGAGTTACTGAACTGAACTGAACTAGTGAACTAAATGAGTGATATACTTCACAGTGAAGGAAAGAAGCACATCAATCTTTTCTTTCAAGTGAAGTATTTCGCGCATGTCTATACTAAAGCATAGCAATGTCATATAAAGGTCACCATTCGAGTCACAACCATATAAAAAAAATATACGAAAAAAAATATACCAGATCAAAATCATCTAAAAGTAAAGCCAAGTATGCAGCTTAAAGCTCGCCTCATCCGTTTCTTCTAAGCTCGCTCCGCGGCTACGAAATTGGCGCTCAAACGGCTTGCGAGGCAACCTGTTATGGGGGCGTCCCCCCCGAACCCCTCATTCCCCCCAAACCACACCAGTGCCTTCCGAGACCCCGGCGCGAGACTACGCATGCGCGGCTTTTTTTTTAAAGTGAATTCTAGTGTTTTAAGCCTGTGTTTTTTCGGATTGCAGTGCTTTCAGTTTTGAGTTTAGTTATTTATGTATAAGTTATACTGTGTGTTGTGATTTGTGTAGTGATATACTTTGGAGGTTGGTTTCAATTTACGTTAAGGAAATTATTTTAGTTAGTTAGTTACATTAGTTTATGACTAGAAAACGATTTATGCTACATGTTTTAATGTGTGACTTTCACTTAATGCGTAGATACTAAATTGGAAGCTTAACTTTAAGTTTAGTTAAAGCTCCCGTGAAAGCTTGTTGGGTTAGCTTTTTATGGCTAATGTAGCCTTTAAATATCAGAGACGCTAAAATATATTAACAGGAATGTATTGCCTAACGAATTATTTTTTCGAACACTACACATTCCAGTCTAGCTAAGCGTGGCCTGTAGGTCTTAGCTTAGGCTCTGTCTACCCCGTAAGGGATAAAGACGTGATTTGTGTACGTACGTACACATTCCAATACTTAATTCTCAAAATCACGTTGCCATTTTCATTACACGGCCATCCCAAAATCTGATAGCTGCTATGTAGTTCACGTTCAAAAAAACTGGTTAGTAATCCAAGTTGTTTATCCAAATCTAAATAGTTACTTAGTTACTTAGGTAGGTGAAATAACTGTGAACAGAGCAACAACAAAACTATCGTAGTAAATGTAGAGGTAATTTACACACATCAAAAAAGCCTTGGGATACACTAATCTCTAGACAAATTAGTTATTTTTTTTTTATGTGAATAGGAAGGCAAACGAGCAAGTGGGTCACCTGATGGTAAGCGATCACCACTGCCCATAGACACCCGCAACCCCGGAGGGATTGCAGATGCGTTGCCAACCTAGAGGACTTAGTTGAAATGCCTCTTGTGCCCGTAATTTCCCCGGCTGGCTTACTCTCCACACCGGAACACAGCAGTGCAAGCACTGCTGCTTTGCGGCAGGATTAGCGAGTAAGATAGTGGTAGCGATCCGGACGGACCTTGCACAAGGCCCTACCACCCGCAATTTTGATGCAAGACAAATTTGATGTTTTGACTCTGTAGTAATATGCCTATATTGAAATGTTCAAAACTGTCTAGGGATAAAATGATGGTCTTTCCGAACGCGCTGGTAGTTCCAAGAAAAGAGACGTAAAAAAACCCTTGGCGGCATTTGCAAAATAAAGTTAATGTTAAAAAAGTACAAACTCAGTGATGTGAAAATATAGATGCAAAGTTAGAGTTAAAAAAGTACAAACTTAATACCTATAGATGACTTAGTTTATTTTAGCTTTAGTTACCTTGCTCTAAATTATTAAACTCACATGCTTTCTTCACTAAGTTACAAATACAGTGAGTGTGTTTTCTTTATGTCGCTCTTCAAGTTTCGACTATTGTCGGATTGCGATCAGGGGCCCAATTTTTTAAAGCACACATGTCAATATACCACTCGAAAGTATGTAAATATGTATGTAAAATTGATAACTCTTTACTGTGCAAAATAAACATAAAACAAAAACAATTGACTTTAAGGGGTCCCTTCCAGTCAAACTTTGAGTGGATTAGCGTTAAAAATCGTGATGAATTTGGAATACAAGTAGCTTAAAAGACAATTACAGCTCTCATTAATCCTTTGAACTAGTTAAAAATTTGATTAGAGCTGTAGTTTTGAAGATATGAGCAGATTTTAACAACTTATGTTTGATGCGCTTTCAAAAATTGGGCTCGAGCACAGGTTGTTAGGGACCGCATAGGTATACACTCAGTGGCACAAAATTTGGCCCGGCCACACAAAATTACCCGAATTGCATAAACGACCAAACGTGTATATAAATTTATGCCTTAACCCCAAACGATCAAATAATCTTAATGAAATTTGGTGTAGCGACAAATTACTTCAACATAGCAAAGAAAAGTGATTAAACTGTATCATCAACACATACTTCTAACTTTTGGAAAGATGCAATTTTGTATGTAGTAAGCCCTTTGGAAGGCGTGAAAGAGTGGCGATATATCATGACAATATCATAGTCGAAATTACACATATAGGACACATCACAGGTAACAATATCATAGTCGAAACTACACATGATAGGACCCATCACAGGTGGCTTTGCGCGTACCCAAGTACACAACCCTGGACGACTTTAGTTGAACTATAAAATAAGTTATTAGTGCAGTTTCAAACGTGCGATATATACGAGTTGTTGGCGGTCAACAAAAACTAGTCAAGGAAGGCAGTCGGGCTACATTTTTGTTGTCACATTCTTTAGAATAGTACCCAAACGGCCGAGCTTTATAATGAATTCGTTACATTTTCTAATTTTGTTTATTAAGATATGAACGTGAAATCAGAATTATAACATAACAAACTCCTCACCCCAAACGTATATACCTTCTCCGTTCCGTCGAGGGTAATAAAATTCTTATAATGGTTTAAAAAAAACTTATTAATAAAATTTATATTCGGAACTTTTTTATTTAAATGAAATAGAAGTACGATCTGTACAATTTTTTAAATAAAACGAAGACGATGATAATTCTTAAAATTATTCTGAAAATTAAACAAAAAATCAAATTTAATTTCTTCTCTCCCGTTTCAGCAATAAACCAATGAAATTGATTTAAAATCAAAATATCGCGGTACTAAAACCTAGTTTAAAAAATTACATCACACTTTAAACCAGATGCGCTTTTGAGACGCCGTTAAAATATTTAAATGTTTAAATTCCAGGCGCGAGTGAAAGTTAATTTATGTAATTACTAGTATGTTAGTCTGAATTAACATGTAGCCGTTAAAAGGGTTAAAAATTTGTCACCCAAAAAACTTACTTATTTATAATTTTAAGACTTAAGAATTTTTATGATAAGGCCACGTAAAAAACCTGGAACTTGTGACATTAAACTTGAAAAAACTTTTTGCCGATATCGATGTTGTTGACTCTACTGATACAAACTAAAGAAAAATGGAATTTTGTGCTCATAAGCAATTGGTTTGAGTTAAAAGTGAATTTTATCGTCACGCTCAAGTGTACATTGGTCAAGCATTTTTACAATCATGACAAAATATCTATCTATGACCAATGGCAAATTATAAATACTTTCTTTTCCCTTCTGGTATTATTATAGGTTTTAAAAAATGTTCAAGTGTCAAATAGTCTCGATAAGTTCAACTGACGACCTTTATTTTATTTGACTTTATACAGTTCCAGAATAGAATAGAATAACTTTACTTCGCTTGAAATATGGTACATACATAAGGTACAAAAGACATCAACGGGTGCTTTAATTTAAAATTAAACATTAAAATAAAATGATTAATGCTTATAAGTACAATTGCATTCTTTAATTTTAAATGAATTTTGACGTAATTTAAGCGGTTGAATTTTTGCACAGAAACCTTGTGCTAAAAAAATATCTATAAAAAAGCTAACAACATTTTTAAATTTCGAATCAGCTTCATTCCAATTAAACTTTTTATATGCTTAATTGCCTCAAAAAATAAACTATAATACTACAAAGTTGCCTTTAGTGAATTTAAAATGCAGTTAACAATATTCCTTTGGAGACAGCGAAACTTGTTTGAGCCGGGAAGCGAACCCAACGTTGTCACGGACAAATACATATTGCATTAGCTGTAGGCATTGTGGCTGCTATATATATGTATATAGCCGCATCAGAACTAGCTTTTTCTAAGTCGGCAAATGATTAGTAAATTCTTGTGTAGACAAGTCTAGCGTTAACGCAAATTAATGTATAATTGTATTTTTATACGACATTTAAAATATACGTGAGCCGTGTCGTCGCGCGTTGTCTATTCGTCTGTCTGCCAATACCATTCTTTCTAGAACACGTGGATATATTAATTTGTATCAGGAACTTCAGGAATGGAAATCGATACAGCAGAACCACTGAAAAAACTCCGATGTGTATCTCTGTCAGTTATATTTGATCCAAAATATTTATTTTTTTACTTAAAAGAAAAATAAATAAATAAACTGTAAGTACAGAAAGTTATCACAAACTTTAAAACTAGATTTCTAGAATAAAACCAAACTCTACAAAACCTATTTTTTTTTACAAATAACGAAATACTTTAAAACTATAAAAAAATGCAATGGTTCATAATTTTTTATATTGAAGATATATTGGCATTTGAAACATTTAGTATGTATGTATGTATGTATATGAGTTGCACGTTACCACATGGCCCGATCGATAAGATGGCGATTGAATGCAAATGGCCGAAACGCATCCGTAACAGATTTACCAAAGTGGCCATTGTACCACCAAATCTGTTTGACTCAGATGCCTTTCAAAACACTAAACAAACAGTGACGCGGGAGTATCGATAGTTTCAAAGTCGATAATTTAGTAATTCAAGACGATTGGTTAGGTAGGATGTCGATTATAATCATATTTAAAGTAAAGTATGCTTATTGTTTTTCGGTCACAAAATACGTCTCGAACGCGTTCGCGTTAAAATGACAAATACTATGAGAACAGTATGCTTAGTGTAAGTTTTCGATAGCGAAATACGTCTCGATAACGTTTGCGTTAAAATGTCAAATACTATGAGAACTATTTGTTGCCGTTTCGTTCCGCTAGCGGCGCTGTCAATTATCCTATAGTAATTGAAACGTTTATTATATCGATATATTTATAACGATCGCGTTCGATACGTTTTTCGTGACAAAAACTTACACTAGAGGCTCAGTATCTTCCGTCCTGGTCTGGGAGCAAAGAAAAAAACATAGAATGTACTAGTTGCCCCTCATCCCGCGTAAATGGTAAAAGCCCATCGAGCGGTTAAAAAATCTTAGGAATCATGTTATAAGCAATGCTAGCAACCTATCACTATTTCGATTCCCTTTTCCACCTAAATACGCACAATCCTGCTAAACGTGACCTTAATGTCTTGTTACCCTAGGCTTCTGTCTACCCCTTAGGGGATATAGACGAGATTTGTGTATATATGTATCAACTAGCTGTTGCCAGCGACTTCGTCTGCAAAGATTTCGTTTATCGCTATCCCTCGGGAACTACGCAATTTTCCGGGATAAAAAGTAGCCTATGTGCTATTCCAGACTTTTCTCTATCTATATGCCAAATTTCAGCCAGATACGTTGGGCTGTTCTGGCGTGATTGAGTAACAAACAAACATCCATCCATCCATCCATCCATCCATCCATCCAGCCATCCATCCATCCATCCATCCATCCATCCATCCATCCATCCATCCATCCAGCCATCAATCCATCCATCCAGCCATCCATCCATCCATACTTTCGCATTTATAATATTATAAGTTAGATAAATTTACTTAACTGTACTTATCATCGATAACCGGGTTTTGGGCAGCACTATCTACAAACTGTCACAATCAATCTTCAACCTTATACAATTTGTATTGAGACCAAAATAACTTCAGTATAAAAAAAAACAAACAGTATTGAATCATGTCCATTTAAAAGAAATGGGTAAAGTTTGGATGTTAATGAAATAGGTGATTTCGAGAAATGTGCCGCTTGACGTTGGAAATAGATTTTTATATTAGATTTATACAACACTTTATTTATCTATACAGATTTATTGCAAAGAAGGTGAATTTAAAAATGTTAAGTAAATTATATGCATTTTTCATAATTTAAATAAACAAATCCTTTGAAATGAGGATTTTCCTTTCCCATTACGTTACGACTTTATACTAAAGTAAATTTATTAAGTTTGAAGTTAAAGTCTGTGATTATAAAACTACCTAGAAACAAGCTTAACATACAAAATGTTAACAAATAAAAGAACAAAAAAGCCGAAAGCATTTTTACAATTTCAAGTTTCCACCGCAAATTAAAAAAAAGTTACTTTCAAAATTGGAATTTCTTCTGAAGACGGCGCAGTAACTCATGCCCGTGCGCAGGCTGCGTTGACGTTCGAATTTCGAAATTTTTGATCTCGAGTAGGGTGGCCATGGCCAAGTGTTGTGGATTTTTAGAAAATTTAAGTATAGGGTGAATGGGCATTTCTATGGGCGTTTGCATAATTTTACTGTGGTCAATAAAAACAAACCATTTCAAATTCCAACTTAACCTATTTCATACTAGTCGAACTATTATTATAGCGAAGAGACTTGAAGAATTTAGATAAAAAATACACCCCTTTGCAAGAAGACGGGCACCCAATGGTTTTTGTATTTTATGTGCATTAAAGCTTACTTTCTAAGCTTTGATGCCTAAAAATCTGAAAACCATAGGTGCTCGATTTTTTTGCAAGGGGTATACGTTAGCACTATGCAAAAAAATTACATAAAAAAAGTTAAGAGCATTTGGTTGTTATGAGTATAGTTCGTTAATCCTTCTAATTTATTTCAAGTGAATCATTAAATTAAATTAAGTTAATTTTATGACGATCGATTGTTTACCAAATAAGTTGATACCCCACCAAATAATCAGCTTATTGCCGACAGCTTGTACAAAATCCTTTATCCTAACTTCAGTCGGCCGCCTGGTCACCGCGACGCCGCGCGCGCAGCATTCTTACCATTAATTTGTTTAGAAAGGGCTTTTATTTGGCGACACTTTTGGCATCAAAATTTCATAATTATCGCTCATTTGAGCGCTTTTGAGACGCCCGTTTTGAAATTACTTATGCGAGGAGGCGTTTTGTTATTAATAACGATTAAAAAATACATATATCAAGTTAAATTATCGCTTAGTGTGAATTGTATCAAGTTACTATTAACAATAACATCAACCAGTCCTGAGATTCATTAGAACTGAGATTTACTTCTTATATGCTGATCTGGGAGTAAAGAAAAAACATAGTTCTCTTCTCGTGCAAATGGTAAAAGCCCATCTATGAAATATGGGCGAAAATCTTAGAAACCATTGATATAGGCGATGCAGCTAGCAACCCACTACTATTTTGATAGGAAAACAAATGAAATTAAATAACCGATCATCAATAGATAAAATGTACATTGCGTGCTCAATTATTTTGTATGGAAAAAAATTAAGCCTATTGGCACAGAATATATAATAGTAGGTACTAACGTACAGAATGGCCACGCTCCGCCCCGCACCTATTCGAGTTACCCCACCCCTCAAGCGCAGTCTGCCGGAAAGCTGCTGGCAACTAGTAGGGCTCGCGACGCGATGTATGTCGGCCGCACGTCACAAGTTCGGGAACCTATCCTACCTACTTCATTTTATAAAACATTAGAAAATTAATGCTTTCTGAAATTATCGCGATTAATACATGAAATAACTACAGAATCATTCGCTTAAGTTTGTTGTCGTATATCTATTGTAATTGAAAATAATAATGCTTAAATACAGAAACAGACACATTCTAAGTAAGTTTAAATAAATAGATACATTTATTTGCACACATCTAAGCCATATCTTCATTATAAGTACCCATATTTATGTCATTGGTAGTACTTATAGTACTAGCTTTTTGCGATAGACAGCCCTGTGTATCTTACGCACACATTGACGCGTGTACAGACGACGTCGTGCCTGTGTTCATTTCAGAACGCGGATTTTGTACGCCGTGTGCCGTGTGCCATTGGCCTGTTGGCTTATTTTTAACTAATGTTAATGAGAACAACCTATGGTGTTTTTAGGACCTGCAGAAATTGTTACAAAAATTTACGCCCGTATGAAATTTACACGCTGTATTATATAGGTTTACTGTCAAAAATACGTCAAAATTGTCGGTTATGGTTAAATTTATTGTTAGAGTAACTTTGGTACAACTTAACCTTTTTTTTTTTTTTTTTTTTTTTTTTTTATTTTTTTTTTTTTTTTGGCCTGGGGAAAATCCTTTATGGATACCGCCGGCTTGGGGATGCCGGTGGTTATGTGGGAGTCCCGCCCCGGGAGGGGGCGGTTTACCCACTAAAAACCCCAGGGTGTTCCGCTTCTCCGCCGTATTGCTTCTGAGGCTGTGGGAACTCTACGCGTCCATGGCCCCGGTAGCACGGCAGTCTGCCCTTGTTTGGGCCCGCCATCAGGAGGTCAGCGCATCTCCTGTCTCCACCACTGTAGGCGCACCGGGAACACTTGGTGCGCCTAACAGCTCGAGGACTCATCGGCGAGGGACGGGCATCCCCATGCCCGTTGCCCGCAGTCCTCCTCAGGGCGGTATTCGGCGCTCATAAATGAGCCGCCGTCGCCCGATTCGCCTGCGGCGCAGGGGTTGGGAGGACGGGTCGTCCTCTCTCTCCCGCTCCGCACCCTCCTTGGCCGTCATGACCTCCTCACAAAAGGAGGCCATCGCATTCCACGACCTTTCGCTGTCTGTCATGGCCTTGGTCACGGCAGGCAGCGAAAGGTCGCTCCCAACAATCGCCGTTAGGCGGGCCCGTTGTTCGGCGAACGCGGGACACGTTTGCAGCGTGTGCTGCGCCGTGTCTTCTGCGCTCCCGCAGTGGTGGCATCCTGGCGCTGTCTCCCTTCTTGCAATCTTGCACAGATACTTGCCGAAGCATCCATGCCCCGACAGTACCTGCGCAAGGTGGAAGGAGACAGCGCCCCACCTCCTATCGACCCACTCTTGCAGGACGGGTCGAATTCCCGTAACGGTCCAGTGGCCGGCGCTCGGCCGCTCCAGAGCCTCCAGCCATTTCTGGAAGAGAGTTTGGCGAGAGATTTCTCTCCATCGCCTTGTCTCTTCCAGGCATGGCTGTTCCCCTCTGTTGCGGGCTGCTGCAACCCGGTGGTACACCTGGGCCAGCACCTCGGCATCTAGTTCCCACGGTGGGGTGCCTGCCATAACGCAGGCCGCCTCGAACGAGGTGGTGCGATACGCTCTTGTTGCCCTTACTGCCATGACCCTTTGCGGCTGCCGCAGGTGGGTCTTGTTTCGGGCAGACAGGGCATCTACCCAGATGGGTGCTCCGTAGAGAGCCATCGACCGCACCACTCCCGTGTACAGTCGGCGGTAGCCTGCGTCCGGCCCGCCCACGTTAGGAAGAAGCCGGCCCAGAGCCGACGCGGTGCCGATCAACTTCGGAGCCAGGCGTCGAAAATGCTCCTCGAAGTTCCATCGGCTGTCGAGGACGAGTCCTAGGTACTTCATCGTCTTCCCGACGCCGATGGAAACTCCGCCTACCACTATTGCAGCATCTGCTGGAGGTGCTCTCCGAGGCCCGTGGAAACAGACGGCCTCGGATTTGTGCAGAGCAACCTCAAGCCCCAGCTTCCTTATGCGGTCCACTACATGGGCTACACCAGCAGTGGCCAGCAAGGACGCCTCCCTAAAAGTGGCTCCTCTTGCTGTGACGAGGGTGTCATCGGCGTAACAAGTTACGTGGATTCCCCTTAGGTTAGCACCACGCAGCACCCAGTCATATCCGATGTTCCACAGGAGTGGTCCTAAGACCGATCCCTGTGGAACACCGCACGACATTTCATGCTCGACCCACTCTCCCTGCGTCGGGTATCGGATCGACCTCTCAGAGAGGTACGAGCGCACCACCCTGTGCAGGTACTTAGGCACCTCGTGGTACCTGAGCGCCTCCTTTATGGTCTCCCAGGGAATGGTGTTAAATGCGTTGGCTATGTCTAGAGACACAGCCAACACCACTTCCCCCCGGGAAACCGCGTCATCCGTCAGGGCCCTCACCCGCGCGATTGCATCAATGGTTGATCTGCCTTGACGGAATCCGTACTGGTTCGTGCTTAGGTCTGGCCCCTGGATCTCCAGGTGCTTATTAAGACGGGCAGCAACTACCCGCTCAAAGAGCTTGGCATCCTCATTTAGGAGCACGATCGGTCTGTATCCCGACGGAGAGTCAACCGGTCTGCCCTCCTTCCGCAGCAGCACGAGTTTGCCGCATTTCCATATCTGTGGAATATGGCCCTGCACCAAGCACGCAGTGAAGAGTGCTCTTAATCTTGGCTCAAGGGGGCCGAGTGCCAGAGCCCAGGCGCAACCGGGGATGCCATCGGGTCCCGGAGCAGTGTTTTTGGCTTTGAGCCTCAGCACTGCCCCCTCCAGTTCTCCCTCCGTCACCTCCGGTACGGTATCCTCTTCGGTCAAGGAGAGTGGTGCCATTCTTGGGGGAATGGTACAACTTAACCTACACTCAATTTAAATCTCCTTTTTTTACACAAGTTTTAATTCGATTTCTTTTAACCAATGAAAATGTGTACGTAAAAATGTAATTCTAATAATTTAGTCTTAAATATATCATTATTATTTAATATAAACTTCAATTCTAACTAAAGCATTTAAATAAAAACTCAAGTGTAGGGGCGAATCTCAGCTGTCACGCTATTTTCTTTGGCGGGATGTTTATTTTTTTTATCCCGTCCCTACCTGCCATAGATAATGCAGAGTTTTAACAAAGACAACACTTGTCCCACCTAAATGCTCTTTAATACCTGCTCTGTTTGAGTTACCTCCCAGGTAGAAATTATTTAAAAATATTTACATGTAAATCGATTTCTGTTGAGCATTAAAATACGGTTTAATTTCAATTAAATAAATAAAATAAATAAAAAAGCATTAATTGCCCATTTTACAATGCACACGAAAAAAACAACCATTATATAAGTGAGGCAAAAGGCTCAGGCTCAGCATGTGCAATTAAAATAAAACTCTTGAATGTCTTATGTGGCAAGTGTGATTAAGTGTACCTAAGTCAAGTAGAAAACTTAAAATAAACTGTCAAATGAAATCATAAGTAAGTAACCTCAACCTCTGCTTACCCTCTACCCCTCTCTGCTCTTTGGCCTTAGCCTCTTTCACACCTTTGCCGTCTCTGTTGTATTTTAACAGAAAAGTATCTTTAAAAAAAAAAGAAAAAGAAAAAAAGAAAAGTTTCTTTAGTGTAAGTGTCTTTTAAAAATAATTCGTGTTAAATGTCGCAAGTATAATAATTTATTTTGAACATTAGTAAAAAGGACTTTCATTTGTTAGTATAAATCAATAAAGTGTCAAAAAAGCGTAAAATATTGTAAAGTATTGCGAGAACACGGCTATTATGGACAAAAACAACAAAAAAAAAAATAACAAAATGTTAGGAAAAATGAAACAATTTTCCTTAGGCACTATGGCTACACACTTTCCAAGTTGAAAGTGTCACAATTTTTTATTTTATTTAATCATAATTCAAATTTAATTCCACTTTTTTTCTAACTAATACAACAATATTTATGTTGGCACACCTTCGTCAGGCTAAGGAGAAAACACGAGGTCCGCGGTCGTCACCTTAAAAAACCTGATTGTTTTTAAAATTGGTAGCGACGAGAACCTGATTGCAAATTGCAACAATAAAGAAACTAATCAAGACTGGCGTTATCGGGAATGACAAGAATACTGTGGAGAGATACGATATTTTAAATGGAAATTAATTTAGTTTCCGATGACGTTTTGTATTTAGCCAATTGATTCAAACTTGTCTGGTTACGAAGTATACGGCTTAAATCACTACATAGTATAAAACTAAGTCGCTTTCCGCCGTCTCTCTGTTTGTATGTCCCTATGTATGCTTAGATCTTTAAAACGCAACGGATTTTGATGCAACCGGTTTTCAAAATTAAATTTATGCGATTAAAAGTAAATATGATTAATTTTTTAAAAATGAACTGTTATAAAATTTATTGTAAAAATTTGTAATTGTATAAATAAATCTTCACTTTATTTCAATGTATTTTTCCTTTCTTAAGCACTTACATTTCCTTCTACGAAGACTACATTTGTGGAATGTTATACTTATTTTTATCTGTCTATATTTAATTCATAATCATGATACATTATCATCAAAATTCTTTTAGTCGTTCCGTTGCCATTGACCGACAGACATTCAAACTGGCAGTAAAATGACGAGCGCCAATAAAAGCAAAGCGCCTTTTTATTATCAAGTAGCATTACGGCAACTACATAAAGTTACTAATTAGACAATATAAAAGCACAGTATATGTAAAAAAATTAAACGTTTGATAAGGATTTAATCCGTGTAAAATTGGTAGAATTTGGACCGGTTTTTTTCGATGACAGCGAACCGATAATGAGGAATGTGATTAGTGTTAGAAACCGTTAAATTTCGCTTAAATATCCGCCTACATGGCCATCTTTAAAATAGAATAGGTAGTAGTACCAAATTCAAACTTCAACATTGGACCTTATCTACACAGTTGAAGTCTTAAATTCTAGTGACATTATTTGACATAGGTTCTTACCGTATTAAAGAAATTGACTTAGCTTAATTTCATTCATACTCTTAAGAAGATCAACTAGAGACAATCCTACTAATAATAAAATTATAAATGCGTTTCTTCACGCTGAAACGACTGGGATTTAGATAAAATTTGGAACGAAGATAGCTGGTACCCTAGATTAAAACATAGGCTATTTTTTATCCCGGAAAATTGCATAGTTCCCGCGGGATAGCGATAAACATGTGAAACGTCGTAGCTGCCAAGGGTCACAACGTAAATACTTATTGCAGAATACTATCAACATCAGTTCTTAAGTATAATAAAATTCTACTCGGACGAAATCGCGGGCAGAAGCTAGTAAAAGATAAATAGTAGTATTAGTTTAGTGGTATTAGTTTAAATCATACTATTACTAATATTATAACGAAAGATAGTTTGTGAGTGTGGCTGTATGTCATCCCGGCTAGCACGAGAGCGCGCAAGAGTATATACCCGTCTCTCTCTAGACGATCTGTAAGAAAAATAGCTCGAAATGGTTCGTGTAAACTATACACACGGCAGCTTCGCCAGTTCCTTTCACTTTGAACTTGGCTCACACGCACCCGCGTGTCTAGATCTATCTCATGTGCGACGCGACTCTTGTGCGCTCTCCTCCTCGACGCGCTGGATGTTTGTTACTCTTTCACGCCAGAACGGCTGAACAGATCTGTATGAAATTTGGAACATAGATAGATTATAGTCTGGAATAAAAAATTCACATACATACACCACGTCTTTATCTCTTACGAGGTAGACAGAGCCTAAGGTAACAAGACCTAAAGGCCACGTTTAGCATTGTGGGCGTAGTGGACAAGGGAATCAAAATAGTGATGGGTTGCTAGCTGTTCGCCTATAACAATGATTCCTACGATTTTCGCTGATTCCATTGATGATAATTATATTTTTTCAATCTTTATGGACGGGTACTGTATGTTAATATATTTTAATGTCCAACCCTGAGAGTCAGCTTTAATAAGTAAACCTGAAGCAACATGCGTCCACATCTATAATAAATCATACGTTGCATTACCGGCAAAAACTAATTACTTCATTGCGTATTACAATCGGAGATCGTGTCCGCCATTTTGTTTTCAAGACGCTTGTTTTTAACCGATCTTTTGTTAAAGATGTTCCATGGACTTGTGTGTAGGTATACATCGGGATAGTCGGGTAAAAGCAGTAAAACGCATTTTTTTAAATTTCTTAGCAGTTAGTTTACCCTATTTGTAAACCTATCAATAAATTGGCGAGCATTAAAGAAAATAATCAAAAATTTTACGAAATTTCGAGTACATAAACTTAGCTACATCTTACTTACTATTTTTTAAAAGATAAAGTGCCCGCGATCGTCTTTTTTATTAGTTATATGTCCAGAAACTGTATGATTCTAAAGATATAGACATAATAAAACATTAAGGTAGATATGTTTTTGGTGTGATTAAGTTCTAGAAGTGACTATATATGAATTAAATTATGAGTTAAAGCAGCAAAAGTTTTGAATAATATAAAATACGAAAGTTTGCAATTTCAATAACAAAAAAGTTAAATGTCTTCATAAAGACTTTCAATCGAAATAAATCATGAATGATTTACAAATTGTACAAGTTTTTTTAATGTTAAACAATCGAATAAACAGATTCCATCAATACCATCTTTCAATACTAGTTTCCTTTTTAATATTAATTTACGATCTTTGGTTTTTGCAGCGTGTTCATTTTACAGTGTTAAATGGTTATATCTGTCCTTAATGTTACTGTTTTTATAATAATTAAACTTCTGGCAATAAAAAATGATGTTAATTAATTTAAATATTACAGAACAGGATAATATTGTTATAACTTACACTGTCCATTGTTCAGTTTTTAGGTTACGAAGCAAAAGCAATACGTACACAATAAAGACACAGAACAAGTTTATTGTGCAGATTTTGCACAATAAAGAGTTTTACATACTTAGTTACTTACATACATACATCAAATACAAAGATAAGATCATACTAATGGCTAGAATTCAAATAGAAGCATAATTAATTGATTTTAAGTTTTAAATTAATGAGCTGCAATTAAAATAAAGTGCACAATATTTAGCACCGTCACTAGAACTTGCTAAAATCTTTCAATTAACAGTTGTCTAAATTGGACACATTCATAAAATTTAAGACTTTAAATGATTGTCGTATATTTTTTTAAATGTAAAATTTTAGTAAGTAATATGAAAATTTCAGGACTTTTATTTAATAAAGCCACTTACAATTATAACCAAGTCACGGATTTCAAATGAGTCGAATATTGACGTGAGAAACCAAAATGTAGTGACACTAATAAGATTTATTTTTTAAAGACGCAATGTGGTGAAGTACCTCGTCTAAATTAGTGCTAAAAACCTCCAATACCTACATTTATAAAATAAAGTGTTTGGATTTAATGTCATAAGTAAATGATTGATTTTTTTATCATAAACAGCGCAGTTGCAAATTAAAAAAGAATGTGTGTATATGTATATGCATCGATGTTTCCTTCAGGTTCCACTTTTTTACAAAAAGAAATGCTTAAACACCTATACTAGATCTTTCACGCTACCTTGTCTGCGAACAATTCGTTCATCGATATTAGAATATATAGAACCTATGTAGTTTTTAAGATAGAAGTATTTTCTGTGTTAATCCATGTCATAAAACCCGTGCAAAATATTACCAAATTAGGACGTTAAACCGACATACAAACTAGTAGAAAGACTGAATGTGACTGCGGATTTTAATCTACTGCAAAAT
This sequence comes from Pandemis heparana, assembly GCA_963854515.1. Lineage (NCBI taxonomy): Eukaryota > Metazoa > Arthropoda > Insecta > Lepidoptera > Tortricidae > Pandemis > Pandemis heparana. The sequence continues at coordinate 2,695,914 of OY978016.1, read as the reverse complement.
TGAGTTTGCACACAAACTTCTTCCAAATGGAATCGCCGTTCTATAGATAAAGATCAACGCAATTAACAATAAAACTCGTTGAACCGATGAAAGTGGCAGGTTTTTTTAACAGCTAATTTGAATAGAGCCACTGGCGTTTCTAGTGACGCAATAATCAAGGAATATTATAACTATGACATTTTATAATTAAAATAGGATAGGTATATAGTTCATTGGATAGATGAAATTTAGGTCTTGTTACCGTAGGCTTTGTCTACCCCGTAAAGGAATAAAGACGTGATTTATGTATGTATGTATGCATGAAATTATTAAACTTCACTAAGTCAATAGATAGTCAACTTACTCAGATATCTCGTAGTTTGAGACATATTATTTGAAAATGTGAAAAGATCTTAAAATTTGCGTGACATCATTTAAGGAAGACTTTTCTTCCAGAATGCTCTTACAATTTCTAAATGACACTGAAAATTAGAACACATAGAAAAATCCGAAAAGTAAAGCTATGGCCGGGAATAGCTTTACTTTTCGGATTTTTCTATGTGTTCTAATTTTCAGTGTCATTTAGAAATTAAATTTCTAACGGTAAAGCCGTAAAAGTAAACATAAAAAATCAAGAAATAAATTTCTTGATTCATTTGATATTTCATGCTCTTACAACTCCAGGAACTTAATAAAAAAAAATCTTATCATAATTTTCAAACAATATTGCACCACCTGCTCAGATCTGTTCTTTTCTCCGGTCCGCTATGGTTGCCTGGTTGCCTGCCTATCGCTCTGTAGCGATAAGGCCGCCTATTGTTACCTTATTACTTCTGTATACCTTTTTCTGTTTTGATTGTTATATGTGGTGTTCAATAAAGAGTTATTGTATTGTATTGTATTGTAATATTATTCTGACGGAGTCTCAGTTGTCATAGAAATAAGTAAAAATCACAAAATCTTCACCTAACCCAAGGTCTTCAACCTTTTTGAAGTTAAGGGCCTAGTATACTCTGATATTGGTTCGGTGGGCTCGGGTTGCTTATTCCTAACTAATTTATCAATATCTGCCCCTATAGTAGTCGTTGCAATTCTTAAACTGTGAATGTGTATTTAATTTTGTCAATACAATGTCGGGCCGCCGGTTGAAGACCCTTGACCTAACCTAAACCTAAACCCTTTGCGTTCCAGGTGCGAGTGACAATGTGCACGCGGTGATACACCAACGCGATGTGGGGCGCGATCCTGCTACTCGTCGCATGCGCAGGCGGCGAACACGTGCGCGAGTTCGTCGTGCGCGAGAACGCGCGCGCCGGCACCTTGGTCGGCCATCTTGGGGACGAACTGCCCGACGCGGCCCCGCCCTACACCATCGTCCCAGTCCCAGGATCCGCCGTCAACGATGACTTGAGAATAGACCCCCACACTGGAGAAATCAGGACAAGACTATCACTGGATAGGGAAACTAGGGATCATTACGCGTTAGTAGCTATACCGGCCAGTGGTGATAATGTCAGAGTTGTGGTCAGAGTTTCAGATGAAAATGATAACGCACCGACTTTCCCTACGCCTGTTATGAATGTTGAATTCTCAGAGAACACACCAAGAGACGTTAAAAGAAAACTGAACCCTGCTAAGGATCAGGATCTAGGTGTGTTTAATACGCAGAGGTATAACATTGTGTCCGGGAACACGGATAACGCATTTAGATTGTCCTCTCATAGGGAAAGAGATGGTGTTTTATATCTAGATTTGCAAATCAATGGTTTCTTAGATAGAGAAACGACAGACCATTACGAGTTGGTCATAGAGGCGTTAGACGGAGGTACACCTCCTTTAAGAGGCACTATGTCTGTAAATATAACTATATTAGATGTAAATGATAGCCCACCGATTTTTACTGAGAGCGTGTACTCTGCGAGTGTACCAGAAAATGCCACAGTTGGCACGCCTGTCCTCAAAATATCTGCAACCGACGCCGATTCAGGTGAAAATGGGCAGATAGAGTACACTATAAATAGACGACAGAGCGATAAAGAGAACATGTTCAAAATAGACCCTCAGACGGGTGAAATAACAGTGAACAAAGCTCTTGACTTCGAGACTAAGGAGCTACACGAATTAGTAGTAGTTGCTAGGGATAAAGGTGCACAGCCGTTGGAAACCACAGCGTTCGTATCAATAAGAGTGACGGACGTAAACGATAATCAGCCAACGATAGACGTGATCTTTTTAAGCGATGACGCCACTCCGAAAATATCGGAATCTGCGCGTTTAGACGAATTCGTAGCTAGGATATCGGTGCACGATCCTGATTCCAAAACTGAATACGCGAACGTGAACGTTACACTGAGCGGGGGCGACGGCCATTTCGATTTGCGGACTCATGATAACATTATTTATTTGGTAGTGGTGGCTTTGCCTTTGGATAGGGAGTCGCAATCTTTGTATACTTTGAACGTGGTAGCGACTGATAAAGGCTCACCGCCTTTACACGCGTCTCGGATAATAAGCCTGAGGGTGACGGACGTCAACGACAACGCTCCAACGTTTGTCGAGAGCGAGTACAAAGCTAATGTACTAGAAGCTGCTCCTTCTGGTACACCAGTGGTACAAGTGTCCGCTACCGATGTAGACGAGGCAGAGAATTCTGAGATTCGTTATTCGTTGATGCCGACACCTCAGTCCGATTGGTTTGCTATCGACGAGCGATCAGGGCTGGTGACCACGCGTTCTCGTGTCGACTGCGAGACGAACCCGATGCCTCGTCTGACGGTGGTTGCGAGTGACCGTGGTAACCCACCGCTGTCTTCTACAGCCACGTTAACAGTGACAGTGCTAGATGTGAACGACAACGAGCCGATATTCGACCAGTCCTTCTACAACGTGACCGTTCCAGAGAGCGAGGCTGTCGGCAGCTGTATTTTAAAGGTAAGTTTAACTATAACACTACTTTTAATAGAAACTATTACGTAATGAACATTTTTTTTTAGGTGTAAGTTTGCTGGGCCTTGTGAATTGCTATCATCAGCTTATTCTCTAATTGCCACTGTTGTGTTTCCGGCATAAAGAATATGATGGCCTGAAATAACTGCACTCTAGTCTGGCAAAGTGTAACCCTTTGTTATTGTGAGTGTCCACGCGTGTGGTGGTCACTTACCGTAAGTGACTTTACTTGCTAGTTCACCAATTTAATTCATAAAAAGAATGCTGCTTCTAAACTAAAGAAGAAAGAAGGGTGGATGCCGTAGAATGTTTTGGTTCTTACATTTCTGCTGAGAGTCCAATAATTTTTTTTTGCTAAGAATGTTACCTTTTAATTAAGAGATATGAAACTTTGCAACGTCGAGATATAAAATTGAAATATTTTGTAAGTTATCTTTTAAAACTTCATTACGTTTTATTGTCAGCAATTTGCAAGTCAATAAGTCAATTTTTAATTTCCGTATGACATGGTTGCCTCGGTTTGGCTTAAGACGCTATAAAAGGTGTAGTTATTAAATATATCATAAAACAAAAGCAGTAAAATGTGGCTTTGCGTCACTTAAGTACTTGTAGGTGTAAGATATAACTTTTGGATTTAATAAAATTGGAATTTGATGATTTATTACAGTATAACAATAAGCTTAAGATTTCGCAATATGTGGCATCAAAACTCTTAAGCGCGTGAACCAATTTAGACCCAGTTTTATCATATTAATGTATCAGTTTTATCAGTTTAAAGCAGATTTTCTAGTGGTGGTTCCTGATTCCTATAAGTACATGTTTTATCAAAATTGGTTTGGTCGATTCATGGTCATAGTCAGAAGTTATCGTGGTTTGTATAGATATTTTTATTGAATCGTCAATTTCTAAAACAGAAGGCTGTTGTTATTACAATAATAAACAAAATCGATAACTAATTGGAGACGATATAAAATCGCAATTGAACTTTCACTTCAACGATGGCCTGAAAGGAAATCGATCCCAAATTGATATCTGTTAAGTTTTATCGATACTAATTAGTCGATATAAAAGTTGATTCATTAAAAACGGTTGGTAATGATTGACGGGCGGCAGCCATTTTATTGGTAGAATTTTCCGTTACTTAAAATTGGCAAAACGTGGTTTATATGGCGGGTATATGAGGACTAGTTTCAAAGTAACATTAGAAGCGAGTGGCGACTTTGTTACTGTACTGTTACTGTTAGCTGCAAAAAACGTATCCCTCGGTATGGTTACCTTTTCTCTGCACCTGGGGCCTTACCGTGACGTCTTAATGCGATTCAGTTTAGGTTCGCTCGCTGTCAGATTTATACTAAAAGTGACAGCTAAAATTTAAACTGAGTCGGAATCAGTAGGCTTATTGTCTAACTCGCTCGCAATCGCCATCGTGTTCATTTTGACAGTTCATGTATGGGCTGACAATTGGCATCGGAATCAGCTAGCTGTCACATTCATACAAGAACTGTCAAAATGAACACGATGGCGATTGCGAGCGAGTTAGACAATAAGCCTACAGGACGTCATGGTAAGGCCCCTGACCAGTACAAGTTTAAAGGAGAGATAGGTGTTGGTCCCTGTAAACGTCAACACACTTTATCTGAACCTGATTTTGTATAATATCAGCAAAATTCTCCTAGAACCAAATTCGGATTTGTCTGGCTATCTCACTCACTCTTATAGGTTTGATGCTTGAATTGGCCGATGATACCCGACACTTGAACGTTGGAAAAGCTCACTGACTGGTGGACTGTATTAAAATAAAATAAAGTTTGGTAAGAAGCAACTCACCATTTTAATAAGTTCGTTGGCTCAATATCCACACATCTTACAAAGTACAAAAATAAAACATCCAGATCCTCTTTTTTTAACACCAGTAAAAAAGCTAATTTATTATTTATTTTACAAATACGTAAGATAAATTAACGCGCATAAAGCATCCCAAAACCTACCCCACAATTACCCCCTCCTCTGTTTCATTAACTTATCTCATAACTTGCCTCTCTTAATTCCTTTTAATATATTCCGATACCATAGCAGTTATAAATAACTATAAATAAAAGGTGATGCCAGTTTTGGCGTGCGGGCACATCGCAAATTGCGATCTAAATTGAAAATTAAACATTGCGCCGGAGTGGCCGCGATCCGCGTCGCTATGGCGCTATTCTGGATGTCGCTTCGGATTTTCAAGATGGCGGCTACGCGTTAACCATAAACAAATTTTGTATAGGGAAGGAAAAAGTTTGTTTGTGACAATTCATATAAAATGACTGAAAAGTAGTTAAGTAGTAAAAACAAAAAATTAAAAACTAAGGAAAAAAAAACAATAAATAGTCCTATGTAGGTATGTGTATGACTCTTTATTGTTGCAACTGCCCGCGACTTCCTCTGCAAATAATTTTTATCGCTATCCCGCGGGATACGCAATTTTCCGCTCGTAGCGCTCAGTTTACTTTTTATTTGCCGTAAACTTAGAATAAAACAGACGATGCAATTTTGAATAAAATTTGCCTATTGTTAAAAATGCAAATTGAAGTTTACCCAAAAATACTCGCATTCGAGTCCATTGACCTTTACGTAGTGATGTAACCTACTTAACAAAACGTCACTTTTTCATTCAACCATTATGAAATATGATATCTTTATAATTTACAATGCAAATATAACACCTAATAAGTTTCAACAAGCCTCAAACAAAACGGTTATTTTATTAAAATAACGATCAATCATTCATTCTATACCAATTTAAATAACAAAAAGTTAACGATTACATAAGCGTTTCTATTTAATCTAATTCATGTATAATAAAAAACATTAACTTCTCAGGCCTTCCACAATCACGCGTATATTATGAGAGATATATTATTCACTAGCTGTTTGCTCGCGACTTCGTCTGCTAATAATTCGTTTATTTTATCGCTATCCCGCGGGATACGCAATTTCCCAGGCAGGATATAAGGTAGCCACGACGTTTTGGCGTAATTGATTATAATCCAACCATTCAATCTTTTGTTTTTAAATATTTAAGTAACTATTAATATAATTTATTACCTAAATCAGACTTTATTTTGCGAGGGTCTATTTCAATAAACAAAAAAACAGTAACATTTACTACTTACTTCAACTACCAAACATGCAGATAGCCAAGCCTTTGTGAAATACATTACGTTTACATACAAACCCATCCTCCTCTGCTTCCACATAAAACTTATAAATCCCACAAACTCAACTATATCCGACACTGCTCAACAACACTCTACGGGCCATTCTCAAAGCAATAACATAATTTCTTTGTTTAACATTTCAATTCTCTTTTTACGTGTAACCTTTTCGAATTGAATGCTACTCGTGTGTCGCAACTTTCGATAGACAATACACTTTGTTACTTACTATAGTCTCTGATCAAAAGTGGACAATTGTATGTGTCGACACCTGACACATGGCGATGTCACGATCTCACGACCGTGTCGACGTTGGGCGGACTATACTTAACATACATAAATAAATCACGTCTTTATCCCTTACGGGGTAGACAGGGCTTAAGGTAACAAGACCTAAAGGCCACGTTTAGCGTGATTGTGAGCGTACAAGTTGAAGTATGATTTGTATGGGATACGTTGCTGGAGACGTCGCTATAGCTTCCAGGGCCCTATATTATAAAGTTACAATTTACAAGCGGAAGTCTCTTTCTGACCCTATGTGTTAGATAGAGACTTCCGCTTGTAAATTGTAACGTGTAGCTTTATAAAATAGGGCCCTGGTGAAACAGGACTCATAAAGACATTTCAAATCGAATTGATGTCGCGTCTCCTGTTTTTGGTCATATAGGCACACGGCGGCCACGACGTACAAAATCCGCGTTCTGAAATGAACACAGGCACGACGTCGTCTGTACACGCGTGTGTGCGTAAGATACACAGGGCTGTTTATCGCAAAAACCTAGTACTATAAGTACTACCAATGACATAAATATAGGTACTTATAATGAAGATATGGCTTAGATGTGTGCAAATAAATGTACTTAATCGTTATCTATTTATTTAAACTTACTTAAAATGTGTCTGTCTGTATATTTAAGCATTATTATTTTCAATTACAATAGATGTACGACAACAAACTTAAGCGAACGATTCTGTAGTTATTTCATGTATTAATCGCGATAATTTCAGAAAGCATTAATTTTCTAATGTTTCATAAAATGAAGTAGGTAGGATAGGTTCCCGAACTTGTGACGTGCGGCCGACATACATCGCGTTGCGAGCCCTACTAGTTGCCAGCAGCTTTCCGGCAGACTGCGCTTGAGGGGTGGGGTAATTCGAAACGGTGCGGGGCGGAGCGTGGCCATTCTGTACGTTAGTACTATTATATATTCTGTGATATAGGTTTACTGCGATTTTTTTTTTTAATTTAGCATGCTGGCAAAATTCATTTGATGCACAATAATAATATGAAATTTGATTTTGTTGCAAAAATTTGTCAATTAAATTGTTTCAATGTACTCTTCTTTTATTCTTCACTGGTATAGACAAACAACAGGATTGACTGAAAAGGGGCAGTGTGGAATGCATCAATTATAATAATAACGTTAAGTTTGACCACCTGTCCTTGTTCCAAATTCAAATTAACCAATTAGACAATTCGATCGCCGCAACACATATGCAAATTGAACATGATTGGCTCTTCAATTGTTCTAGTGTTATGAAATACATTAGAACGACCATAGACTACGGTTAAGAATAGACCCGATGAAAAAAATCCATTATACACTGACGATAAAGAATAACGGCTTTCTTTTCATACAAAGTTGTACGAAAAGTGACATGTTATTTTTGATTCTTCTGAAGGGTCTGTTTAATACATTGCATTACAGTGAATGCAACAAAATAAATTGTCAATTTACTTTTAACGTTTTCCTGACTTAAGTATAAAAGAAAGTCTTTTGGCTGAAGGTTTTTCAGTACTTACATTATAATAATAACTTATGTAGTTTAGTTGTAGCTAAATAAAGAGCTTTTGACAGAATTAACTGTTAGTGTATACTGCTGCGTGTCTTGAAGAAACAGAGGTATCGTGGGATGAGTTTGAGTTGAGTTAGTATTTGATATATGTATTTTAAAATAATAATTACTAACTCTATGGTTCGACGTATGTAAGGAGCAATCAAGTAGGTCGAATGAGAACGTGAGAAAATGAGTAATGATGTCTAAATTCTCTAAGTTAATGATATAATTTTGATCATTTTGATTATTTTATATTAAGCTTCTTTGGTTATAAACAAGCATTGGAAATTGCAAGAAATTGCGGGTAATTCTTAGTAATTATGTTCTCAGTTTGTTAGTTTATTATTACTAGTGTACTTACTACTGAATACTTTTTTTATTGTGTTTTTTTTATAGAATAATGCACAATGTAGAGTAAGGTTCAATTTAGCTGTTTTAAAAGTACCTTTCGCTGTAGCGAATTCACTTTGTCCAGGATTTGTTTTAATTAATTTTTAGTTTACAAATTATTTGCTATCCTCAGTGTAGAGCAGGGGGCCTTACCATGAAGTCTTAATGCGATTCAGTTCAGTTTCACTCGCTGTCAGATTCATACTAAAAGTGACAGCTAAAACTTGAACTGAGTCGGAATTAGGACGTCATGGTAAGGCCCCTGTCCCGTTTATAAATCTACTGAATCAGCTGCCGTTTTATGCCTGCTTAATGTTAGCGCCTATTTTTCTTAGCTCTTCTTTCAATATAATTAGCAATCTAATAGTCTCATTATGATTAGTTGTAATCTTATATCTAATGAACATTGGCGCCTAATTCTAGATTATAGAGTATTATTAAAAACTGGTTTAAAGCACCTATTGTTTTTTAACGTTATTAAATATTCCCACAGTTCTCTTAATATGTACCGTAACAATTATGAGTGTGAAGAGTAGTAAAAATACGGTCGCGCATCCGCTACTTTTTTAATGCCAATACTAAAGCGTAATTCCTCATAATCGCGAACTAGATCTCGAATTCTTGAATCATAATAATCTAACTTTTCGCTTCAATGACTGGCATAATGGTTAATCGGCTACACTTCCTTAGTATTTACTGTCATCAAAGTATATCCTTCAGTGCGGTAGCCAATGGCGGCCATCTTGGAATTCCGTTGGCATGGTGATGGCGTAGGCGCGCGGATACGTTGATGCCAGTTATTTGAGTTTGTGTACTTGTAATGAGTTGTTTATTAATCTCCAATGTTTAGGCAATCAAGTTCCGATACTTAATTAAGTACTCTATAAATATATTCCTTGCGGTTTTCATTAGGCATCGATGGATTAAAATTTACAAAACGTGTTTAAAGCTGTTTATTGATGCCACTGATTTTAAAACGCCGATTGTGTCACTTTGACAGTGACAGATACAGTCAAATTTTTAAAAATGAATCCCAGTAAAGTTTGCCATTATTTTGACCACGGCGTTTGCAGTCATAAATAACAAAGTATTCTCATCTGATATCTATCCCGATGGAAGGATGCACTGGTAATACCAGGCCAGAAATATAACAGTTTATTTTAATGCCCTAAGGTTGGCCAGCCTGCCGCCTCGAGGTTTTTCCTTTCAAACCGTGCGATAGTGATAATTTACAGTCGGTGTTTAATCGAACCACCTCGCTATGTTCTCAAATAGATACGTTATAAGCGAACGTTTAATGAGCTTTTATTGAAGTTTACATGACTGTAATAGTTCATTATGTAATTAGAGTTAACTTTTCTAATTCCTATTTAAGATTAATTACCGCCCGTTACAAACTAGAATCTGAGTATTTAATAAATTAGACCGGGAAATACCTAAAGACCGCTAAACACCTCGGGACAAGTTCTCTTATGGGTTATGATCACGCGATAGCTAATGATGTAACTTGAAATTTATGAGGCCAAACGTGGGCAAACATGGGGTCCAAAGACTAAAATAGTTTTTCGCGCATTTTTTTTATACAAGTGTGATCGTTCGGAAAGAATGTTAGCAAAATCATATTGAATTATTCTTTTGTAATATGATTATGATGAATGAATGAATTAGTGGAAGCCTTGTTGTTTGACTTATATGACTTAAGGAGAGGGTCGTGCTTCCAACACTATCCAATTGTTTTCGACGGTAAATGACTATGGGAATTGTCAATTGAATTTTTAAAGTTATAGCTCCATCGGTACACTATTTATCGATAATTCCGCTAATGTCGAAGTTGAAAAATACACTGCTTGTTTTTAAATTAGCCGTTGTTCGGTAGCTTCGGCGTGCGTGCTCAGATGAGATGGCATTATAGCTCTTTAGATGACAGATACATTTGTTTTTTACGTTTTGAACATTGCATTACAATTATTATATCAAAATACAAGAATTATATTAAAATATAGCCAAGTTTTATGTAAAAAATTATAAGATAAGAATCAAAATAAAAATCACGACATTAAGATTTACCTAAATAGGTTTAATTTAATAAATCCAACTTAATTTTACCAAAAACTAGTAAACCGGATCATTGGAGATGTATTCAAATCCGCTTCCAAGATTTGATTAAATTGTTTGCTACTTTCTTAGTTAAAAAGTTAAATTCAAGTTAATTCCATTTAAGAGGGTGCATCCGTGCTGAGCTCGCAACGTCGCATGTTTGGTAATTTTTTGCGATTATTTCACAGAAATTGAATGAAAGTATCAAATATCCGTCTGTAGTGCACTTCGTTTTTAGTGTATTAATGTGTCCAATGCAATGATTAATGGTGATGGACTTTTATTTTCGTATTAAAGGGATAAAATACTATATCTCGTTTAATAAGAAAATAAAAGTCCATTACGATCAATTATTGCATTAGACACATTAATATACTAAAAACGAAGTGCACTACAGACGGATATTTGATACTTTCATTCAATTTCTGTGAAATAATCGCAAAAAATTACCAAAAATGCGACGTTGCGAGCTCAGCACGGATGCACACTCTTAAGTGTTTTAAAAATCATGCGACGCGTCAACCTAGTTGTCAATAAGAATGCAGTGGCGTTTTTCAGCGCTCTAATGAGTTTGCTTTCTAAAACGTTTTCTATTTCGAGATCGGCATCCGTACAATCATATGCAGCTTGGAGTATCGCATGCAAGCGTGGAATGCTGTTCGTAACTACTTGCACAAGTTTCGAGGGTTCTGTGCTTAGTATTTTTTTTATTTATGATTTAGAATTTTTGCTTTTTTAAGTTTTTATGGCTTCGATGTTAGGTGCTTTAAGACTTACATAAATTACGTTGTCATCGATGAAAAAGTAGGTAGCAAAAATGAGACTTGCTTGTGTAAAAGTAAATTGATTTTGAATTTGTCGTAGTTGCATTTTTTAAATTCAACTTCGTCTTGTTTTCTTCTACAACAGTTTTTTTTTATCTGTGCACTTCCTCCTGCGTAATAGCAGTTCACGCTTGTCTATTAAAAAAAACGTTCGTGTCTATGGTAAGTAGCTCGAAAGGAAAAGCGTTTCGTTTCTCACGAAGGATTAGATAACCGTCATTATGTGCACTATGAGAATATTGTTTAAGACATAATAATTATTATCGTTTAAGCACTAGTACATAACAAGTTACTAGTGTTTCTATTTTAATGTTTCTTGTTAGGCTGGCACCGTTTTTCCTTTGAATATTTATGCTATAAAAAACAATTCTCGCATCTATTACGCCGTAATTCGAAATTCGTTTCGTGCCGTTCTGCTCATACTAATAGTCATTAATATAAGAGTGGGAGAGACGGTATGATACATAATTCAACTTCACTCTAGTGTCATGTTGTCAATGTATTTTGCGTGTTTGGGTTACAAAAATGCATAACTATATTCACGAAATTCCAATTTAATCGATTTAGCACATTTGAAGCTAATTTGAAGAGACAGACGTATAAATAACCGAGACCGATAATTACATACTCTATAAAGGTTCAATTTTTTTGAGGGGCGGAATCCTAAAAGAAACTATCGATTTTAAAATCGTTCATTCATTACTTAATTCGATTTCAAACCATTAACATTAATTAAATCTCTAGCCTTTAAGCGAATAAGATACTTAGAATACTTAGAATCGGTTCCAACTATCGATTGTATTTCATGCTATCGATACCTTGAACGATCATTAAGGCTATCTGCCAATTCGTAAATATGCCATCAAACGTGAGCTCAGTACATAAAATCTGAGTCGATTAAGGGTTCCGAGATAGCGATGGATATATCGATTAAAGATAGAATTTAATTAGTTGCATCTAGAAATAACGGTAAGTTTAAATGTAAGTTTATTTAAGAATTTTACTTTGTTGGAAGGAACGTACTACCTAACACACTTGCAAATTAAATAATTTGCATTTGCGATTTGTAATGTCTTCGGTACATCACCAATTCGGAGTGATTTTTTTATATAAGTGTTTTAATTAATCTAGTGATATTATAAATTACTTACCTAGGTACTACGACAGATCAGAAATAAACATTAAAACATTAAAACATTAAAACATCACTATTGACGGGTCGCTTGTGCAATAATAAAACAGTCCGGTAAAAAAAACAAATCCTAGCTTTCTTTTGTTCTTTTACAATAATTTTATGTCAACGACTGTCCGATTCAGCCAACATTTTTAATCAATCGTTGTTCCTAATTTAAAATTCAAAACCGGCCAGTGACAGCCTCAGCTCTCATTTGTTTCGTTTGCGAATCCTACCAAATAGGATTGGCACTATCGACAATTTATTACTCTGCTCATCGAGTATATTTTATCGTGGTCGGGTAATATTTGTAAAAAGGTTGCATTACGCGATGCATTCCCACAGCCCTACGCTAGGACTAAGAATAGACTTTTTTTGCTGCCACTGCCTAGGGATGCTAGATTTCTTACTAATGATTGCTTTTAATTAGCAAAGTATGCTGTCAATTGAGTTTTGCTGTAACTTGAAATACAACTTGAGGAAAAAGTAAAGTTTAATAATGATCATTAGAAGGATTTTACACGATGCAGAGAAAAGAGGTTTCCGTAACTAATTTGCGTGGACAGGGTGCTACGGGCTTTAAGTTTTTTGTCGTAGCAAAATTTCGACTGTTATTAAATATCAAATGCTTTGAGAACAGCCTGTTGCCGATATTAGTGACTAGAGGCGCTGCCAAGTTGCCTTTTGATAGGTATTGAGAAATTATAATTTACACTGGCGTTTCGCCACATGCCATTAACTGTCAAAAAGTGCACGAATTTTCACATATAATATATTTTTGATTAAAAAACACACTAAACTGAAATACACCCATCATCTGCAATAACATGCAAGAAATGACAAGTGGTACTTTAAATAAATTTCTTAGTAATGACCCTAACTGGCCATCGCACGTGCTGCAGACATTAACAGCCCGGAAAGCAGCCATTTTGAAAAAGTTATCCTGTCAGTTTTCTCTATGGTAGCTGGTTTTAATTCATACTGGCTTTCGAGCAGTGATCCGATTTTTTAAATAACCTATTGTACATGCATGAGATGCTCTGGATGCGAAGAAAAAAAAAAGTATTATACCTACTAAACTTTGAGAACATGTAGCGCAATCATTAGCATACTTGAAATTAAGTAAGTAAGTAATTATGTTTTTTTGTTCAGAAGCTAACAAAACTAGATTATTCTTTCTCCTACATTATTGAAATTAACTACAAATAATAACACAACAAAATTTACATTACAAATATGTACTTACTTACTATAAGAAGTTGATGATCCGTTGTCATCGTTTACGTTCTCAGCCGTACAAACCCATCTGATCAGCGGCAAAAAAAGGAACTAACGCAGCTGCATACTAAATCAATGCAACCTTGCAACACAAGCGACACTGCTGACGGCAAACCCAAGTTGGTTATAGTAATGTGCGGAATGAAAAATCGATTATTGGTAAAGAATGCGCGACATCGATCCGCAGGGTGCCTCGATTACTCGATTATGTGAAGCGTAATGCTGGCCACTTGAGCGTTTAAAAAATAAGCAGATCGGTGTTGTTTTTTTTTCGAAGCAGACTTTTTGATTAATAATGGGCAATGGCTTCACGTTCTTTCAGTGGCTAGGTTGCCACTGTTGCCAGTTTTTAGTTTGTGTAATTTTTTGACGTAAGTATAAAATGTTGTGTATTATTATGTAAATACTACAGCGCGCGACTTTATCTGCTAAGAATTTATTTATTATCCCGTGGAAACTGTGAAACTTTCTTTGTCAAAAAAAATCCTACATGATAGAAGGGATAAGTTATTAAGTTGTGCGGAATTTAATTTACATAACAATGAGTAACAAACATATTGATAGACTAATAATTTGGTGCTCTACTTAATTTTGTAAACAAACAAAAATATATAAAAGTTATTTTGCAAGGAGCCATCATAAAGCGTATATTAAAGCTGTGCAAATCGAAATCTTAAATTGACCACAAGAAACAAATGACGCACGAGTAAAATAATTAAAAAAAGCCTGAGAACATTCTCTTAGGCAAAATTAACGATTCATCTTGTCCAGTCTTATGATTGGGTATACTACGAATTAAGTCCAATACTTAATTAAATATTGCTTATAGAAAAACCAACCTTATTCCGACATTGAAACGCTGAAATTTTAATGGCGCGAATTTATGGCTAAGCTAGGTATTACACAGGAGCGTGATATTGTAAAGGTCGTTGACCTACAGCGTATTAAATTGTACAGATGTCAAGGTATTTTTTTCCGTTAAAAAAAGCCTTATCAAATTTCGTACTAAACTAATTAATTCTCTAGGGACCTGGATATCAACAGTAGAAGTCTGTGATTGGGGCACAAATGTACAAGATTACTTACAACTTTGTCCGACTCGCTCTTGGTCGATTTTAATATTTTTTTCGGTATTTTTTTTGCTTTTCGATTATTTTTTTAATTGGTCGTCAAGCACAATGGAATATAACATAATGGTGGTAACAGACCTCGTGTGTTTCTGGCCAGTCTTAAAATGGCTTTAACGCTTATGCTACTTTTTTTTTCTTGACACGCATGATAATCGAACGCTTAATACCTCCAGCGAACCGGTGTTGCCGTTTTATAAATTATTAGGTTTGGTTTCCAATATTTAAATAAAATAGCGTTCGATTTTTTACATCAACTATTTAATATAATTAAAGTAATTTTATTGTTCTCTTTTTACTCGTATGGCTCAATTATCGCCAATTACTATAAATACGTGTTTTTTTTTCGTAAAAACGAGAGTACCTTCAGTTACTCGTGATGACCAGTTTCTTTTTTCGAACTTGGCTAAATATAGATTCATTCGAGCATCAACATTTACAGGTCTATGGTTACTAGCAATTTCCGATCAGTGTAAGTGTGAAATTAGCACTTTTCATTACGATTCACTCGATTCAGAGGCGATTAACTGAGTCGATCGATTTTAAAAATGGAACAGTGGTGTTACTTGTTTAAAAAATCAGTTAAGTGCAAGACGCAGTTGCACATTTAAAGTGTTCTATAACTCTTTACTCGTATTGCTATGCCATAGCGGTCGTGTTCTTTTTACACAGGATGTGAAAATTTCAAGCAACTGCCTACCTAATACGGTTCGGAAAACTGACATGTGACTATGCCTGTGACTGACAGACAGGTTGGTGCTCTATGCATTCTCATACAACATTGTGGCCCAAAAATTGTTTATACCTTACCCGCATCAAAAACATTGACTGTGTAGCGTTCATTGAGTGTTGAAACTGAAAGAAATTGACAGGTTATGGATAGGGTTCCCAGTAGTAAAAATTATTGAGTTGAAATATCCATCCCTTAAAGACTACAGACGTTCTTTCATCCTGAGGTTTTTACTGAAGGAAGGAGCACTGTAGGATTAAGTAAATTTAATTTATAAGAAAGCAATTGTTGACATAAAATACAACAAATCGCAGACGACTTGATGTTACTAGTGTTTACTAAAATATAATCAAATTCTTCAAACCAAAAGCAACTTTAATCTTCATACGGCACAAAATACAACCGTACATTAAAACTAATAACAAAACGAAACGGGCGGTTTTTTCGTCGAAACTCATTTCGTTGCGTCTTCTTTTAATAAAGCTCTCTGTCTCTTACGGTAACCGCGGGTGCGAGGGAGAGGGGGGAAATTATAGGGCTGTCCGCGCTATGGCGGGCTTCAGAGTTGCCAGAGCAGTGAAACGACAAATGCCTTAATGTTTTTTGATATAGGCCAGAATGAAGTGGCCAGTTTTGTAGCATGCGCTATCTTAGACCGCTTTGATACTTAGTGTGATTATAATCAAATGCAAGACATTTTATTTTGTGCATTAGAATAGTGGTGTGAAAACGTATTGTCTATTAAAATTTATATAAGTTAATAAACTTTGCCGTGTACAATGTTAAAGAAAATAGCTGTTAATTTTTTTAGTTTGAAACATAAAAATAGTTTTGGGTAACAATAAATACAGACGTATTAAAAAAGTGCTCACATTTTTTTATACAACTACACAACAATACAACTTTTACATACATACATATCGTCACGCCTCTTTCCCACAGGGGTAGGCAGAGACTACTTTGTTCCACAACTTTTAAGTTATCACATACAATAGTTAAAATTAATGGGTACAAAATGTAGCCAAAAATTGTTACTAATTTTCTAAAAAGTAGCCAACAGTAGCTAAAATGTATTTCCTTGCAACACTGACGTAATGACGGACAGCGAGCGACCGCTCTGTTAATGAGAATTGTGGTGGCAACCCTAGCCTTCTATTTTCAAATGTTTTTTATAACGGCTCGGAGGAAATTGTTGTAATGATAGACCTCGGGCCACGGTTACGAGGTTCTATGTCTAGCGTAGTTGTTTCAAAGTGAACCTTATGGTCGAAGTTGTAGAGTTAGTTTCTGGTTTATGATTTTTCTTGATTGGCATGTCAAAAACTTTTAGTTGCAATTTAAATTCCTGGTACTGAAAAATTACGCGCGTTATAAATAATAAAATGTAATAATGTTAGTGTAGTGTTATGAATACTAATAGAATTTGATGTACCTAGTCGCAGAATTAAAAAATATCCTTAATGTTTTAATTACGATCAATCATTGATTCTAGAAATTCGTCTGTTTTTGTATTTCGTGAAATAAAAGTATCTGAAGGATTTATTTCAAACGTTTTGTTTATTGGCAACACTATTAAAAAAATATTTCTTTGAAGGCAGCAATGAGCGAAACCATAACTTATAAAAATCTTTTAGCGAGATACTTAGAACTCTTACATGTAAATAATAAATTATAGATATAGTATACATGTCATGCCAATTTCAGAGTGTTTCCTCATGGGATCGATTTGCATAGCTTTACGACCGATCATGTGAATAGTTATTGTGGCAAAGCCATCCAACGTGTTCTGAGAAAATTTTACTATCTTACCTTTAATAAATTTTCCATGAGGTCAAAATGGAATTGCCGTAAACATACAATAAATAAAAAAAAAACCGTTAAGCGCGAGGATTCTGCACAAAAAGGAATATTTACCTAATCGTGTTTTCAATAGCAACATACTAATATTAATCATCGTCTTAAAAAATATGCTTTTGTTAAGAAAATCCATTTTAAGATTTTTGCGCGTTCCCTCGATGGACTTTTACCGTAAAAAAAAGCTTGTAAAAAATAGGTATAATTGACATAAACATACTTGTCACACGATATTAATTTTAGCGATACTGCAAATAGGAGATTTCCTTTTATCTATTACACTAGCGACCCGCCCCGACTTCGCACGGGTACAATCAGTGTTTCTCTGCTATATTATGTATAAATATAGCCTATGACACTCAGGGTGAATGTAGCTTTCCAATGGTGAAAGAATTTTTGAAATCGGCACAGTAGTTTTTGAGTTTCTTCATCACAAACATACACACACACAAAAATACAAATCTTTCCTCTTTATAATATTAGTATAGATATAGATATATTACATTTAGACGTCTCTCTGATCCGGAAACTTACATCTTGTTAACTTACGAGTAACGTTTCCTTCGCTTGCCTATACGCAGATAAACAAGCATTAGTTACCAACAAATTGAACCTTGAATTACTACCGCCCATACCGCTACAACGTAAAACATTTACAGTGAAAACACCATCTGCTATTGGGAGGAAGAACTGTTTTATTACGTAAATTTGCAACGTCGTAAATCGATTTGATTGCACGACGCGGGCTTAAAATAACGGCGTTGAGTTAAATACATGTAAATACTGATCAAATGTGGCAACAAAAATGGAACATGGCAACTTTAAAAAACAGAGTCCCTTACACTTTATTATCGGCCAGTACGAGCGCTTTATGCGCTCCAGTGTTGCCACAGATAATAAAGTCGGGTTCGTAGAAAAACAAAATGATATCTGTGAAATTTATCGCCAGCCAGTGACACGCGCTCTAATTCACTGGATGTAATCGGCTCGATATTGTTTTATCGAATAGTCGGCGAGTTATGCTGGGCAGTTATCTTGTCGATAATGCCACGGTGCTTTTTGCCCACGTCTAGTTGTCTATGCTTTGGATTTTAGGTGGCCAGTGTTGATTAGAGTAGCACGAATGTGAGGTATGAGTGTGGGAATTTGTACATAATAAATATTTGTATAACCAACCTTATAGTCGCATAATAAATGGCGACGCGTGCTTTCTCCTCTACCTAGAATATTACAGATAATTAACACTTTCATCGTGGGAAATGTTAAGTGTATCTATTGCATGATTGTGGGCTTATAGATGGAAAGGGGAATCAAAATAGTGATGGGTTGCTAGCCGCATCGCCTATAACATAATTCCTAAGAGTTTAGCCCATTTCCTCGATGGGCTTCTACCATGCGCGGGAAGAGAAGCATGGAAACACATTGACTCGGAGGAAAGAAATCATCTTGTTTATTAAAAAAAAAACAAAACGCACATCACTAATTTCCCTCATCCGATTGAACAATTATCGACTTTTATCACATCCGTAACAACGCGAGCATTTGCAATTTGCACCTTATTACGTAAACTGTACAGACGTTTTCGCGATATCGTAAAGCAGCAAGTTACGAGCGTGCGAAAGCAACCGATTGAAGCGAAAGAATCGGTTCCCGCCGTTTCGATTTATCGATAAAATTCTTTCTCTCTCATTTCATTTCGTATTATCAATGTGATTGTTGGTTACGCGTGTCGATATCGATTTATGATTTAATTACAAGGTTATGGGCCCGGTTGTGTCCAGACGAAAAGGCGTAAGAATGTAGGGACGTAGTATGCGCTTACGTCCTTTTTCTTTTGGCAGTTTCGGGGGCAATGTACTGGAGTATAGTTAAGTGAAGCGAGCAAAGATTTAAAGATGGCCTCCAATTTGCGTATTTTTTTTTTGGTTCAACGGTTAGCAAGCGGGTTTGAGCCCTGTAACAGTTTTTGGAACGTTGATTATCTGTGGTTCCGGTTTAAAAATAGCAGTTACCGTTTAATTATCATCTCAGCGCTTAAAAACTAATTTCTGGGAAACACGGCGAAGATAAACACAAAATATCTAGTTTTTACTAATCAGTACAGATACTACGTGATTGGCACAGTGAACTGAATGGCTTACCACCTTGGAACCTTCTCACTGCAAATGCCTTAACGACTTAGCATACAACAGCCAAAGTAATGATTGCGAAATTGCATAAGATAAAGTTCTGCAGAGGTACCATATTCAGTTTTCTCGACTGTATATACTTATTAATTAACTAAAACTTGAACGGCTTAAACCTAGTAAGGCCTAGTCTACTACTCTGTTAGGTACCTGATAGATAAACAGTCAAATATCTCTTAGATAGAGACTTGAAAATTGTTCTCATGTTCATTTAGTTTGGTTCACTTACTGAGGGCCTGTTTCACCACTATCTGTTAAGTTCTTCATATTTTAAGTGCCCGTTATCTATGATGACGTCTCTGTCTGTTACGTAGTAATAAATAGAGACGGAATCGTAGATAGCTGACAGTTAAGATGTCAGGAACTTAGCAGATAGTGGTGAAACAAGCCCCAAGTCAATTTCTTTAGCACTTATAGTAAAACCAGAAACGCGTATCATGCAAGGCATTGAAAGAATGTCGCGTTCAACTCTCGATACCGCATTTGCGTATCGATTTACTTTTTATTCCGACTATAAGGCAATGTTACAACAGTTAGTTTGCTGCTGAATGCGGAAAAGGGTAAGCCGTACGACCATTAGAGTAAATTTGTAGTAACTTTTACTAATACCTTACCTTTACCTTTACCTTTACCTTTTTGTTACCTTATTACTTCTGTATACCTTTTTCTGTTTTGATTGTTATATGTGGTGTTCAATAAAGAGTTATTGTATTGTATTGTATTGTATCCTTTACATACACAGGTCTTACAATTTCTACATTCCGACTGAATCAGTTGTATATTCCTTAAAACTTTTGTCAAAGACTTATTTAGAACTACCTATATTAGGGCAACACTAGTACTGTCATGACTTAAAACCTTTTAAAATGGCGAAGGATAATATCAAAATAAATCCTATGCTTTCAAAGCTCTATCTTAATTAAGAGCTAACCTTAAATAACCTTTAGTGTATCGGAGTAAAAAAAAGAAAGACCCAAAATTAATCTGAACATATTTAAGCTAGCAACATTATCTTTAATACTTATTGACAGGCCACCTCTGTCGCTTGGAATGCGTTGCCAAATTTATCTAAAGCGATGATTAAACGAAGATTTATAATACATAAGACGTCGGCTTTGGCTTTGTGAAAAACATTTGGAACGTAAACAATATTACAACACACCGGATAACTCACGTATAAAACGTTGTCGGAGCATAACTTCGGCTTTTATACGTGAGTTATCCGTTGTGTTGTAATTATGTGTGAGTCTCACGGTAGTTTCATGTTGAAAGTAAACAATATTGGCTGAATGAACTTGGAATCCTTTGCCTATCTTTAGGGATGAATGAAAATAAAAATGAACCGGTGACGGCGCCGTTGTAATGGCTGTAAGTCAACTGATTTAGTGTTGCCAATTCTAAAAGATCCAAGCCGCAAACAATGTCAAGCAAGCTCAATGTCAAAATTCGCAATAAAGTCGTCATGGCGTTAGATTCAGAAAAGCGCCTTTATACCATGTTAATTCAGTGTACGATTCTCAATTGATAAATTGTTATCTAAAATAGTATCCTCGGCCTGAAATTAATAGGATAGTTAAATCCCCCGAAAGACGCCAGATAAAGTAGCTACATAATTTTGTCTCAATTTTTTTTGTGGCTATTTTTTGTGACCTGAGTCGAAGTCGCCATTTTAAATTTGCTGAACACTGCAACTAGTGTTACCAAAAAATAGACATATTAATATTTATAGTTGCGGTATTAGTGCCAGTTTTGACGCCGGGTCATTTAAGTTTGTGGCAATGAATTTTATATAGGTCACTCAAGAGGGCATTGACCTGGAATATTACTTTTAAATTCATTTGCATATCGAAAGATCTCGGGATTGGCTGGGAATTTGCCGACAAGGAGGTGTAGCCTAGATATGATCTCAAAGATGTTTTTAGTGTTTTTCTTGGATTAGGCTAAAGCTTGGATTAGGTGATGAGTTTTTAATCTTGGGTATCTAGTTAAGGCAAACAACGTATTTGTTGTTCTTTTTCTTTTTATAAAATGTAGAACAGTATTATGACTTTTATTTGCGGCCAGTGTCATGTTTAAAGGTTTGCAAAGGTTTTACCACATACCTAGTCGTTTTTATTTCAGTTATAATATTTAAAAGTCCTTATGCATCCAAGCTTATCCAAGCTTAAGCCGTGGTAGTCCAGTGGTTTGACCTGTGGCCTCTCAAGCAGAGCGTCGTGGGTTCAAATCCCGGGCTCGCACCTCTGAGTTTTTCGGAATTTATGTGCGAAAATTACATTTGTAATTTGCCATGAGCTTTTCGGTGAAGGAAAACATCGTGAGGAAACCTGCACACATCTGCGAAGAAATTCAATGGTGTGTGTTAAGTTCCCAATCCGCACTGGGCGCGCGTGGGAACTATAGCCCAAACCCTCCAATACACGGAGGAGGCCTATGCCATGAGGCACGCCGAATTACGCGACAATTTAATAAATAAAAAAAAAAAAAAAAACGACAATAACAATAACAACAACATGTACTTACTGAAATTGTAGCGAATTCGGAATAAAAAGGCTTATAAATATATAAATAATGCATCCAAGCTTACGTTTTTTAGGGTTCCGTACCTCAAAAGGAAAAAAACGGAACCCTTATAGGATCACTTTGTTGTCCGTCCGTCCGTCCGTCTGTCAAGACCATTTTTCTCAAGAACGCGTGGAGGTATCCAGCTGAAATTTATATCAAATACTAGTCTACTGCCCTTTAGAGCTGTGAAAAAATCAAACTTCTAAGCCAACGCAATCAAAAGATACAGCCGTTTATACCGCAAATTTCCGCAAATTTTCGAAACTCGCAAGGGAATCAAAACCTAAAGGGTACTTCCCGTGAACTCAGAATCTTGAAATTTGGCATGAAGTTAGGTCTTATAGCACAGATATAGGATTAATTGCGAAAACCGTAAATATGTATGTATATCTGTATATATCAGTGACCAATATAAACTTTATATTATAAAGTGACCCCACACTGAGTAC
Organism: Pandemis heparana; assembly: GCA_963854515.1. Lineage (NCBI taxonomy): Eukaryota > Metazoa > Arthropoda > Insecta > Lepidoptera > Tortricidae > Pandemis > Pandemis heparana. Next base: position 2,673,279 of record OY978016.1, on the reverse strand, counting down.
ATTTTACTTTGGAGCAGGGCTCTGCTTACACTGGTTTTTAGATATTTATAGAAAATGGTACGGAAACGACCATGAGGAGTCCGACTCGCACTTTTGGCCGGTTTTTCTTATACAGGAATAATAATACAAAAACGAAATACCCACTGAACTTCCTTTAAGTTTTCCAAGGACTTAAATTTTCGATACAACTTTTATTTCTAACATCAACCACTTCACCACTTTTACGATAGAACACGAACACGACCAAACGACTCTAGAATCAATAATTTAATTCAATATTAAAGATTTCGCTCCACAGATAATTATAAATTCTTTGTAAATTAAACAAAATGGCGGCCGTTTATGAATATTCATGCTAATTAACGGAACATCAAACACGGGTTAGGAACACATTTGGTTTCTTGTCGGTGATAAATCAATTGTATATATGCATATTATTATGTGTATGAATATTCCGTTATAAAGGCCAAAAGTTGTTGAACGTTGACTATAAAAATACAACCGAATTGAAAACCTCTTATTTTTTGAAGTCGGTAAAAAACAGATTAGGTCGAAATTGAAACCTGGCAAGATTCAATAAACAGATAGCTTAAAACCTGGTAAGATTCAATAAAATTTCATCATTAAGCTTCGCATTACATACATAGACATACAAAAGCGTCACTGAATGAACGGAATGAAAATAGTGATAGGTTGCTAGCCGCATCGCCTATAACATGATTCCTAAGATTTTCGACCATCCACTTGCTCGTTTTCCTTCCTATTACATACATACATACATACATATCGTCACGCCTCTTTCCCACAGGGGTAGGCAGAGACTACTTTGTTCCACTTGCTACGATCCTGACATACCTCTTTCGCTTTTTTTCGCTTTTCTTTCTTTCCTTCCTATTCATATAAAAAAAAAGATTAGCAAATGGCACATTCTATGTTTTTTCTCTACGACTAGACCAGTATGGAAGGAAGGGATAGATTGTGGGCTAGAATAACGCTTAGGCTATTTTTTATCCCAGAATTTGCGTGGGATAGCGACATACAACTTTTTTGCAGACGGAGTCGCGGGCAACAGCTATTTATACATTGTATACAACGCATATTGCGATGAGATAAGTCTTTTATATCGTAAACATACAACGAGTTTGAGCGCTTTTCACTTTTCTCTTAGGAAACTGCGGCTACCAATTGATTTAATTTTCCGGCGGCTGTCTACTTGTATGTTAATTTAATGCACCTGCTTATACTTAGGTTGTTGTAAAAACTCTTTTTTTGACAAATTATCATTTGGCCAAATAACTTTTCGCGCTTTTACTGTAGGCAAATATTTTTTTTAACGAATCAATAAACTGTTTGCGGGAAAGTATTTTAGGTTATGTTAGGTTAGAATTCTTGTCTCTCTCTTTCTGTGTATCGAATATAAGTAAATAATTTTACCCTCTCTCTCTCACGCTCTCATACATCGTGCCTCATTTACAGCTAGATATTTACCACAATAAAACAATTATTTCAAAGACTAAATTATATATCACGCAATTTACAAACTAATTCGATCCTTGTTCGATCCACAGAACTACGTGGGAAATAGCCGTGGTCGTTACAGAAATATTCCAACTGCTCTACTCAATGCCTCATTAGATCAGATGGGTTCTATTCATCCATTAAAAACAATATCACGTTGGCGAACGAACCTTAATTACGTAACTGCAACGCTCTAAAACCTACGTTAACTTAAAGTGATTCAGTTAACTTTGGCATGAGCTTACAGAGGTGTATATTAAGCTGTTATTAACTCTTATTTCTGAAGGCAGTTGGTAGTGATCGTGTAAGATGGAATGCAATTTTATTTAGTTGTAGATGGTTTTGTGAGGGATTTGGTTAAGTGAACTTTGGTCAAGTTAATGACGGATGCACATCAACGAATTTATTAATATCGGTACTATTCGTTAAGTATAACATCATTGACTGCATTGTTTTCTTTTTAATTTGTTTTTCTCAAATATTATTTCTTTTCACTAAGTAGATAGTATAAAACAAAGTCGCTTTCCGCTGTATGTTTGTCTATCCCACGTATGCTTAGATCTTAAGAACTACGTATGTTGTATTTGTCTTGTTTATTTTGCACAATAAAGAGTTTACATATATACATACATACTATGCAACGGATTTTGATGCGGTTTTTTTAAAAGATAGAGTGATTCAAGAGGAAGGTTAGGTTAGGTTAGAAGCTAGTTCTTTTATATACATATCTATGTGTATGGAATGTGTGTAAATATTTATCTCTCCCTGTCTCTCCGAAAATAATGTTAGAGGTTCCAACATTAATACCTAGTTACTTGTTTTTTTTTTTCGGTAGAATGGTGGCTGGTTTCAAGCGCTTATTTAAAATTTATTACTGAACTGCAATATCATGATTTAAGTAAAATATAGTGTTACTCCGATTAACCTACTAAGTAAGGAAGCAATTAAAACATTAAATCCATCATCTTTGGACAAATGCGACAATTATATTTTATTTCCAAAATGGCGCCGCATAAAATAAAAAGTGTGGCGCTTCCAATTATTACACAAATTATGGCCACAAAATCAACATTTAAACATTGCCAAAATTGATCTTGCGACTATTAACCCAGAAAGGGAAATAATTAATAAATTTCTAATAAACATCCGGTATTTAACATCTTAATTAACGTATGCTTGGATTAAAGCAAACATATAAATGTTAAATTCCTTGGTTTGTAGAGAAATATCTTCCGCTAATTCAAACCGGTACCATGTTTCCTTAAACGATTATTTTCTGTCACTAGGTACCAAAAAAATAGTAGAGACAAAATTTTGAATTTTACCGAACCATTACCTACAAAAAAATAATTAAATAACTTACGTAATGTGTCATCTTCGGCCTCATCTGCATATTCCAACAGGTACAGGATTCAATCGCTGGTGGATCATAATTCATAATTAATTATCAATGTGTATCCTGAAGTCTTGGCACATACAAAGTTGAAATAATAATAATATAATAATAATAGCTTTATTTCAGACAATTATTCCTTATCCATATCTGGTGAGTAACAATAACAATAAAACTTACATTTGTGTTAGTAATCAAATAACTTATATTATAAACTAAAGTAAATAAATAAATAAATGATATGACAGATCACGACGGTTTATTCATAAATAGCATAGGTTTTTTATTATACCGGCAAAAATCATAGGAATCATATTACAGACGATGCGGCTAGCAACTCATCACTTTTTTGATACCCCTTTCCACCTGTACGCCCACAATCGCGCTAAACGTGGCCTTTGAGTTTTGTTACCTTGGTCTTGTCTAAGTAAAGGGATATAGAGATATGTGTATGTATTTTTATGTTATGTCAAAAATGGCGATAAATAAAATAATTCTCTGCCATTAATCAGGCAGGTGTTAAGATTAGAGAAAGCAAGTTGCAGGAATGTCCAACTGGGTCAAACATGTCTCTATTTGTCTCTATCTTATCATTTGCCATTAATTAATTTGTTTGACTTAATTGTGGTACGTTCGCGTTTCGCGGACATGTTAACAAGTCGTACTTATTCGGTTTGTTGCTCGTAAATGGCTGAAATAGGCGTTATGGTGTTTTGTTTTGGTCTAGTCAGAGCAAACGGGTAATCGTTTATAGTTCTAGTTGGATTCAAGTTACTTTTTAGAATGTTTAACTTTGTGAATAAATAGATGAACGGATTTGGATGAGATTTGGTATGTAGAAATAAAATTGGAATATGTATTTTTGGAGCAAGAGACACGGTATTTTTATTCCTGTATTTCATTGGGATACGGCTAAGGCTAGAACATGAAATTTTGCATGAATGAAACATTTATAAAATGAAGACTATGATGACATTTTTGGGAATTCCTTATGGATTTTTTGTAAACATCGGTGATTTTTTAATAATATTACATAATAGCAACCACCAGATCTGAATATTTAAGCGAGCAAGGTCGGTTTTTTTAACGAACTATGGCGGACATGGTTACAGTCAACTCTCCTTTAATTCCTTTATTTTGTCACATACACACATTAATCACGTATTTCTCCATTACGGGGTAGACAGAGCATAAGGTAACAAGGCGTAAAGGCCATGTTTAGCACGGTAGTGAGCGTAAAGTAGAAAATGGAGTGATGGCTTGCTAGCAGTATCGCCTAGAACATAAGATAGTCGGTCGTATACGAGTACATACATATGGGTATTGCCATACGCCTAGGAAACGCAGCCAGCCATTATGGCCAAGGATCTGAGTGATATACTCAAGCTAAGTACGTCAATGTCATTGTCTTATTACATACATACATATCGTCACGCCTCTTTCCCACAGGGGTAGGCAGAGACTACTTTGTTCCACTTGCTACGATCCTGACATACCTCTTTCGCTTCATCCACATTCATCAATCTTTTCATACATGCTCGTCGGTTTCGGGTACTCTTGACCTGGCCTTTTTCCAAAACGTCCCCAATTTGATCATGGAACGTCCGCCTAGGCCTTTCCCTCCCAACGCACCCATCCACACTCCCCGTATAAATCTGTTTAGTTAATCTTCTTTCATCCATCCTCTCTACGTGACCTAACCAACTAAGCATACTTTTTTCTATTCTAGTCACTATATCTTCATCATTATATCTTTTTGTATACGAGTATGTTGTAAATAATATAAAATAAGGCAAAAATATACTACGATTACTACAGATAATGAATGAAGCGTTTTGTTTAAGTTTTTGTCAATCCTACTAAACAAAAATTTTGCTAATTTAAAACCTGAATACCAATGACACGAATTTACAGATTTATGTATGAATGTAATATAAACGAAATGTGAAAACTGCTAACGTTTATGCAAAATTATGTAGATATTTTTGAATGAATCATGACTTTATTTAGCTTAGTTTTGTATATTCTATATTCTGTATATAATCTGTACTTCCATTAGTTCCATTCTTAACCATTACAAAGGCGAACGTAACTTTCGTCTCTCTGTCTGTCTGTTTGAACTATCTTTGATAAAATTTTATTTCGTACATAAAATTAAGCCATTAAATTTATTAGATTGATAATTGTTTACCAACTATTTTCTACAAATAAATGAGTGAATTTATTGTGAATTTTATTCTTTATGCCACGCAATGACTAAACATTTTTCTAACAATATCGATATTAAAATGTACGTTTGTGGTATCTAGTGTTGTACAGTCATCATCAAAAATCAAAACAACCTCAACACCAAGTTGCGTGCAGGTTTTTTGAGCTCGACTGTTTATCAATTTCGGATGCTGACTGTAGCTTAGCTCGGCCTATTAGGATGCGGCTAGCGTCGCAGTTAATAGACGATTTTTTCAATGCGAATTGCATGACGTTTGAAACTCTATTGCTCATTAAACTAAAACCGGGTACTCATCTGAGACCTGTGGGCAACCGTAACCTATGCACGTTACAGTAACCAAAAACACAAGTGTGTACACTCGCGGTGGGCTCAGAGCCACGTACACACTGGGGTTTTTGGTACGGTTACAGCTCTCATATGAATACCCGGCTTTAAACGCTTCAAGACGGAAGCTCGAAAAATACTTAAAGCTAACATTTAATTGAATACCGTACTCAATATCACAGTTATTTTTTATCTTAATGCTATAACCGTGCGCCTGCAATTTCCGCAAATCATAAAAATCACACCTAATTTCAAAAACCTCCAAACGATCAGAGCGAAAGTGGAGCTGACACGAACAAATGCTGTCCGAAAAACGGATGCTACACGAATTTATGCTGTATGTAAATAATGATACGGTAGCTGTGAGATAAGATTGAGTGTCGAATTAATTTGGCCGCCGCGCGCTTAGCATTTTGATGGAATTTCTCTAGTGGGTATTAAGCAAGTATGAGTTAAAAAAAACCTGTATTTTATACCGTAAGGTTGTAAAAGCTGCTGTGGTTTTAATGTGGTCTGGTTTTTAGGTCGTGTTTTAGATCAATTTGCTCTAATGAGTCCTAATTCATGACCAAAAAGTGATTTTTATCTAGAACTAATTGATCTGGCTTGATTCATTCCACCAAGGCATCAAAGATGGCGTTGTAGGAAAATGTATTTTATGAACTTTTTAAAAAAAAAAAACTTATTTACATACATACATAAATCACGTCTTTATCTCTTATGGGGTAGACAGAGCAGGGTAACAAGATATGAAGGCCTCGTTTAGCATGATTGTGAACGTATAGGTGTGGAAAGGGGAAACAAAATATAGTGATGGGTTGCTAGCCGCATCGTATCGCATAATCATGTTTTCTTATTTTTAATTAATTATTCTGCTATTCAGGATGGAGACGAATCCAACAAATCAAAGATAGTAAAAAGCTGTACAGACGTTCTTGAGTAATAGATAGTATAACTTATAACTAATACAACATTGTTTTATGTAGAAAAAGAACCTCAGGTTTACTAATCTCGTAATGCGGACTCAAAATGATAAATAGATTATTTTAGTTACTAGTGTTCAGATGCGGTGATTACCCGCCACCAAGGCACCCTCTGGCCCGTTTACCACCACAAAAAGCCGCCGTGTATGTTAACGTCACATTAATATCAGACGCGAACTTCATTGTTAATAGACATGCTTTTTCCGCTGATAAATATACATGACGGTTCGGCTTAAAAGGTGCGCAGGAGTGGGCATAGAATAAATCGACGCAGACTGGCCACTCCATAAACAGTGGCGTGGGGTTGCTGGGGTAGGCAGCGGGAAGGTGTTGCAAGACTTTGCCATATTCCGTGAATACCATTAATTTTAAACATTTTTTTTCCTTTTTTTTGTGTTGTTCAATAAAGAGTATTTTTATTGTATTTTAAAGGCGCGGATCAAAATACATAAACTTTGAAATACGTAATGGTTCAAAATATACATCTTATTCAATTTTCGGTGAAACCATTATTTAGAAGATTTTCTTAATCGCGTAATCTATAGATTGATGTAGGGTAGGTTAGGTTTATTGCATAACAATTCTGTTGAGTTACCATTTTAAAAGAAAATAGCATTAAATATTATTTTGAACCTTGTGTATTGTGACGCATTTTACATTTCAAACGTGATCTTAAAGCCAGCAGCCATAATATTACTATAGGTGTGTATGAGTGGCAGTGATTACTTAACATCAGGTGAACCGTATGCCCGTTTATGCCAGCTTTAATATAAAATATTCATAAGATTTTCAACGTACTTTCTGCTTTTCTTTTGTCTATGTTGGGCGGCGATATAAAAAACAGTCGCGGCTCACGGCAGGAGGCTAAGGTTTAGGCTAGACTGGTTTTTAGCATCGCTCATAGTATGACGCGGCCTTAACGATGTATTGATTTTAAATTTTTGTATTAAGTACTTAGTTTTTAAAGCTATTTAGTTAAAGCGATTGCTTGTAGGTAAGTGTAATTATGAGTTCGTTTGAAATCTTACAAGTAGCATTTTATGCTTTTATAGCGGTCGGAATGACTTGAGATTTCAAAGGTTTTCCGGAACCTTGTTCAAGGTTCGTCTGAACCGGTACCATTCTACTCAGTCCTGCCCCCAAGCAGCAGGGTTTTCGCTGCTGTGTTGCGGCGTAGAGGCGTTGCTGGCAAAGCGTCTGAAATCCGTTAGCGTTACGGGTGTCCATGAGTACCTAGTAATTGCAAAAAAAATTAAGTAAACGTAACTATGTCCTGCAGTCAAACAAGACAATAAATCTGGTGTTTTACCTAAAAATAATTTCGTCTCATGGTTTTTTTGAGTAACCCGATTTTCTTAGATATAGATTAGATATGAAATTCTCGATGATAGTAAATGAATAAAACATTGTTATTTAAGTAAGACGAACTTATCCTCTGAAGCGACCTCTTCCAGTCAACATTCCACTGGCTGGACACATACAAAAAGAACAAAAATAAATCACTTCTTTATCCTTTACGGGGTATAGACAGAGCTAAAAGTACAGAGACCTAAACACCACGTTTAGTATGGCTAGACACAATTTAAAATAAACTAAACACACAATTAAAAAACAGCCTGTAATAAAACAGCCCGTAGCTATCGTGATAGATAAAATCTCGGAATTCGTAGCATGGTGATGTGTTTTAAATAAATATAAAATAAAACACAAAATTGTTAGTAGATTATGCAGAAATGTCGCTTTATTATGTGTATTGGCTTATCTCGAATCATTACAAGAATGTACGTACAGCCAAACCATTTTATTCCTGATCCACCGTAGAACGTTGTCACACTAAACCTCACATGATTTTCCTTGTTAATTAATGTAACTTCACTATAACCTTTACTGTGAGAGGGTTCCACGGGAAGCAATTTGTTCGATGGTACATAAAATGCTAGTATGATTTTGTAAGAAGCTAGTTTTTTCACAGGATTATGTAATGTTTGAACTTGGGATACCGGTATCAACAAATGTTGATACCGGTTTAGCGCTTTGGTCGAGGGCTTAATTCCGAAAATTTACTTCGAAGATTAAGGGCAATTTGATTCCCATTACTTAAAAATATGATCTTTTATTATACAAAAAATTATATGCGTTTGTTAGTCGCGCATAAACTCGTGAACCGCTGGGCCGATTTAGCTGATTTTGCTTTTGAAATGTTTGTCGCAGTCCAGGGAAGGTTTATACAGTGAGAAAAAATACAGAAACAGGGCGAAGCCGCGGGCAACAGCTAGTTCGGAAAGTAGACCAGTGGTAAGACCTGGGTTCACATAGATCACGTCTTTATCCCGTATGAGGCTTTATTGTACGGCGCTGGATGCTGGACCATCAAACAAAATCATGAACAGAAACTTCATGTAAATGAGATGAAAATGCTGAGATGGTCAGGGGGTGTAACCAGATTAGATAAAATTACAAATGAACATGTAAGAGGTAGTTTTAAGGTAGCCCCAATACCAGAAAAAATTACAGAGAGTCGACTAAGATGGTACGGACACGTTATGCGAAGAGGCAGTGACAATGTGGTTCGTAAGGCGCTGGAATTACCCGAAATAAAACGCGGAAGAGGGCGCCCGCCCGGCACCTGGTGGACAAACATGACCCGAACAATGAAGCATGCCAATCTTCTTCTATAATGTAAAAATGGGGATCCCTCCATTTCCCATAATTCCATTTGTACTAATTTCATTTGCCATAATGGTCACTGGCTATAACCTTCAATTGCCCTAATATCACATGCCATAATTTTTGAATGCCATAATACTCAAACGGCATAATGTTCAACATCCCTAATATTAGATACCATAATATCACTTTCCATAATTTTTACTTTCCATAACTTTCAAAATCACTAATATTTCATGCCATAACCAGATCCAGACTGTTGAAATTTACTGCTACCGAAACACGGTAGGTTCGTTAGGTTTCTTGCGACCCTCAGAGCAGAAATAGAAGCATCACTAAGGGCTCGGGGGGCAAAGCCCCCCTCAATAGCCACATCACTGGTCAATTAATATATATAGGTTAGGTTAGGTTAGAATGGTGTCAAGGCGCGAAGCGCCAAAACTAGGCGGAATAGGAGCTCCGCGAAGCGGAGCTCCGTCGACTTCGCCTCAGGGTCATTCAGTTCATATTTATATTTGTTTTCTAGACATCACATCTATTAAACGTAGATAATTAACACGACTCGTAGTAAAAAACAAAATTTAAAATTAGTTATTATTATTATTACAAGAATCAAAATTCTGGGTTTTTTATGGCAAATAATTATTATGGCGTTTGAATTTTATGGCAAATGATTTTAGGACAATTGATAATAGGAAAAATGAAATTTATGGCAAACGTATCGTTATGGCACCTGAAAATTATGGCAAATGGAAATATGGCTAATGATCATTATGGCATATATATCGTTATGGAATCTAAAATTATGGCAAATGAAATTCGGGCATGTGAAATTAGTTTATATGAAATTCGGGCAAACAATAGAGAACCGTAAAAATGAATCGCGAAATGTGTTGGTAAGCGCATAACTCAACAACGCCTGGACCAATTTGGCCAATTCTTTTTTAAAATGTTCGTTGAAGTTCAAAGATGGTTTTTACGGCGAGAAAAATTTGAATATTAATAAAAAAATTCCCAAGGGAACGGGAAAAAACGGGATTTTTCGTTTTACTGGTCGTAGAAAGCTGAAATTTGGCAAGTTGGTTCCTTGGGGAGTACCTATAGAGAAGCTATAAGAGATAATTTCCCAAAATTACCACAGGAACGGGAAAAAGGGGCTTTTCGTTTCCCACGGGAACGGGAATAAACGGGATTTTTCATTTTACTGGTCGTAGAAAGCTGAAATTTGGCAAGTTGGTTCTTTGGGGAGTATAGAAGCTATAAGAGATAATTTCCCAAAATTCCCACGGGAACGGGAAAAAGGGGCTTTTCGTTTTACTGACTGTAGAAAGCTGAAATTTAGTATGTAGGTTGCTTGAAGAGTGTAGAGGAACATTAAGAGAGCATTTCCCGAAATTCTTACGCTAACGGGGAAAAACGGGATTGAAATACTCCTGGTACACGCGAGCAAAGCCACGGCCAAAAGCTATTTGTCAATAAATGAGTACGCGGACGAAGTCGCTGGCAACAGCTAGTTTAGATATAAAGACAATCCAGACAGAACTGCTTGGCGCACATTAATTAGGAGAGCCGACCCCACTTAAAGTGGGAAAAGTCAAAGAAGAAGAAGAAGAGGTAAAAAGGCTGCATTTATATAGCAATAGCTGTTGCCAGCGACTTCGTCTGCAAAGAATTCGTTTATCGCTATCCCGCGGGAACTACGTAATTTTCCGGGATAAAAAGTAGCCTATGTGCTATTCCAGACTTTTCTCTATCTATGTGCCGAACTTCATCCAGATCCGTTGGGCCGTTCTGGCGTGATTGAGTAACAAACAAACAACCATCCATCCATCTATACTTTCGCATTTATAATATTAGTTAGATAGTGTTATTGGTGGTGGGCGTATAGGTGGAACGAGGAATCCAAATAGTGATGGGTTGCTATAACACATGATTCCTATAGTAGGAAGTTACATTGAATAGAACACTTTTATTTTTGGACGCCAAAAAATGTTAAACGTTTTCATTCACCTTAAATATCAAACTATTGATTCAAGACTTGCTTAAATAGAATTGAACGTACGGCCTTGCTAAAGCCGTAACTCAGGGGTTATCGGAAGTTTAGTTACTGCCTTATTGTTGGCGAGCGTAAGGCATTTACAATTCTGTTAATCTGCTATTTATGCGAAATTTCTGTTAAATATATCGGTTGAATTGGTTGTTAGCGAAATATTATGCCAGCCGATAAACATAGTTGCGGACAGCTGTTATTTCACCTGTAACATAGTATTTACATCATTATGTTATGTACAACATCGTACGGATGTAATTTACCTAGGTATGTGCTATATAGAGTTGGTTCGTCAGTATTCGGCCTATAATATATCGCATCGATAATTTCGGATATATATAGGTAGGTTTTGAAATTTATAATAATATACCAGTAATTTTTTCTTTACCATCTGCGCGGGAAATGCAGCTGGTACATTCAATGTGTTTAAAGGCGAAAATCTTAAGAATCATGTCATAGTCGATGCGGCTAGCAACCCATCACTATTTTGATTCCCTTTTCCACCTATACGCCCACAATCATGCTAAACGCCTTTAGGTCTTGTTACCTTAGGCTCTATCTACCCCGTAAGGGATAAACACGTGATTTATGTATGTATGTATGTATCAGTGGCGAGTCGACCTAACAACTCGATTCCCAGCGAGTTTCTTTATCAAACTTCGCTCCCTCATTCTTTCTTCATGGAGGTATAGGGTAGGAAGATGATAGGTAAATAGGTGTTTTTTTTGTGCCTCGGGTTGTCTAACGGAAACTTTCACGCACCGCCACTGTTTTTTTTTTTAATATGAATAGGAAGGTAAACGAGCAAGTGGGTCATCTGATGGTAAGTGATCACCACTGCTATAATGTATGATATTTTTATCCAAGCCTAATAAATAAATATTTGGGAACAATTCACACAAATTGACCTAGTCCCAAAGTAAGCGCAAGTAAGGCTTGTGTTATGGGTACTAGACAACGATATACATACTTATATAGAGACATACATACTTATATAGATAGAAACATCCATGACTCAGGAACAAATATTCGTGCTCATCACACAAATATATGCCCTTACCAGGATTCGAACCCAGGACGCTTGCTTCGCAGGCAGGGTCACTACCAACTAGGCCAACCGCGTCGTCATCATCCTTTCTCTATTATACAACTACAGGTGGTTTAATTATTAGCGCGGATCCGCCCGCGGAACGATGCCTATCGCGGACCTATCTGACCCCGCGATTGACTTGCGATAGACTCGGGTTCTCAAAATGTTGATCGTTGTGATTGATTTCTAGATGTTTTGTGAGAACTGGGGCTTACCATGACGTCTTAGGGTCCGACCAAACAGCCGCGTATACGCAGTGACGTGTCGTATGCGTCACGTTTTCTCACCGTTTCTTCATAATATATATTTTGTTGCGATTCCGTACCGTCACCGTTTTTTGAGCGGCGGTGTGGTCGCACCCTTAATGCGTTTCAGTTTAGGTTCGCTCGCTGTCAGATTCATAATAAAATTTACAGCTACTTGAACTGAGTCGGAATCAGGACGTCATGGTAAGGCACCTGATTTTTTTACTCGATGGCTCGATGCCGGTATAGTGAGTTAACTTTCAGTTAAGTTCGAGTGAGTTTAATTCTCAGGTTTCGGTCGAATATTTTATTTTGCTTTTTGTGTTTACTCTTGCTTAATATTTCCTGACGATCTTTCCAAGGTTAACTGGAAGAAATCTCCTATAGGGATAAGTACGCCTTTGTACGTCTGTTTTGTCCTGTAATTGTTATTTTCATGTGTTTTATGTACAATAAAGATTTTTACATACATACATACTTAATAATACGGCTTTAAGAGCGTGCATCCCTACTGAGCTGGCAACGTCGCATTTTTGGTGATTTTTTGCGATTATTTCACAGAAAATGAATGAAAGTTTCAAATGTCCGTCTGTAGTGCACTTCGTTTTTAGTGTATAAATGTGTCTAATGCAATAATTGATCGTGGTGGACTTTTATTTTCTTATTAAACGAGATATAGTATTTTATCCCTTTAATACGAAAATAAAACTCCATCACCATTAATCATTGCATTGGACACATTAATACACTCAAAACGAAGTGCACTACAGACGGACATTTGAAACTTTCATTCATTTTCTGTGAAATAATCGCAAAAAATCACCAAAAATGCGACGTTGCCAGCTCAGTAGGGATGCACGCTCTTAAGTATTGATCGATCTAACCCCAAGCTCAATTTAAGTTTGACGTGCTCTGTCCCACAACTAGGTCACTATTGCCATCTGTCAGATAGGCATCTGGCATCTGACGCAAAGCCGTGACAGATGTATTGGAGCATTAAATCTTTTGGATGAAGTGAAAGTGCTACCGTATTTTAATTTTAATCGCCTATGAATTAATTAAAATAATGTGTGTCAATTAGATTAAGACACGTGATGAAAGGGCGAGGTTATGCGAAAGTTAATTAATTTTAATTATTGATTACTTAGAAAATTTAATTACTTTTAAATTTTACTTTAATAGCTGTGCAGGTGTCTGTATTATGTAAAGTGAAATTAATTACTTACATGAAATGGAAATAAAGTATTTTTTACGTGTTTCCAGTTCTAAGGCCTTCTTTTGAGGGCGCTCTTAAGAGCGTTTATCCCTAGTGAGCTGGCAACGTCGCATTTTTTGTGTTTTATTTCATGGAAATTGAATGAAAGTTTCCAATATGAGTCTGTAGTGCACTTAGTGTGTAGCCTAGTGAGGAACCATCAGAAAGCTCTTTTTGTAAACATTTTCTTCTTTTGAATAAACTATTTTTTTTTCTTTTTTTCGTTTTTAGTTAAAATGCGACGTTGCCAGCTCAGTAGGGATGCACACCTTAAACCTTCACCAAATAAAGAGTTCCTTTTTTTCGGGTAAATTCGAAGTGTTACCCAACTCATATAAAACAAAAATGCTAACTGACTGACCCATCAACGCCCAAAGCCCTCTGTATAACCCAATTTTTCGAAATTACCAGCGCTTATACAATTCTTTTTCAAGCAAATTACCTTGTAAACTGAAAAACGGTGTATTTACCAGCAGCCAGCAATCTGTCGAAGGTTGTGCTGCGGCCCACGTAGTCGATTGCCTTGCGCTTGCGCATAAATAAGTGACAGCTGCTGTGACACTCTTTGTTCCACGTTTACGCGACAAAATATTAACTAATTACAAACTTGAATACCTATACACAACTTACCGGGTGGTACTTAACTTTGCGGGTGGTAGGGCCTTGCGCAAGGTCCGTCCGGATAGCTACCACCATCTTACTTGCTAATCCTGCCGCTAAGCAGCAGTGCTTGCACTGCTGTGTTCCGGTGTGGAGAGTAAGACAGCCGGGGAAATTACGGGCACAAGAGGCATTTCATCTTAGCCCTCTAGGTTGGCAACGCATCTGCAATCCCTCCGGGGTTGTGGGTGTCTATGGGCAGTGGTGATCGCTTTCCATCAGGTGACCCACTTGCTCGTTTGCCTCCCTATTCACATAAAAAAACCGGTATTTAGTGTTAGTAGGTAAATATGTATATTTTCCCAGCACGATCGTCTCTGCAGGAGGGAAGTTTTCGACGCTTGGTTCGACTGGCTTTGATGCATACGCATAATTATGTAGGACTAGCTGTTGCCAGCGACTTCGTCTGCAAAGAATTCGTTTATCGCTATCACGCGGGAACTACGCAATTTTCTGGGATAAAAGTAGCCTATGTGCTATTCCAGACTTTTCTCTATCTATGCGCCGAATTTCATCCAGATTCGTTGGGCCGTTCTGGCGTGATTGAGTAACAAACAAACATCCATCCTTCCATACTTTCACATTTGTAATATTAGTTAGATAGATGACAATGAAACTACAGTCAGCAAAAGAAGCTTGTATTAAAAATGAAAGATGACAGAAACTTATTTACAACAGATATTGTCCCCCTTTATCCGTGATCCCTCATCTATTCTAAACTCACCATCTATTCAAGTGAAGATGCGTGTATTTATCGAAATTAACCTTAAACTACGTAAATATAAGCACCACAGTGGGCGTCATGTATGAAACCTACTATAGACATGTGTGTATGCATACCTGCTCCACTGAAACTGGCAATAAAAATGTGATGCCCAGTTAAGTAAACCTTAAGGCTACTCCTGTCTTAGATACTTTGTCTCCAAAGACCGAGCATGTTTTAAACTCAAACAAACCTCTAATTGTTTTCGACAACATACAAAGCCAATCGATCAATCTTATTAATATTATTAACTGCAAAATGTGCGTATTTATGTCTGTATGTTTGTTACCCTTTCACGCTCAAATTGCTGGATGGATTAGGATGAAATGTTGAAAAAAAAAAAAAAAAAAAATTTATCCCGACATTCCCGCGGGATCGGGATTTACCAATATAATTCCAAAATGTTACATAATTATTTTAAAACAAAGACTGAGTATACGGATTTTCCCACAGAATTTTTGTAAATTTCAACTGTCTAGTCCAAAATATCACGCGAGCAAAGTCGCGTTTCAATGCTAGCGCACAAACAAATGTCTAACTTATAGCTTAAACACTACATTCAAATTTACACCTTATGATCTAACAGTTAAGTTGATAATTGTACTTACGAAACAGGCAGTTTCAACTTTAGTAATCAGCCATGCAAGTTCTGATGTAAAATTTCAAAGAAAATCAAACCTTACAATAAGCGAATTAAATTGAGAATTGAGTGTAGATCGAATAGGCACTTAAGTTTTTCGTTGTCTAGGCGTAAAATTTCTAGATTTAGCCTTCAGACGTCAAAAGCCTGTTTACTATACAAATTCAATTTATTATTACACAATGTATAATAGTAGTTAATAGCTTGTCAATTAAGAAATCTATGTTAAGGTATGCAGGTTGCATTGGGTGTTTAAATAAGAATAATATTAAGTATCTATTATATTCAAGCGAATTTTAACATTGTTTTTACCCGATTGTGTTTGTATTAGTGTCCGACCGAAGTTTCGATTTCGGTTTCGGCCAATTTCGGCCAAAAAAGTGATTTCGGCCGAAGTTTCGGTTTCGGCCGGGCCGAAATTACTTCGCGGCTTCTCGCGGCTCTCGCATCGGGAGCGCTCGGCTTACTTCGGGCATGCTCGGCCGGGTAGGTATAGGTAATGCACAGGCGGCCGGCCCAGCTGAGAGCAGCGACAGTAGTATGCATCAGTGGCGTGGCGTCCATAGAACTCGATTCCCACCGGCTTGCCTATTTTAAGGCAGTTTGGCAATTTATTTTGCAGAATTAGAGGAAAAGGCTAGTTAAGTTCCCTTCGGCTTGCCTTCTGATATACTTGACGCCACGCCACTGGTATGCATTCAGTTTTTTTATTTTGTTTAACAAAAAAAGTAACTCATATGTATAAGAAATCCTTGCAATAACCTTTTCCTTAAGATTTGTACAGTAATTTTGAATATTTTGTCTGATATGATACGTCTTCAAAAATTTCGGTTTCGGTTTCGGTTTCGGCTAAAAATCGTGTTTCGGTCGGACACTAGTTATGTATATGACGGATTTTAAACCTTAGATTCTTAACGTGACTACATTTACCCGACTTATGACTTTATAGTGAGAGAAATGTATTCACATACCACCGTAGAACCCTGTCGCAATTGACAGTCCGCCATCACTCAAACTCAAGTTTTATGTCACCTTATTGCGATAGGGTTCCACAGGAAACATTTCCCTTTTTTTACTGTATCTATTTAACTAGGTATGCCCAAAGTTTTAACGTGAAAGAAGTTATTGAAATATCGATTCGCCTTTGACTAATTTTTATTGTATTCTGCATCTAACATCAACAATAATTAAATAAAAAGTGTATTAAAGTGTATTATGTGTGTGTGTGTGTGAGAGAGAGAGAGAGAGAGAGCTTCTGCCCGCGACTTCGTCCGCGTAGAAATAGACTTACATTAGACAGCTCTGATCTTTCGCATGTTTATCGCTATCCCGCGGGAACTATACAATTTTCCGGGCTGGGCTGCGCCTAGAACGCCTGGACTGGACTAATTTTGCAACTGGCTAAAATATTTTTTCGTAATAAATCGATGTACATTACCTCAGAATATTAGCTACTAGCTTCAGCCCGCGACTTCGTCTGCGTAGAATTAGCAATTGACATGTTTAAGGCTATCCCCCGGGAACCAAGTTATTTTCCGGGATAAAAAGTAGCCTATGTGTTAATCTAGGGTACCAGCTATCTCCGTTCCAAATTTCATCCAAATCCAACCAGTAGTTTCAGCGTGAAGAAGGAACAAACATACACACTCACATCGTCACACACATCCATCCATCCATCCATCCTCACAAACTTTCGCATTTATAATATTAGTAGGATGTCTGTATGTAAATCACTCTTTGTCGGTCCCTCGTTTAATGCTTCTCTCATCTACTCAAAGGTTAAATGGTAGAGATCCCTTATAGGGATAAGTTCGCCTTTGTGCATTTATTAATGTGTTTTTTTTTTGTAAATTGTATCTGGTTATTTACTTTTATTATGTCTGGATCTCTGGATATATTATAGTCTAAAGGTAAAATACCTACTAAAATTATTGCTTGTAAACTGCAAGCTATTATCCCAAAAATGGCGTTTATTCAGTAAATAGATTACGACCATTAAAGCCATGTCGATTGGTGCAGACTTATAGCTCACGTTACGTTGGTCGCCGCACAATCGCCCTTAAATAACTGGGGACGCCATAAACTTGGCTAATCAGTGTGACCTGCGCCACAGTACCTGCGCCTGCGCAGACGGCGCGCCGCCCAGTGATCTAGCTTTACTTTTGAATAGTTATTTACTCTTTAATTGGTTGGGAGTTTAATTTTATGTGTATTTTTAATGAATCGGCAGTGTATTACGGATTGAAATTATTATAGTCCCGGGTTTGATTCCCGGTAGATGATAATTTCGCGACAGACGTAAGACGGAGGGAGAGTTTAAGTACTTACCAGGATATCAGGATCCTTTAAGAGCTTATTTTAAAATATAAATGAATCGCGTTCGATTTTTGAAGTGTTTTTTGTTGAGTCGTGGAGCGACTAGGGCATCAGTACATTGTTAGAGGTCTGCCAATATGGATAATACGTACGTTTTTTTTTGTAAGCGGCCAGTACAGTACGCGTCTTGAACGTCATGGAGGTTACAAAATTAAAATCTAATCTAAGCTGCCGTTTTGACTTCTGCCGGCACTCCCGGAGTGCTACCCATCGCTTTTTTTTGTATAATATTCCTTAATTTTGTTTTTAAATAAGGTTTTAAGTTTGATAAATCCTATTTTGCAGCCGATGAACTCGTTGAAGTCTTTTGTATGGAAATGGGCAATGTGAAATTAAGGTCATCGGTTAAAATTGGGATATTTTAAGTTTTATCGTGTAACTTAGTTTAGAAGTCCTAAAAAAAGTCTGTAGTATTTTTATAAATTAGAATCCAAATGAATCTTTTATTTAAAGCATGTAGTAAATAGTTGAACGTGTGAAAGTAAGTAAGTGTGAAGCAGGCTTTATTTTACGTAGGCTGACATCTGCGATCAGCTGATTTAAATCTTAAGCCGCATTTCTAATGCTAGAGCGAGCGAAAGTTATGTGCTGTCTCATTTGCGTGGATTGATCTAGATTTCTTACTTCATGCCTACTTAATATTTCTTATGTAGGTTCTGTGGATCAAAAAGCCAGGTAGCATATTTTTGGAAAAATAATTTATGACCTTGAAAATTATTAATCTGATTATATATTATTTAGATTATTTTGCGTCTTTTAGGGTTACGTAGCCAAATGGCAAAAAACGGAACCCTTATAGATTCGTCATGTCTGTATGTCTGTCCGTCCGTATGTCACAGCCACTTTTTTCCGATACTATAGAACCTATACTGTTGAAACTTGGTAAGTAGATGTATTTTGTGAACCGCATTAAGATTATCATACAAAAATAGAAAAAAAAAAACAATAAATTTTGGGGGTTCCCATACTTAGAACTGAAAAATTACAAATTATTATTAGAATAATTAAATTAAATGAAATTATTATTATTAATTATCATTAGAATTGAATACTCAAACATTTTTTTTGGCATAACATACCTAGTAATTGTTTATGCAAGCGATGAAGGTTTTCATAGAGTTTGTTAAGGTGTCTATTCTATGGTGTAATTTCCAGGCGCTTATTTCAACATCTCGACAATTTGTCGGCGATGAGGTGACAATTTAAAATGCAATGCGTAGTCAATATGAAGTCAAACGGCGTGGATTTTGGTCGGGTTTGTAATGTGAACAGAACTGTCACTTGTCAGCAACTATTGTTTCATTGGTGAAATAGGAGCCTGGCCAGGCGCACCGAATCTTTTTTAAATCTTACGCCGCCTTTGGTAGCTAAGTAATTTATCTATTGGACGAGTTTACTCCCTTAAAGCGGTTGCACTGGCTCGTTTGCCATCCCTCAATCACACCCACGTAACCAATTAGAATAAACTACGATGGCGAGATAGAAATCAGGTCTTCCATAGAACTTCGATTATATTGGTTTGGCTCTAATTACATACATACATATATAAATCACGTCTTTATCCCTTACGGGGTAGACAGAGCTCAAGGTAACAAGACCCAAAGGCCACGCTTAGCATAGGGCGTATAGGTGGAAAGGCGACTCAAAATAGTGATAGGTTGCTTGCCGCATTGCCTATACCAAAATTCTTAAGATTTTGGCCATTCCCTCGATGGGCTTTTAGGTGCGCGGGAAGAGAAGCAACTGGTACATTCTATCTTTTTTTTTACTCCCAGACCAGGGGCCTTACCATGACGTCTTAATGCGGTTCAGTTTAGGTCCGCTCGCTGTCAGATTCATACTAAAAGTGACAGCTAAAACTTGAACTGAGTCGGAATTAGGACGTCATGGTAAGGCCCCTGTATGGCTACATTTTGCTATCAAACAAAGCGAGACCGTTGCAATTATTGGTGCGTATGTACACCACCACGAGGGATCGCTCGCTGTGTTAGCTCTAGCCTTAATTAATCAGCTGACTAAAGGTGGAAACACATTATTAACACGCGACGCGACCCGATGCAACGCGACGCGTGTTGAGTCGAATCAAATTGTATTATTTTCTATGACCAGAACCACACTATGAACATCCGACGCGACGCCATGCGCATACATTCGTTGCATCGGGTCGCGTCGCGTGTTAATAATGTGTTTCCTTTAACTGATTAAACTCCAACATGGAAGAACATGACATTTTTTAATTGCATTTTTGTCATAATTGTACCTACTATTACCGTA
Organism: Pandemis heparana; assembly: GCA_963854515.1. Classification (NCBI taxonomy): domain Eukaryota; kingdom Metazoa; phylum Arthropoda; class Insecta; order Lepidoptera; family Tortricidae; genus Pandemis; species Pandemis heparana. The sequence goes on along the minus strand of OY978016.1, from coordinate 2,652,811 downwards.
CTCGTATTGTGATTCCTTCGTTTACTTGTCCTTATGCGTAACATAGGAAAATTATCGAGTGACCTATTTGTTTTCCACCATGCTTTGTCTAATATTATCTGTTATGGTGTATAGTATTCGAGCGTGAAACCCGCGCCTGCTTGTTTACGCGACTTATCTTAATCCGGGGTTTTGGAACGCCCACAGCTACTGACAGAATTATGGTGGGGTGGCCATGTAAACGAATTTGGAGGGACAAAATAATATCCTTTCCTGGCTAAGAATCACGATTGGCCAGTACCGCAGTAAATGAAGACGGCGACGTCTTTATAATACTAATGGGTGGTAATATGCTGGATTTATGGGGTTTATAGTATGTTCTACAGCTAATGCGGTTACTTCTTGATGTATTACCCTAATCAAAGAATTAATGGAATTCTTCCATCATTTGTTTCTTCCATGCTGGTCGAGCAGTAAATAAAATCATAGGATTGCTGTTGCTTCTCTTTTCGCGCGGATGGGAAAAGCCTGTTCTAGGAATGGGCGAAAATCTTAGGAATCCATGACTATTTTGATTCCTCTTTCCACCTATAGAGAGAGAGTGTGTGAGAAAGAGAGAGAGAGATTTATGTAGGTTCGTAAGGAATAAGATTTTTTTTAATATTAGCTTCTTTGGCGACTGTACAAGAATTTTTATCCTTCTTATATTCCTATACCAAGTTTCATGTCAATGTGACAGTTAAGTGTGTCAAATTTTAACGGCTATTTAAATTGAAATTGTAAAAACAGTACAGGGTCGGAACAAAAATAGCTTACACTACACACACACACATTTTATCGACTTCTAGTGGACGGATACTTTATAATTGGTAAACGTACCCGGCCATAAAGATTGCACATGGGTCTTCTAGGCTTTGTATAGCGTTGACTCGCTCTAATTTACGTGAAGCCAATTTTATTGTCTCTTTCCAATGACTGTAAGATAATTAAAAATGAAAGTAACTATTTTCAACATGAAACTACCGTGAGACTCACACATAATTACAACACACCGGATAACTGACGTATAAAAGCCGAAGGATTGCTCCGACAATTGTTTCGGACTATTTCGTAGCCCTTCATCAGAGAGTGTTTCGCTGCCGCCGGGGCGAGCGCTCTCTGATGAAGGCCTACGAAATAGTCCGAAACAATTGTCAGAGCAATCCTTCAGCTTTTATACGAAAGTAACTATTGTCAAAAAAGCTAAATAAAGGTTATTTGTTGTATGGTCACCCTACAAACACTAAAACCTAATGTTCCGCGTCTTAAGTAATATCAAATTAAATTAGACCCAATCGCGTCACAATAAGGTCGATATTGGTACAGACAGTTGTTTTCAAATTATGATGTTTATATGGAACTGTGTAATTTTAGGCTAAGCTTTAGTAGGTACTTAGACTTCCAGATTATCTGTACAAGGCGTGATTAAGTGTAATTAAGTTTATCTAGTTGCGATATTATGCCGTTGTTTAAGTTAATATGAGCTTTAAAAGCTTTGTAGCTTTTACAATGATTTAGATTTAATGTCGTGTAACAAAACAGTAAAACATTTAAAAACAGATCGTTATACTGTCAGTTTTTTATGCTACTCGTAAGATAATTATGTCTGACTGTACTAGCATTTTGTGCTTTCATAAAAAGCAATGACGCAAACGTGACGTCATGAAATTATATTTTTTGTCGCGACTCTTTCAAATCCATTCAATTTCATACAATTCGACACATGCATAATAGATCACAAATTATCTAAATTAACTATACCACGTTAAAGTCCAAAAATGCAGCAAAAACAACCTTACAACCATTATAATAGGAATTTCACGAGCGCATTATTTCCGTGGTTTTTTGTAACCACGATGACTGACAACTTTATTGGCGAATTTCCCATTTTAACTTGACCTCTGAGCTTTTGAAGCTGTGGAACAAATCGTTCAGCTCAAGAGGTCTAGTTGGCCTGGTTGATACGTCAATTACATGCAAATATCGAGCGTGGTCCGTATGATAGATTGTATTGTTCCAATTGTGGCAAAATGGTTGCCTTTTTCGGCAAGTATTGAGTTACCTTTTATCTTTCAAGGAATTGATTTGTCTTATTTATTAAGATACTACTTAACATTGACACATGTGACATTTTATTTTATTTTTCATTTTACTTATTATTATTATATTGATTATTTAAAGTTATTTTAATGTTACTATGAATTTTGATTTCACTGTTTTAAAAACTAAATTATTTCATTACAAATAAAACAACTAACAATAGTTTTATTGAATCAGGCGTTACTTTGCGGAGGTCCATTTCAATGAACACAAAATATTTACCTTGCTACTCCGCTACTTAAGTAGCGGAGTAGCAAGGTAAATATTTTGTGTTCATTTTAACTAACAATAGGTTAAGGCAATGTATGTAACTAACATCTGAAACGGTCTGAAATAAAATTATTTTATTTTATTATTTTTGAACGATTACACACTAGCTTCTGCCCTGAATTAACAATTGACATGTTTATCGCTATCCCGCGGGAACTATGCAATTTTTTGGGATAAAAAATAGCCTATGTTTTAATCTAGAGTACCAGCTATCTCCGTTCCAAATTTGATTCAAATCCATCTAGTCGTTTCAGCGTGAAAAAGGAACAAACATACACACTCACTCACATCGTCACATCGTCACAAACTTTTGCATTTATAATATTAGTAGGACTACTTAACGGTTGCCCGGGACTCCGTCTGCTAGTAATTAATATATCGCTATAGCGCAGGATCTACGCAATTATAAACAATGAATTTTATTTTTCAAAAAACTGTAATAATAACCGTGATATAAGCTATCAAAAATTTGTCTCTATCTCTTTCTAGAAAGAAGAATTCTCTTTCGAATCGCTGTCTTATTTAGTTGTTAGTTCTTATATTTTCGTATTTCTTGACCGGTATTACTTTTGGTCATCTCTTTTATGTAAGGCTTTTTTATTTTTTGTAAAAAAAAATGATATTTTTTTAATGCATTTGCCCTATTACTGGTGTCTTTTGTCACTTTAAAAAACTAAGCACCCGAGCGTTCACCCGCAATTCGGACCGGATTCCAAAAAAAAAACCAAACTCATTTGGGAGGTTAAACGTGAAATAATAGCAGCGTTTTCACTGACGGTCCGAATTGTATTGAACTCCATTAGTCATGCCCTAAAACCAGCCAGCCTTTTTAAACGTGTAAGCTATTACTCTTTTGAAATTCGAATGCATGATGTTATGAAATTGGACGATATTTGTTGGTAAGCAATTCTCTAAGAAAGTCTTGAATAGCTCTGAGATGATAGTTTATTCAACACGGAAGGCAAACGAGCTAGTGTGTTACCTGGGGGCTTACCATGGCGTCTTAATGCGTTTCAATCCCGATTCAGTTGAGGTTTTAGCTGTCATTTTTTGTATAGATAGATCTGACAGCGAGCGAACCTATACTGAATCGGAATTGTATTGCATTAAGAGGCTGACAACACCTAATTTTGTTGAAATTGATGTTATTTAAGCACTTTTTTAAGAAAAACTACACACAAAAAAAATACAAAAAATTATAATGTTAATTTTCATCATATTTCAAACACGCTAGACGGACTCGATACATAATTGAACAAAATCGGCTCGATAGAAAATAATTGCAAAGATTGGTCTTAAAATCATCATTGAACGGTTCTATGTCTTTATTTTTTCGACGTATGGGTCTGCAATTAAAAACATGGAGTCAACATATTCATACCTACACGGCTAACGAGTCATATTTCACAAATAATCCATACTTTTTTTTATTTCTTCTTATTTGTGTCTTATTTGCAAGATTTTAGACGCGCGCCAAGCTGCCGGAATAGTTTCTTCGCTTTCACTCACAGGCACGCGAACCGTATGTGTGAAGAGTGGCGCTGCTCAAGGTCATTTGCTGTTGACAGCGCCTTAAAACGTCATGGTAACCCCAGTGAGTGATGGCAAGTTATGATCATCGGAGTATAATGCGGAGAATAATATTGCGTTGTCATACTATACTTCATTTAATTTAGAATGAGAAACCACAATAACATTATATTGCGTCTGGTCAACAATTTCTTACCTAGCAAATAGTACAGTGCAATAGTTTGGCAGCCGCAAAATAAAATTGTTTCAATGTCACTTTATTTGCGTGTCGTCAATTGTTACTCTCGTACAAATTGTAAAGAGATTACGGTTCACGAGCCGCATATAATGTTGTTGCGGTTTCTCATCCTAAATTAAATGAAGTATAAGGGACAAGGGTAAAATATAATATTATCTCATGTGCCAGTAATTTTACTATTCGCTCAATTCCTCGACGAGGAAGAGAAGCAGAAACTGGTTCATTCTATGTTTTTTCTTTGCTCCCAGACCATCATGGAAGGAATAATTATATTATAATAATTAAATTGTGTATTTGTATTAATAGTTGTATTTATGTTTATTTTTTTGTTGCAGGTACGTTTGGGGTTTATTTTGAAGTCCTATTACTTTCACAGTGGTAAGAAATATTTAGATTTTTAGTTCGCTTAGTGTAAGATAAGTCATAGGTAAACTAACACACTCAGGGGCCTTAGTATTAATGCAATTCGATTTCCATTCTTTAGCTCTCATTCTTGACACTTCTAGTAGTGAACACGAAATATTTACCTTGGTACTCCGCTATGCTCCGCTAAGCTTGGTTATCTTGCACGTAAGTAGCGGAGTAGCAAGATAAATATTTCGTGTTCATTAAAATGGACCTCCGCAAAGTAACGCCTTGTAACGCGCTCTTGCTCAGTTACTATATCACTTCCATTCTTTCGAATAAGGACTCAATATTGTTGGAACGTGTGTTATAAGTTCTTATAATTTTATAACAACGTCCAGTATAATATGTCCGTTGTCCTCAGTGACAGCCGACAGGTACCTATAATAAGGGTAATTATTTCAGGTACAATTTGGTGGACGCCAGGTAGGCGGCTGTGTTAGGACTGAGGCTCTCAAACTTTAGCACACAAAAAGCTGTCAAGCGGCCATTTTGTAGTTAAACAATTTGAAGAGACTAGATTTTTTGTCTTCTGGTTAGTTCGATTAATTTTAATACTGTTTACTTTTATCTTATGATCGTTATCACTAGCCGGAGTACTTTCAGTGTTAAAGAAAGGCCACTACCCTCTTTACTTCTACCATTTGCCTTCTTAAATATATTCTACATGTATTGACCTCGACGCTAAACGCGATGAATTTGAAGACTCACCAGCCTGCTGCCATTCACTACCTTTATGTCAACGGTGTGTTCGAGTGCATTCATTGTGCGCGGCGCGAGGTTTCACCGCTAAGATCGGCTACGTAAGCCATCTTCGGGCGCATGAGCGTCATACCTACTAACTAGGAGTCGAAGTGGTCGGCATGGCCGAAATCGGTAGGAAGGATCATCATCATATTCTACATAAATCACGTCTTTATCCCTTACAGGGTAGACAGGCAACGAGACAAACGCCACGTTTAGCATGATTGTGGGCATATAGGTGGAAACGGGAATCAAAATAGTGATAGCCTAGCTAGCCGCATCGCCTGTCATGATTCCTAAAATTTTCACTCATTCCCTCGATATACTCGTATTCTTTGTCGTGAAAATTGAACGTACCTAACCTAACCTTAGGCACGTATTCTACAGAGCCTATGTAAGAAACGAAATATTTTCAGATTGAGCTAAAGAAATTTTAGGCTACAATCCATTCGACCAAACAACCGCACCCTAAAAAGGCAGAGGTTTGAGAGCCGCTGGCAGCCAGGTACTCACGTCGGCGGCGCCACCCGTTTTTTCCCATCCCTATCATTTGACAATCCCCTTTGTGGGAATTCCTAAGAATGGGATAATGCAACGAATACGCCTATTTCTGTAAGTTTGAGAACCTTCCAAATTGCCGCCTGTAATGACGGTTGCGTGGGACTTGTATACTTGTGTGTATGTATGTTTGTGTGTCAATAGATTTTTTTTTAATAGAGAGGCTAAGGAGTAAGCGGGCATCTGATTTTAGTGAGCACTACCGACCGTTGAACACACAACACTTAGGGATTAAAAATCGTTACCATCATCTTTCTCGCTAAGCCTACCGCCAAGCAGCAGTGTTTGCGTTGCTGTGTTCAAACATACAGAGTTAGATTGTTGTAAAGATTACTGAGTCTTGAGTCTTGAGTAACATCTTGCCCTCTAAACTGGTATTGCGTACCTACTTAAAGCACATTTGGTGATTAGATTATTCGCTCTTTGGGCTTAATTTTTGCTTAAAAAAACCATCTACAGTTTATTCGGGTAATTTCGAAAATTCTTAAAATTTGTCATATTTCGTTGTAATAAGAGTCACATTTCGGAAGTTATCAAGTAATCGAAATGGGAGTCTTATTTTAATGTAATAAGACTGTTTTTAAGAATTTTAGGAACTACACAAAAATTTATTTTACAAAAGATATTTGCGCTGTAAAATTTATGCTGATTTCATTGACAGTAAGTAGAGTGCATAAAAAAAGAAGGAATATTAACAAAAAGTAACAAACTAGCTTGTTATCATATTAATATGCTAATTAAGCACTTTAAAAGTAATTGAGATCGACTTTAATATGAGTTTTGTAGTTTATAACACTGGCTGTTCGCTAAAGGCCATAGCTTATAGCAGCTAGTGCACTTTTAGTGAACCTCTGATAAAACTACATTAGGTAAACGAAAATAGGTACTTTATGTTCAGGCGTTACTTTGCGTAGGTCATAAGTAAATGAGTAAAGTAATATAAAAAACCAAATAAACAACTAAAACAAAGTAAGTTAGTAAAATCCATCTTACTCGCTAATCCTGCCGCTAAGCAGAAGTGCTTGCACTGCTGTGTTCCGGTGTGGAGAGTAAGACAGCCGGGGAAATTACGGGCACAAGAGGCATTTCATCTTAGCCCTCTAGGTTGGCAACGCATCTGCAATCCCTCCGGGGTTGCGGGTGTCTATGGGCAGTGGTGATCGCTTACCATCAGGTGACCCACTTGCTCGTTTGCCTTCCTATTCGCATTAAAAAAAAAAAAAATGTTCATCGCGAGCGCGGCTATTTCACAAAGTAGCAAAGTAAGTAAAATTAGACGATTGAGTATGAGATTCTCGGTCGTGTGTTTTCATGTACATACCTGTGTATTTCTATGTGGCGTTGTTGATAACTTACTTGTTGTTCTACTATATTTAATTTTTACTTCAAAAACCAACCCTTTGGCCAAACTGCGACACAGTTACTTGCAAAATGATACGTAAATACGTGAGTTTTCAAGCTAAAGCTAGTATTAAATATGTGTCTTATACTTTTCCACGTTCATTTTTAAAATCGCAATAATACTGAGTCAGTATTAGAGTAAGTAGCTTACTGAATAACTATGTTTTCGTGTGAAGTGACTGATCTGCTAAAATGTGCCTGTGCCTAGAAAATAAATCCAGCGTTGTATTATAAATATCAACATTATAATTAGCTATTTAAAACTCGGCCAAAGTAAACAGTTTTACGATTCATACTTTGTAAATAGGCCTTTATTGCCCAATAGGTACTTCACATAAAGGCACCGCCCATTAAGTATTATAAACAGATAAAGCAAAGCTGCTATAACGCCGTAATAAAACTGATATAAAACCTTTAGCATCGATTGTTGCTGTATTAGCTTGATTACTCTTATATCCCGCCCTAGATGGCCGCCATCTTGGTTTGCAAGTAAGTTGCGTTTATTGCGAGCCCGAGTGGACTTTTTGCAGATTTATAAGTTTTTGTTTTTGTTTTACGCACGAGTTGTTCTTTTGTCCATTTTTAATTTTAAAAAACTTATGTTCTTCAGAATTGCAAATTTAGAATCTAGTTCACATGGTTACTTTTAACGCCTTTAAATTCTAAACGAATTAATTACTAATTAAACTTTTAACTCGATTTTTACTGTGTGTGATGGGCTGATAGGATATAAAAAAACTTCCAATCAACATTAACTTTAAGTATAGCATTTAACAAAGAAATAACTCTATTTAGCTACTTGATAGTTGTGTCAGATTGTTGAGTCTAATCATTGCGTCGTGTAGAGACATTCACACGAACTACTACTACTACTTTAGCTGTCAAACTGACAGTTGAAGCGAAAATACCGGGCATTACAGTTTCTAGCGTGTTAACTTCATTCGCACCTTCTGTTTGTGAATAAGTTGTAATTTTGTACAACGTCGTCTTTAATTAGTATGGCGGTATTAGTTGTTTTTAAAGTGCATATTTAATGTAATATTAGGTTTGAGGTAACTGGGAAAGCCTTAACGCGTTAACTGCGCACAACGCATGTGCAGTTAAGGAATTTAATTCCCTACCCACCATGGAACCTTTTCATAGTAAGCGTCGTAACGATTTTCCTTGTCAAGTAATGCGATATCACTATGAAGTTCATGTGAAGAGGTCCATGGTGGGTAGGTTATAGGTTCGATTTTTGAAATCGCATCTACGCTGGTACTGTTCGAAAATGGAACTAAGTTGTGCCGAACTTAAAATGCAAAAATACGACCTTTACATATACAACCGTATGTCGTAGTGTAAACTGATATGGGACTTAAGTCATTTTTCTAATTTGGAACGTCAATTTGTCTATTCGCACACATTACTCACACATACAACAGGTCATTTACTTCAGTTTTTCCACTTTTGGGTCGGTACTGGAGTAGAGCAGACCAAAAAGGAGATGGCGGGACGATTAGGAGTCTTTTGAGCGACTGAGGAAGGCTCGCAGCAGACAGAGACGGATAAAGAGAAAGGGAAGACCTTTGCCCAGCAGTGGGACACCAGAAGGCTATTAAATATACCATTTAGCATGTCTAGTTACTAAAATATGCCAAAAGGGAAGAAGTAAAAACTACAAAATCTACCTTTTTTTATTTAACACATCAACTAAGAACGTAGCTATAAAATAAAATGATACCCTTCAAAATTCAAACCACAGTATATATCCAGTAAATTATCACCTCGCCTACCGTCTTACTCGATAAACAATGCTACAAGTTACCTTACTTCCCTGCAACACTAAAACAGCCCCATGGGGTAAAAAACACTCAACCCCATTGTCCTAAGGGGTAACGCATTAACACGTTCACGATACAGGCGGATACACAAGTGCGTTGGGTTATCCTACTAATAATTATAAAGCTGTTGTCCGTGGCTTTGACCTGTTCTAGTTTTACAAAATTGACAGACTGACAAACACAATTAAAAAGTAACATTAAATTAAAAAAAATTAAAACCCCCTACGCATTAATCGAGTACCTACTCATAAATACGTAAATGTAAAATAATTCAATTTCATGCCAAAAATGCCTTACATCATTTTGGAAAAGAGCTGATATTTTTCAAACTGCTGGTCCGATTTTTACCAACTATTAAATACTTCAATAGATTATTTTTCAAAAATATAACTATGAACAAAATCTCTTTATAAATCTAAGAACCATCGCAAGAAAATTGGCTTTTGAATGAAAAATAACCGCATTGAAATAGGTCCATCTATCCGTTTAACCGCTACGATGCCACAGATAGATACACACATACACGTGAAATTTATGTGTGTTTGTTAGGTTCACGCTAATATTTAATTTAATATTTGAATGAAATTTGGTATGTAGATAGCTGGTTGGTTGTCTGGAATAACATTTTTTTTTATTTTTTATATGAACAGGAAGGCAAACGAGCAAGTGGGTCACCTGATGGTAAGCGATCACCACTGCCCATAGACACCCGCAACCCCGGAGTGATTGCAGATGCGTTACCAACCTAGAGGGCTAAGATGAAATGCCTCTTGTGCCTGTAATTTCTCCGGCTGTCTTACTCTCCACACCGGAACACAGCAGTGCAAGCACTACTGCTTAGCGGCAGGATTAGCTATTTATGTAGCCTATTTGGTGTCCCACTGCTGGGCAAAGGCATCCACTTTGCAATAACATAAGCTATTTTTTATCCCGATTATCCCACGGTATTGGGAATCTCGAAATGTAGTAACGGTGGTTGAACAAGGTAGTTGGAGCAACAGGTATACATAACTATATTATTTAATACTAATCTATACTTAATTTTATAAAGGTTAAATTGTAGAAGATAATGTTTAGATCTACTGAACATACATACATACATATCGTCACGCCTCTACTACACAACACACTACATCTACTGAACAGAGTTTGAAAATTCTTTTACCAATGGAAAGCCACATTATAATGTGGGTGTCATAGGCTACTTGTCAACGGCTTAACTCTTGCGCTGGAACTACGAAATTACAAATACACTTTACCAAATAGCAAAAACAAAACGCCTAAAGCACGAAAAATCTGAAATAGCCTAATATTTAAATGAAATCCCTAATGTCTTTTTAAACGCATGCGCGGTCTCGACTGTACATTCCAAAACGTAGCTCCGGGTCAGGTCCTAGCTTCATTTTTATATTCGTCTAAAAAAACACTCCCGCGCAGCGCGCAGGTACAAAGCCCTCTATTGCCCGTGACGAACAACAAAGGAGACGCCATTTTTAAAACGCGAAATTGTGATGCGATGATTACGTGGTTTTGTAAATTGATTTTTTTGTTCGCATGAAAATAACGGTGGTTGTATTAGCTTTTTATGAACATTTTGTATACAGTGGCGACGAATATTGTATGTTATGCTGGGTTCATATCGTTTGTACTTTTAAAACTGTAAACAAACTATTGAATAAATCTCTTTATTTTAGTTCTAAGTTCTAATTATGAGGTGCCCTAGAATTATTCTGGAACACGTCGGCGAAAGTCTTAGGACTCTGGGAGCACGGCAGTGCTATCGCCAAGTGCAGCAAAACCTGTATTTATTTTTCTTACATAAAGATTAACTGAAAAGAATCCAGATAACCTTGTTTAGAACTCAAATCACACTTTAAAGACATTCCGAACTATCTAAACTCAAAGTTACTCATTACATCGTACGCGGAACAATTTTTTAATGCCATCAGTACTATCGCCGAAACCTACAACCCGAAATTACCAACAAAATAAGCTGGGACTTGACGATTTTATAATAATACCGGCGGTGAAAAAACTACGTCTAGCACACTCATGGTACTTTTATTGTATGTGGGAAGCCGGCAGCCGGATATGGGCTGTCTTGTCAGGTATTAGGGACGGTTCTGCCTTGTACTTACCTCGTCGAGAGCAAGGCATAATCTGTAACCTTCATCAATTATCTTCGCTCCGACTTAATGACTTTTATAGAGCGGCTTGAGGGACTTTTTAATACTAAAGGCTCGAATCACGTGTGAATAGATTGTTTCTCAGAAATTCTTCGTAACGAACCTACGGTAATTTCGGTTCATGGTCGATTTGAGAGTAAGTTCGTAAAGGGATATTACACCTATACAAAAAGAAATGTACCTAATAATTAAACATTTACTTGTAACTTCGCGATGTCGTCTACAGAGAATTAGTCTATCGTGCGAGCGCGGGAACTATAGGTACAACTTTCTGGGATGAAATCTTTCTCATGTCCTTCCCAGCGTCTTAAACTATATCCATAAGACCTGCCAAATTTTACTAACTTGCTTATTTTTTATACGTGTGCAAAAAGTACACTACAATGACTTTGTGTTACATAAAAAAATCTGAAGCGACTACTTTGGGTCGTGCAGGCGCCACGGGAGCGTTTTGACTGACTTACTCATCAACGCCCAGCCGAAACCCTCGAACCTGGCAATCAGAAAACGTGCATAGAAGTTTCCTATGTTATAGACGAGGAAAATAAAGGCATTTTTTTTACTTTTATTTTAAATGGTCACAAATTTCCATGTACGCACTTAATTGTTGTTGTTTCATCTCCTATCTACCCGTAATCTCTGTGTCAAACTCAACTTGCTAACTGTATAGAAAAGACTAACTGTAAGATAAGATAGGTCTCTAATTACTGAGATTATGTTTTCTACTTTAGTTTCTTCCTAGACGGCAGCATAACGTTTTATTGGAATGAACTTTAAGTTGATCTTAAATTATGGCTTCTGAGTGAGAAATTAACCTGAACAGAATGACCACACCGCCCCTTAAAAAACGGTGACGTTACGGAATCGCAACAAAATGTATGAAGAAACGGTGAGAAAACGTGACGGATACGACACGTCACTGCGTATACGCGGTGGTTTGGTCGCACTCTTATTCACCCCTTAATATTTAAGCTGCGCCTAATCTTAAACGGATATCCTGTCTGGTTTTACACAGACACACTTTGTTCTTTTTACTGGTATTATCATTATTTCCTGATTTGATACATAAATAAAGTCAAAACTTAACTTTTATTACATGTATTTTTAAGAGAAGATGGATGAAAGGAGACTAACTAAACAGATTATTATAGTGTGAATGGTTGTGTGAGAGGAAGGCCTGTCTAGGCCTAGACGGACGTTCCGTGACCAAATTGGGGACATTTTGAAAAAGCGCAATTCAGGAGTTACCCGAAACCGACGAGCATGTATGTAGAGATTGATGAATGTGGATGAAGCGAAAGCAGGCCCCTCTTCTCCACTGGGCACTATGGGCACGTGCCCAGGGCCCCGCGATCGAATGGGGCCCCCTAGTTCCTGCCAGATTACCAAATGATAACCGATATTTAGGTCATAGGGGCCCGATGATCCTAATGTGCCCAGGGCCTCAAATAGTTTAAAGACGGCCCTGAGCGAAAGTATGTCAGAATCGTAGCAAGTGGAACAAAGTATCTGCCTATCCCTACGGGAGAGAGGCGTGACTGTATGTATGTAAGTTTTTTTTTAAATAAGAGGGGGCAAACGAGCAGACGGGTCTGATGGAGAGTAATCACCACCGCCCAGGGACACCTGTAAGACTTGGGGAATCACAGGTGCGTTGCCGGCCCTAAGTAAGTATGTGTATTTTTACTGATTATATTTTTATTGTAGTCCATTGACAAAGCCACGTAACAAGACCTAGCCACGTTTAGAAACGATACAATTATCATTTCACGTTTTTTTTTTTTTTACGTGAATAGGAAGGAAAACAAGCAAGTGAGTCACCTGATGGTAAGCGATCACCACTGCCCATAGACACCCGCAACCCCGGAGGGATTGCAGATGCGTTGCCACCCTAGAGGACTTAGATGAAATGCCTCTTGTGCCCGTAATTTCCCCGGCTGTCTTACTCTCCACACCGGAACACAGCAGATCTCTAATGCCTGTTCTCTAACACTCCACAATTAGCAGACAGACAAACAAAGGTGCTGTTGACTGCTGGTATTCGTGTCAAATCGTCACTGGATCACTCGTTCACTCGATCTCTAGAATCAACTCTTGCGCAGACATAAGTGTGATGAACGTGCGACTACGAAATATGGAGGTGACGTTTATTAGATTTATTTTTATTGACCGTTGTAGTCATAAGCATACTTGGTATGTCTAGGTAAAATTTAAGAATTTTGCAAGTGAAATTTATCTTACTCTCAGTGGTTGGATTGACTTGGATTTGGGAATGTGTAGATTTTAGAAGACAGTACAAAGAAAGCTTACAGAAAAGTGTGTATAGTAATAGAAAATTGAGAAAAATTCAATGTTATTTAAAAAAACCTGCTCGAGGCTGTATATCAAGACTCCCTGCGCTAAGCTATCCGATCGTTAATCTGGACTGCTCTAACTAAAAAGTCTAAAAAGTGTCACGTTCAGGTAAACATCTCAATTAGTTACTATAAAAAAATTAACAGCGCCACTAGCAAACAGAGCCTCTAGTGTAAGTTTTGACACGAATGAAACGTCTCGCACGCGTTCACGCAAACGTCTCATTACTATGGAAAAATTGACAGCGCCACTTGCGGATCGAAACGGTAACAAACTGTTCTCATAGCATTTGTCATTTTAACGCAAACGCGATCGAGACGTATTTTGTGACCGAAAACTTACACTGCAAAAAAAGCCATGGTAGCCTAGTGGTTTCACCTGTGGCCTCTCAAGCAGAGGGTCGTGGGTTCGAATCCCGGGCTCGCACCTCTGAGTTTTTCGGAATTTATGTGCGATATCTCATTTGAAATTTACCATGAGCTTTTCGGTGAAGGAAAACATCATGAGGAAACCTGCAGACAACTGCGAAGCAATTCAATGGTGTGTGTGAAGTTCCCAATCCGCACTGGGCCCGCGTGGGAACTATAGCCCAAGCCCTCTCATTTTGAGAGGAGGCCTGTGCCCAGCAGTGGGACGTATATAGGCTGGAGAGAGAAACTTACACTAAGCATACTTCATACTAGGTATTTGACATTTTAACGCAACCGCGTTCGATGCGTATTTTCTGATGGGCACGATTTTGCTCAAAGTTCTGTTATTCGTTCATGATGCAAATGATACTTATTTGCCGCATCGTCGCCTCTCGGCTCTGTGGCAACTAGTTTCCGTCGACAACCATTTGCGGGGGTTATTAAGTTTCGCTACAATTAAGCCGCGTGCCTAGGAAATGAAAGCCTTTGATGTGTGCGCGTGCTGGTCCCTTTCGCTGTAGTTTTGTGACTATATTGGAATCGTTTTGTAGATGATTAAAACATATACACTATTTATTTACACAAAGTATTTACATATAATTACATTTCGACGGAGCGACATTAAATACAGCTACGCGCATGAAAGCCTGATAAGAAGATAGCGCACGCATGCGCGAGTTCTGTCAAACTCCCCGTTTCCACTGAAACCGGAATCGGAAGTCAAATAAAAACTTACTTAATACTATTTACAATATTATATACAAAAATAATACTACACATTACACACTAAACATTATTCTATTCTATTCTAATAAGGCAGTCTCCACAACTATATAATAATCGAATTCTTCCAAGCTGGTCTGAGAGTAAAGATGTAACCGTATGTACCAGTTGCTTCTTGTTCAGTAGGCAGCGACTACTTTGTTCCACTTGCTACGATCCTGACATACCTCTTTCGCTTCATCTCTTCACAATTACTCGTCGGTTTAGGGTACTCCTGACCCTGACCGTCTTTCTAGGCCATATTCACACTCCATGGATAAATCTGTTTAGTTAATCTCGTTTCATCCATCCTCTCTACGTGACCTTTATCCCAGTCACAATAGTTTATTTTTAATATGCACTTTTTCTAAATTAGTATTACAAAAAGTCATAACTACAGCTTCGCCGCTCAACACAACCAAAAGAAATGCTCGTAAGCTATATTATTTCGCACATTGCCCAAGCAATAAAGTTATTTACCACACTCGCTATTTGAGGTTAGAAAACTAATTACTGGCTATGGTTACTTTTTGTACCCATCTGACTACAAAGCTGGGTTACTCATCTGCGAACTTTAACCGTGTTGCACGTTACAATAGCCAAAAACCATAGTGTGGTGGTGTTTCGCGAGCCTGCCGCGAGCAAAACGCCACGTTCGCTGGGGTTTTTGGTTACTGTACTGCACTGGACTCAAATTATTTTTATTCCTTTTTTTTTCTTCTTTCCATTCATATATTTTGTTTTACATTGACCTGTAGAAACTATGCGTCTCTACTAAGACTTCTATAATTTAAGGTACCTACTTAACTGGGGGGACTTTATACAAGTTATTTTTCAAAACTTTCTGCCACGTTTCTTGCGGCGCATTCTTCTTGGCAATAATGCACCATAGTCTTTCCGAATGCGCTGGTAGTTTCAATAAAATACATACTAGTATTAAAGAGCCCTTGGGGCCTATTTGCAAAATAAACTTTTTACAGCTCGCAGATGAGACTCGACTCAAGGTATCGTAAAAAATATCTAGATTCAGACACATGTATTCAAATACATTGCCGTGCCTTGACGCGGCTCGGCGATTTTTTTTGTGTTCGTATTTTTCAAAACAATGTTAACAATGTGAAAGAAAATTCTGTAAATAATAATGAACAGATAAACAGATAGAATGGACGAAGTGATCTTATAAGAATTCCACTTTACCTTCAGACCTTACGCTAATAGCGTTCTGTTAATTTTTAAAACTTAACGACTCTTGCTTTGGATGAACGCATTCCTAGCGTTTTCAAAACGCAATGCGTAAACTGTCTGAGTTATGGTGGTTATTGTATGAGCTTTGCATGTTCGACGGCGGCAGGGTTCGCAAACCTTTTTACAAGCTTCTTATTAACTTTGGGGACGTTTTGAAAATGGTCGGGTCAAGCGTACCCTAAACTGACCAGCACGTGTGAAGAGATTGATGAATGTGGATGAAGCGAAAGACGCGTGTCAGGATAGTAGCAAGTGGAACAAAGTAGTGTCTGCCTACCCCTAAGAGGCGTGACAGTATGTATGTATGTTGCTTATTTATTGGGATCAAATCTTGCAAGTAAACATTTGACCCACCTCTAGTGGTTGGATTATCTTGTGGCACATACAGTAACAGTAATTTATTGAATTAGGTATTACTTTACTGAGGTCCCAATGAACCACAAACGTTTGGTTAACATTTTTGAAAATCTACGAGGCTCGAGCTCCTGAGTTTGATCCCCAGTCGGGGCAAATATTATGTATGAGTAGTACCCACAATACAAGCTTTGCTTAGTTTGAGACTGGATCAATAAAATATTATTTGGCTCTGACTATGACGTTCCATCAAATACCACCTTGGTGTTACGGTTGTCCATAGATGCTCTAGTTTATTCGTTTGCCAGCTATTTCATCGCAAAGCTAATTTTAACTTAGTAATTCTTAGTAATTAATTGTCTCCAACTTATTTCTCTGTCTTATTGGTTGTCTGGTAGAGATCGCTATTAAGCGTTAAACCTGTATACTTTGTTCTTTGTTTCCGTATTGTTTTGTACTGATTTGAGGTGTTCAATAAAGAGTAATTTGTATTGTACTGTTGTAATTGGATGCATGTCTAATTATTTGTGCCATTGGTTCGCCATCCCTGGACAATGGTGTGTGTGCAAATAATTGGCTATTCTTCAATGTTAGCTCCGTGAACACGGTGCGTAAAAACATTTTGTTCTAAATCAAAAATGGTAAATATTTCCTCTAACATGTAGTTTACGTCGTAGAAGAGTAATTTCAACATGGCTGTCTCAGACTAAATAATAGTGAAGGCAGAGTTCTGCAAAAAGCTGTATGACACTGAGTTAAACTGCGCTTTGCCTCGTGACCGTTGTATGTTCTACAAGCTTAGAAAGTGAAGAAAAATATTTACTTCGCATTAAACTATTAGTAGAATTTCAACCCTAAGCACTTGCGCCCGGCCTTCCATCTATCTGCCTTAGGATCTTTATACTACACTTATCTAAGATAATATTTATAAAAGTAACAAATTCCCAAAACTACCTTTCTCCGTGTCATTGTTCGCGCTATCATCACCACAATATCATGTTTTTGCATTTCTCACGGCTCGGTAATAAATAATAATCATGAATGGGAGATTACTGTCATGGGAAATATTCGTGCATACTTTGTTAAGTTATAAAGAAAACGTACTGCTCTAGTTTAAAAGATGGGATTTTTTTGCTAGTGGCGTGCATCGTTGCCAGGGTAGGCAGCGGGAGGATGTTTGTATGCGCTGCCTACCTTGCGTTCGCCGCGGCACGCCATAGGTTATCTAACTATAAAAATTACTTAAATAAAAAAATAATAGCGCTTTCAAATGTACCCTATTGAAATAGGGTACATTTCATAATGAATTGTATTAATTACGTAACTATAGAAATTTAAATCAAAATATCTTTTGGTATGCGCTTACTTGCTTATCTATTTGAAGCCGGTGCCTGATGGTGTAAGATGGATGATGATGCAAGGACTATAAAAAACATAGTCACAAAAAAAGTTAGTTTCAAGATGAAACTACCGTGAGACTCACACATAATCACAATTCCTATTCACATAAAAAAAAAAGAAATTACAACACACCGGATAACTCACGTATAAAAGCCGAAGTATTGCTCCGACGATTGTTTGGGACTATTCCGTAGCCCTTCATCAGAGAGCGCTCGCCCCGGCGGCAGCAAAACGAACACTGCGCGCCAACTACTCGGCGCAGCTGACATCGGCGCACAACTACCCTCATTTTTATAGTCATTTTTATTAAACAAATTGTCGGAGCAATACTTCGGCTTTTATACGTGAGTTATCCGGTGTGTTGTAAAAAAGTTAGTATTAAAATGAAATTTTAAACAGAAACTCATTTTGAAATATGGCTTCTTTGCCTGTTTACTTTCGCCACAATTTAACCAGTTTAAATTTTAACGGCGCATACCGAATTGCCTAAAAAAAGATGTCTAAACCATTCGCCTCCACAAAATGGAATGGCGACCCCCGAAATTCCTTGGAAACCTTACAGATCCGGTGGAGTGTGAACGGACTCGAATCTCGATTACCCCGTATTGTGTTACTACACTTGGGGACAACTAAATGTGTACAGCATACGAAATATTGTAATTTTTTGTCGATTACACAATAATAATAAAGATATAGGTTAACTGGGGAAATCCCTTTTAGGGTTAAGTTCACTTTTGTGCATTTGTGTTGTCCTTTATTCATATTTTTTGTTTTTAGAGTTACATGTCATGCAAACATACATAATATCAGGGTAGGTACAATTGTTTTTTCCTCTGCGTAGAAAATATAAATAGAAACACATGTATACTTTATGTCAGAAATTCGACACATACATAAGCAATAATAAACAATGTAAGCGTTAATGAAACAGCAGAAAGTGCTGAAAAACTGCCAAAGAGCCACATTCAGCATTGTGTGTGGTGAATACGTGTATTGAAATAAATAACTAAAATAATTGAATCTCTCCGTTTATTCTTGTTTCTCTCGATAAATTTATTTACTGGTTTGAAATTAGCTATCTCCTTTTTAAACATTATGTACTCAGTTAAGTTATGTGATAAGATAATGTAGCAATCTAATGGTAAATCTTTTTTTTTATCGGTTCAGTGGTTTTTAAGTTTATTCGCTACAAACGAGAATACAAAATGTTTATTATTTATTTATTTATTTATTATTTATTTATTACATTGTAATGTCATGTACATTTATATTAAAAGGTGTTAAGCATAAATTAGTTGGTCCATGACGCCCTGCAAGGGCACACAATAACAATTTATCACTAAAATCTAGGAATACAGAATTTAAATGTCAATAGTTACTTAATATGTTAATTTAAATCATGCAATTGTATCGTATCCATTAAATTAAATTTAAATTTGCTACTATTTATGTCAAGGATTGTTTCCCTTTAGGTATATAAAAAATTGGAATAAATGAATTAATTTTTTGATGTTCGTATTTGCAATTGCAAGCAAGTAGTGATTTTAACAACTTCTCTCTCGAAAGCTCTATGAATAATTGATTGAAAATTTGATGTATCTGGTAACTAAACCTCATCCAATGGCTTCCTTAAATCTCTTTTCACTAGCTCATTCAAAAATGATCTTACCAGCAACTACCCACGGCAGCTTTTCGCCCCTTTAAAAAGTAACAGAATTACTTCTAGCGTAATGTTAAGCCGTCACCGTCTTCAATAAAATGTCATAACTCAAGCAAAACAGTCATAATGCGTATATTTCCTTAACCCCACAATATCTGTCGCAATAGGCGAATGAACCCGCGATCTCAGGCCATTATGCAAACTGGAGGTGCCATGCACACATAATCCATAGTAATAATAATGTTTATACAATGGCTGCTTGGTTACTGAAAATTCAGGCTTTAGTTTTATCCACAACGAAGTTATAAGGGGGTCGAAAATGGCCAGAATTGTTTCGAAAAAAGGATGAAACGACCGTGCTGCTTTTTTATTCGACTTGGAGGGGGCACTGCTGTGCACCCAGACAAATGTCTTCTGGGAGAGATAAATCAATGCACACAGATAATAAAAATAACAGACACTTACTTCAATTCCACGCACACAATCACATAATTATAACGGCCCGGATATGACCGCTCGTCAACTGACAGGACATTGGCTTCTCCGGTTGGTTTGTTGCTCCAAGCACAACCCATAACTACCAGCAAACGATGACATCTAGTACTGGAAACAGAACTTCCAGAATTATGTTGGCTTGTGATGCTAAATAGAATTTATTTGAAATCACACTGGTCATTTATGTCTGCGATTATAATGTCAGTATGTTCCTAGTATTAGTACTTATGCAACGCGGCTGTTAATAATACCAGCGAGAATCATGTTTAATACGTTGAATTATAACTTACTAGCTTTTGAACGCGACTTTGTCTGCGAAGAATTGGTTTATCGCTACGTGGATCCAAGTTAGAAGTCTCTTCCATGCTGCTCAGGGAGCAACGTAGATGGTAAAAGTTATCGAAGGATCCGGTCTAGATTTATGTACATAAGATAAGATAAGATAAAGATAAAAGATGATTTATTGCCACAAACAACAATTACAAAAAACAATTATATCATACATGTTTACATGTAAACATCTGTGTCAATTTTATGGCAATCCTGTCTCAAATACATACACGTTAGCTCACATCAATACAACACGTCTTTGCGGCTAGAAATATTTGGTCCCACTTAATGCAATCGGTCCATATTTTGTCCGTCAGTGTACAAAGAACTGTAGTTTGACTACAACCCCCTAGTTTGGATTAAATTCTAAATGTACGTGTCAACTTGATTATTAGGGCCGAGCTTCGAGGTGCCACCCTTGCCACCTAGAAGTGTGAGGTCATACGTTAGATCATGTTACGATAGTGTAAAGATTTCTCGATTCGATATTTCGAAAATAGGAATCATGTTATAGGGGATGCGGCTAGCAACTCGTCACTATTTTGATTCCCCCTTTCACCTATGAATACGCCCACAATCATGCTAAACTGATCTTTAAGTCTTGTTATCTTAGGCTTTGTCTACCCCGTAAGGGATAAAGACTTCATTTGTGTATGTATTACCCCTCCCCAACCCTCGGTGGGGTAAGTAATAAGAGATATAACAACTTATTATCTAATGTTCATAATATATACGCTCACTTTGTTTAACGAAAATTATAATCTTAAAATATCTAATTTTGTAAGGTATAACGTTGTTTATATATAATATCTATTGAAATAACGATCAAAGTATAGACATAATGCATAATGCATAGGCATAGCGATATAATGTTCATAACAGCTAACATCAAAAAGCATATTGCACAGTTGTTTATTGAATTTGCTATGTGGTTAGGGGGTTTTCTAGGTGGTTATAAAAAAAATAACTAACACCTAACCTATCCGAGTCCCTTCCGCTCCGTACCGTCTTGCTCGCTCGCTTCGCTCGCTCGCCGAAAATTAATCAATATCTTACAGCTGTTTCAATAGGTTAAATGTTTGTTATGTTAAAAGAAATTAGGCCATATAAATCTTATACAAATTGAAGTTATATAAAAATAACGTTATATAATTTAAGCCGTATACGTTAAATTAATAAACTTTTTGCTGTTATAGCTAACGTTCATTATATCTTGTGAACGTTATTATTATGAAATTAGATATTTTGTAGTTATATCTCGTGGAACGCACCCCCCTCGGTGCGCGAGTAGAACTGACTAATAATTGAATCTCATCTGATGTAAAGTATCGATGAGGCCGACGCGACGGTGTTGAGAGTAGTTCACTGGTGCAGTGCCAGCCTATTCATTATGGCCTTAATGATCCCTAGGTGGTGTCTATCCAGAAATATAGACGTTATAGTCCTCGCAAGGCGATGATCTTCGTAAGGCGGCTGCCAAGAGCTGGATGAGAGTGGCCGAGGATCGTGCTCAGTGGCGTGCCATGGGAGAGGCCTATGTTCAGCAGTGGACGAACATAGGCTGATGATGATGATGATGATAGTCTTCGCTCCTTTCTAGACGTGTTACCTCAACAGATGTAACTTTGTGATGACTTTGATACTACTGTGTTGCATTCGTCGTGTATGAAAAGTGATTAAGTTCTATTTGGCAAGGAACTACAAAGCGGGAGTAAGCTACATTTTATCCTTTAAATATTCCCGTAAGATAAACGGATTCCGTGCGTACAAAGCTACGAACACGTATATGTTATACGGGACCCTACTATGAAAGCAGCAAAACTAGTTGTCTATACCGCACATAACTGATTGCTATCGCGCATCCACGCAGCGCGGGGTTACTGCGGGCATGCGCAGGCGCATGGAATAGTTGATAGCTGCGGGTTCGAGTCCTAAGTACATAGAATAAATAAATAAATATTAAGGGAAAAATTACAAAATTGGAACTAATCTCAATGTATAGTAATAATAATCCAAATCTCAATAAAATCGGTTCAGCGGTCTAGGTGTGAAAGCGTAGGTAACAGACAGATAGATATACTTTCGCATTTATAATATTAATAGTAGCCATTTGAAAGTAACTTTTGCCAAAGTCTTAGCTATAATAATATTAAACACTGAAAATATTTGAAAATCGAGATATCTCTGAAATTAGAAATTCGAAGTTCGTATCGTTCCATACTTACCTCTGGCTAGGCATGACACGAAACAAACTAAGAATTAACTTCAAAGTAGTAGGGGTGTACATATACATAGGAGTAGGCATCATCATTCATCAATATTCATACATGCTTAACAGTTTAGGGTACTCTTGACCTGACCCGACCTTTGTTGATCTTCATACATGCTTATCAGTTTAGGGTACTCTTGACCCGACCTTTGTTCAACGCACGTCCCCAACTTGTTTCAGTAGGGGTCCTGTGCCAACAATTAACCCAATTCTTATTCCAGGAAGCTCCATGCAGCGGTAAAACGGAAAGCTATCTCCTGATCGAGCGCACAATAGCGCTGGTATGTTATCCATGCGCGGACGCACCTATGCCTAACTGTACGGGATTTTCGAGGCTAGTTCAATAGTTCGTTTAAATGACAACAGATGGCGGTGAACCGCCCGGGCGTATTTCTGAATCGCGGTACCGTTTGGTTGTTACAGTAATTATAAGGGTTGATGGTGTCCCTTTGCTTGGCACTTGAGGAAGATGCGGCTCATACTATCTATCTCCTTAAATATTGCATACGTGTACTCCTTTTGTATGTACGCATGTGTGTAATGATATTTAGTAATTTATTTTATGGATTGTTTGTTGTATTTTGAGATGTACAAGTGCCGGCACTTAAGTCTAGCGATGATGATTGATGCGCAGTAGGTAGTCGAAAATAAGGTATCGCGGGGGTGTACTCCACGTTAGACTTACGTGCCGCCACCTGTATCGTGGCTTTTACTATTATGGATATTTTAAACTCACTCTTTGTCAGTCCCTCGCTTTATGCTCCTCTCACTCAAAACTCAAAGGTTAACTGGTAGAGATCCCATGGGGTTATATATAGGGATAAGTTCGACTTTGTTTATATTTAGTGTTTTTTTTTGTGATTTGTGTCTCCCGCTTGTGTGTGATTCCCGCGAGATAGCGATAAATAAATTCTTTGTTGACGAAGACGCGGGAAACTGCCACTTTTAATATTTTAAAATATTTATTTGTTACGATGTTTTTATTTTGGCAACCTATGCTTTAGATTCATGACTATGTGTACTATTACGTCGAAAAACTCATATAAAGTCGTATAAATAACACTTGTATACTCGCAATAGGCTCAAAGGCCCGATAACTTCATCTGAAGCTAAGAATGCTTCATAATTCTATCTCGCTCATTTATCTAAGTTATAAGGCCTGGCGCAGAGGGGAAATAATTAAAAGTTGAATGGGGCACTAAATAACGCGGCGCATTGTCTGCGTTAGCACTAAACTGTGCATGTCAACGCAATATATAGTATAGTATACATATAGGTAGATATAGTGTGTGGTACTTAGATGTGTAGTTGACTAAAGGATTCCTTTACCACACTAATACTGGTCGTAAGACCTTATATACGTACAAGGTCCGTATAAATCGCTCCCATCTTATATAATAATCGCTAATCCTGTCGCCAAGCAGCAGTGGTTACGCTGCTAAGTTTCGCCTATAACAATGATTCCTACGATTTGTACCGGTTCCGTCAATGGGATTTTACCATCTGCGCGGAAAGAGAAGCAACTAGACCAGCATGAAATTAAATACACTTTATGCCTTACAAGTATATTGTATATACTAGTAACTAGGTTCTAACTATTAAAGTATACATATCTTAAGATACGGAAAATGTGAAATCCTTAATTACACGTAACACCCTTTTAAAGTACTTGTAGAATCTGCCAACTACAGTTAAGTGCACACTTAAGGTAAGAAAAGTGGCACTTTCAAGTAAACTAACAATTTGTATATACTTACATACTGGTCGTTTAGCCATAGACGTACCGTTGAGATAGACTACGCAAATGCAATTAAAATTCTAAACTACTGAAAACTAGAACACATAGAATTTGAAAAGTAAGGCTATGGCGATCGAACGCGGTTCCTCGAATCATCATTCCGTGATGCGTACTTATACTAACACCACCCATAGTAGGTGCAAATGCAAACTATGTGAGCCGACCGTTAACAGTTTTAGCGTCTAATGAGTAATCTCATGATAAAGCATAGAATTCGGGTACGAATTAAAATACATAAAGCTTAAAATGTATAATGGGTTAAAACACATAATGGTTCAAAATATATAATGCGATTTTCTCAGAAAATTGAAAATTAACAGAATTGTTATAAACGAAACCTAACCTAAAACAAACTATAGACTACACTATCAAAAAAGTTCATTTAACTAATAGTTTCACAGAAATTTACATTATATACTGTTATGGACTGATTTGTGGTGTTCAATAAAGAGTATTTGTAGGTATTGTATTGTATATACTTTGAACCATTGTGCATTTTAAAATTTTAATCCGTTATACATTTTAAACTTCATAAATTCTGATCGCTGGCGTAGTCTATTTCTAGGTACGTCTGTGCGCCTAACCGACTTTCAAGGAACTGCTTTAATAAGGCTTTTATATGATGTTAAGTGAAAAAAAGTGGAGCCATGAAGGTAATGCGAATTATGCTTTATAGGACCACATAAGACGTTTGACCTAGTTGTTGACGGATATGGGATTATTGATTATTATATATGATTTATGTTATAGAAACTCGTATTTTGACCGTAATGCATTTCATACTGGTCTGGGAGGAAAGAAATAACATAGAATGTACCAGTTGCTTCTCTGCCCGCGCAGATGGTAAACTATCGGGGGAATGGGCGATCTTGAGAATCATGTTTCAAGCGACGCGGCTAGCAACCCATCACTATTCTGATTCCCCTTTCCACCTATTACTCCCTCATGCTAAACGTGGCCTTAAGGTCTTGTTACATAAGGTTCCATAAGGGTTGTTGAAAAGCCGTGGTAGCCTAGTGGTTTGACCTGTGACCTCTCAAGCAGAGGGTCGTGGGTTCGAATCCCGGGCTCGCACCTCTGAGTTTTTCGGAATATATGTGCGATATCTCATTTGAAATTTACCATGAGCTTTTCGGTGAAGGAAAACATCGTGAGGAAACCCGCACACAACTGCGAAGCAATTCAATGGTGTGTGTGATGTTCCCAATCTGGGCCCGCGTGGGAACTATATAGCCCAAGCCCTCTCATTCTGAGAGGAGGCCTGTGCCCAGCAGTGGGACGTATATAGGCTGGAGAGAGGGAGAGACATAAGGTTCTGTCTACCCCTTAAGGGATATACAGCGTGTATTTTTTTATACAACCTCAAACTTTACAAGTTCTTAGTATAGGCCCTAATGAATATGTCTTTCTATAAATTATTAAAAAATCTACGATATATTTTTTTTCCTTATAAAATAATTCAGCACGCAATGTATCTCATTTTTATTTGCAATTAGCTACGTGACGTCACAGCTGTCACAAGGTGTTAACTTTCATCTACTGTCATTTACATTGCTGCTCGATTTTTTTTTTTCAAAAATTAATTACGCTCTGGTAGTTGATACTAAATCAACAATATGTTTTAATATCGGTTCATAGTACTAAAATCTACGTCTGGGTACAGTTTGTGGCTATATTAACAATACACGCTAATGTAGTGATTTGAGTAGGTATATATATAAAGTTCCCACGGGATATAAACGTACTTGCAGGCAAGAGCTATTATACATATTTGTGTTTGTCTGTCACCACAACAAAAAAAAAAACATTTTTCCCCATACATTATCATAATGTCAACCACCCACATAATTTACCAACTTAGCATAAGTCCAGCCAAATCATCATCAAACTTTAAACCTACGGCTACTGTATTTACAGTCCAAATTCCAAGCACTGATATACCCATAAGCCTTTTCACCACTCCTACTCAGGTTTCATCGGCGCACTGCGTTGATAGTTTAATACGATTATGACCCTTATTGCCGCTAATCTCTTTACTATGCGCATTCATGATTGCTTATCAACAATAACTTACTTGTTTTAGTATGGTATGTTCACATGCGACTCAGAAGAGTTGGCATTTTTTATTTCATTATATTTTATAATTCCTTACATATTTAATTATTTTATTCCATTTTCAAGTAAAGAAAAATATAGAATGTATAGAAAAGTATATGTTATAAGCGATGCGGCATGCGGCTAGCAACGCATCACTATTTTGATTCTCCTTTCCACCTATACCCCCACAATCATGCTAGACGTGGCCTTTAGGTGTTACCTTAAGCTCTGTCTACCCCATATGAGATAAGGACGTGAATATGTATGTTAACAATGCAGTACAGTCAACAAAATATACCAGAAAAAAGATGCAAGGAAAGAAAAGAGATTAATAAAAAAAAATGTTACAAAAGCTTTTATAGGTATAGATGCATTTTAAATTAGGTGTCACAAATGTCAGCCGACACCGAATATCGGTTGCGGGAATCGAACCGGCAACCCGACACTGCGGTCACTGAGGTAAACAACTCAGCGCCTCCGAGCTTGCACTCGACCTACTTACTCGATTTGGCTATTCGAATAAATATCGAAACATTTACAAATTTTCATCATTATTTCCAGGCTAAATTTGTCCTATCATTGGGTATATAAGGCCTCCCATCAGAATGAGAGGTCTTGGGCCCACGGCAGCCCCATGGCGGATTAGAAAATTCAAACATTACTATATCTGCGACACAATTAATCGAAGAAAAATCTCATATAAAACATTTATATTTAAAAAAAATGAAACATAATTGTCTCATAGCCCTTTAACCGACGAGCTTGTGTGAAGAGATTGATGGATATGGATGAAGTGAAATAGGCATGCAAGGATAGTAGTTAGTCGAACAGTCTCTGCCTACCTACCCCTGTAGGAAAGAGGCGTAACGGTATGTATGTATGAACTAGGGATCTATATTCTGTCTGTTATTCGTGAGTTAAATGGGCATTCGTTTTTTTCATATTTTTTCTCTCATATAAAAACTCATATAACTTTATTCAGACGTATTTTTTTTAAACTGACCAGCGATTGACCTCTATCTCACCTGATGGTTAGGGCAGAATGAGACGGAATATCTAGCTCCCTGGTTCAGTAACAGCCTGTTCACTCTGGATTTGAATAGGCCTAAGTTATATCCGGAAAAACGGACGACGGAAGCGTATTATTCTTTAGCAGTCCGCAATATAAAAAGAACATCGCAAGTAAACAAATCATATGTTTAAAGTCGTGAGTATAACCGACTTATCACAGGAGAGAGCGTAATAAATCCCGCGCTACTTACTGTTACGTTGCTGCACGTTTAATAGTGTATTAATGGCGTTGAGTTGAGTGTACTTTATTAGTTGAAGTGCAAAAGATGGCAAGGTATTGAAGTAATTAATTGTTGTACTTATGTAAAAAACCGTACCCAAAGGCTAAAAACGGGACCATAATACTAACCCCCTTATTCATAAACTCTCTATAGGTTTCTGCTAACTTAGCAATCGTTGTCCTTACCTGTCACTTTGACATTTACCTTTCACAGATAAGGACAAACGTTTGCTAAGTTAGCAGAAGCCTATACAGCGTTTATGAATTAAGGGATAAGATCTGTGATAGCTAGAGAATTGAAATTTTCACAGGTGTATTTCTGTTGCTAATACAACAATAAAATCTATTTTTTATATCTATCTATGTAACGAATATGAAAGAACCTCACATGTCCTACGTTTTGCTTATGGATTGAAATGGATCGAACAATTATGTTTCTATGCTTTTTTTCTCGGAATATTGGTCTGAGTTTCACAAAAAAACAAAACCTTGTCGTAACTTAGGTATCTTTACTGATTATTATCGTATGTATATACGTAAATATACGACGATTTATACCTTATACGATAGAAAAAAATAAGAAAAATTGCGTAATCCAAGATAAAAACAAAATATATGAAACATTCGAATTCTATAATAAATAATGTCATTTCGATGCAGTAACGATGCTAAAACAGTTTTTGTTATTTATATTTATAATCTTAATGTCGTACTAACAGACGAACGTTACCATAACCGAGTACATATAGATATGTTAATGTTTGTGAGATTGTGTTGATGGAAAAGCTTTAGCTTTTCTTAACTCTGATTTTAAACCGAACTGAGAGTCTAAAGTCAATTTATTTTTATGATTTTGCTATTTGACGTTTTGAAGTGAAAACCTTTTTGGCGGCGTTGAGCACTTTTTGGGATGGGTAAAAAATATTAAACTCGCGTCAGACGGAGGGAGAGTTTAATTACCAGGATATCAGATCTACTAAGAGCTTATCACTACATAGTATAAAACAAAGTCGCTTTCTCTGTCCCTATGTCCCTATGTCCCTATGTCCTTATGTCCCTATGTCCCTTTGTATGCTTAAATCTTTAAAACTACGCAACGTATTTTGATGCGGTTTTTTTTAATAGATAGAATGAATCAAAAGGAAGGTTTATATAATGTATAATACATCACTACATAGTATAAAACAAAGTCGCTTTCTCTGTCCCTATGTCCCTTTGTATGCTTAAATCTTTAAAACTAGGCAACGGATTTTGATGCGGCTTTTTTTAATAGATAGAGTGAATCAAGAGGAAGGTTTATATGTATAATACATGTATAATATACCGTGCGAAGCCGGGGCGGGTCGCTAGTATTGAAATACGAATGAATCGCGTTCGATTTTTGAAGTGTTTTTTGTCGAGTCGTGGAGCAAAGGTACTACAGCACATTGTAAGTGGTCTGTCAATATAGATAATACTTAATTTTTTTTTGTAAGCTGTCAGTGCGGTACGCGTCTTCAGCGTCATGGAGGTTACAACATTAAAATCTAATCTAAGCTGCTGTTTTCACTTCTGCCGGCACTCCCGTAATGCTATGCAACGCCGCTTAAGACGTTTTCACTTCATAAAATACCTACCAAATGATCATTATGGCAAAAAGTACAATGCGGCATATGAAATTATGACAAACGGCAGAACGTCCTACCTTAACGCTTAACCTCACTATGCAAAATGGCCACATTATCGCATTTCAGTGTTTACACACTATCAGCATTGTTGTTGAATGATCACCGCCCATTCATCCAAGTCTTTACCCACTTAGTGTGAGGTATGCCGCTAGATTCCCCATCCCTACCGCAGTTTGTTCTGCTACCTACTGGCCAATTTATCTTTTAACTCGCCATTGAATATCTCATGAACGAAGTACAATTTAAGCAGACTCCGTAGAACGTTCTCGCAGTAAATGTCACATGAGTTTTCCTTCTTAATTTTATGTAACGTCACTATGGTGTTTACTGTTAGAGGGTTCCACAGTGGGTCAGGAATCAATTTGTTCGGTGGCACATTTACCTCTTAACTATTTGAGAAGCAAGGAATGTTGTTGGAGTGAAGACTTCTTTAGCGGCGTTGGGCTTTGGGATGGGTAAAAAATGTTAAACTCGCGTCAGGCGTAAGACGGAGGGAGAGTTTAGCACCAGGATATCAGATCCTCTAAGAGCTTAGTTTGAAATACGAATGAATCGCGTTCGATGCGTGTTTTGTTGTTGAGTCGTGGAGCAAAAGTACTAGGGCATCAGCACATTGTTAGAGGTCTGTCAATATAGATAATGCGTACGTTTTTTTTATGTAAGCGGCCAGTACGGTATACGCGTCTTGTTTTGAAATCTTTTTAAATGGAAAAAATGAAAGCCTTATCTTTGGCTTACCTTAATACTAGAAAGCTACAATCTGAGACTATCATTTAAGTACCCAAGCAATTATCACGTCCCTTCCAAGCTGTTCTGGGAGCAAAGAAAGAACATAGAATGTACCAGTTGCTTCTCTTCCCGTGCAGATGGTAAAATCCCATTGACGGAATGGGCGAAAATCTTAGGAATCATGTTATAGGCGATGCGGCTAGCAACCCATAGCTATTTTGATTCCCCTTCCATCTTATGCCCACAATCATGCTAAACGTGGCCTTTTAGGTCTTTTTACCAGGCTTTGTCTAAGTAAGGGATAAAGATGATTTATGTATGTTTGTATTATCACGTCGGAAAAGTGGGAGAACAAAACTAGTATAATTGTAAACAAATAAATACCTAAAATCGATGGAAAACTATCAATATTTCCTCTCAATTCGTAACTAAGTCAAGTGTCTTCTTTAAAACCTTGGCCGTACAGTACAACTCGCATCCAAAGCCTTTTTATACTTTTTAATAACATCCCCACGCAAAAAACACCCCTAAAACAACTTACGTAAGAACCCGAATCGGGTATTGTAAATCTACACTCGCAAGCACTCACTCTTATTTAAATAAGGTAGTCGGTGTGCGAGCGAGAAAGGGAGATTCCGTGGTGCGCCAGTAAGAGATGGGCGATGCGATGTTGCCGCGTTTTGGGATAGTGAGGGGAGTGAGTCGATGAATTGGATTTGGAATGTGGATTATGTTTTTTAAACGGATTTATTTAGTTTTTCTGTTGCTGTCCGAAAAAAACAGCAATTCAGTAATGCACAAAATTGAAAATGTCGAAGATTTTACAAGCACTGTACCACTACTTCTTAGAAAAAAATAATAGGTATTTAGTAAGAAAAACTACCCAACGTATCGTTTATCGTATGAGGAACAAATTGGTCGATGATTTAAAAACATTAAACAGGCTTCTACAAATAATTTCAGTGTTTATACGGTGACTTTTTCCCAGTATCGCTTTTAGCACTTTGATTTCTCTCAGATACAAATCAATACAAAATATTTATTTTGTTAGTAGCTGTTGCCCACGACTTAGTCCACAGAGAATACGTTTATCGGACGGCCGCGGGAACTAACCAATTTTGTAAGATGAAACTATCCTATTATTTATCCTGGTTTTAAAGTCAGTATGAAAAGTCACGAACAAACACAAAGAACAAACTTATTTTCGCATTTATTATTATTTCTAATATTTTGAGCTCTTTGCGACCCCCCATACAGACATTCTGTGACCCCTAAGCGGTCGCGACCCACAGGTTGAAAAACAGTGAGTTATTTAACACCGTATTCTTTTAACTTGGTTCTTCATAATCCGGCGACACAGATAACAGATCAGATTGTTCGAAAACACTCCAAGCTTTGCAACTTTGAACTGTACAGGTGATTCTCTAAATGAATCACGTTTATGAAGTACTTGCTGCACTCGGGATACAATCGTAACAAAAGCTGTTTGCTAGCAAACATTATACAGAGTAGTAGTGGCTTATTAACGTAGGTCGTACGTTGAACTAGACTAAAAAGGAAAAATAAACTTTTATTGATGCCTGTTTAAAATTAAATCAATTACATTGATATATTCTATCGATACTGACGTTATCGACAGCGTCCCATCCCTAGCAACCAGATGGCGGCGACAGGCCGCGCGCCGACAAGTCGAATTCGTTCGGAATTCCTCGCGCCTCCGCCCTCGTGACGCATGCGCGGGATTTCGGGGATCTATAAGGATCTATAGATCTTCGAGATTTTTGTTGGTGAAATTGAAAGTGGACAAGTATTTTTAGTTTATTTCCTATGGTCATAAGTAAATTATGTCTGGCTGTTTATAATTTTTTTTTTCTTTTAATAGTGGTGTAGTGGTGAATCGCTTACATTCAAATCGCTGTTAGATGCAGTTGAAAACTTGTTTTTGTTAACTTTGAACTTAACTTAGTTAGATAAGTTCTGGGGGGCGTTGAACCCTTGGGACCCTAACGTA
The DNA here is from genome assembly GCA_963854515.1 of Pandemis heparana. NCBI lineage: Eukaryota > Metazoa > Arthropoda > Insecta > Lepidoptera > Tortricidae > Pandemis > Pandemis heparana. Next base: position 2,620,664 of record OY978016.1, on the reverse strand, counting down.
AACCCTGAGCGGATTAAAAACATACATACATAATAAAGAGTTATACATACATACATACATACATACATACTATTACTGTCATTGAGATGTAAACTAAAAAAGATTTGGATCACTGACGTGTATTTGGTATAATGTCGATATCAAAAGTATCAACATCTTTTCCAAAAAAATAAAAAAAGGGATATATATCTAGCTTACGCGGATTAGCGTATGTTAGTAATTTTCCTTATAGCAGTTTTTTTATTGAATAAATTTGATTTTGGAACGAGATAAAACATGGTGTATACTGCCTTACCCCACTAAAACACAAACTTCATGACATTTCCCAACAAATAAACCTGATATTGCATATTTGAACTAAAGTAAAGCTTTAAATTTCACGTGTTAATTGTTCCCTTCGAGCTTACGGCATAAACACATCCATTCACTCTGCAATACAAAGTCAACCTTATTATCTAACTGTGTAAAATTTAAAACAGTTTAACATCTACGAAATATTACCATCTTATCTTCTGCAATCAAAGTGAACCGTGAATTTATGTGGTTAAGGTTGAAAGTCATGTAAAAAACGCGTTCAAATAAAGTGGGAGCAAGATTGCTTTTCTCATTTGCATGCTTAAGAGATGAGAATGGTTCCGTTCTGTATTTGTGGGATTTGGTTTGAAACAATGCTACTGTATTTAGTAGCGACATAAAAAAAAACTTATTTTTCGTTGAAAGATATTCAAAAATACAGCAGTACGATGACCATTGTGTTTTCTAGAATGGGATAATACCTCGGTCGGGGCTATATTATTATTTTTTCTCGCAAAAAATATTTATTATGAGTAAAACGGGACTTAATCATGTAAATAAAATGTATTTTTCTAAATACCTCGACGTTTCGGACGCGACTTGACACGACACGACGCGAGATCATGGATTTTTAATCCAATTTTGAAAAAAATTACCATTTTGGTACTAACAGTCAAACGTACTAACTTTAACGTGTGTTTACAACTTTATCATACTTTTATACTTCGTTGTATTATCATATCACTAGGAAAAAAGATAAACAATCTTGACATGTATTTTTATTGGGAAACAGTTTCAAAAAATAAATAACTGCAAGATACTGTTTAAAATCCCTAGAATTTTTAAGATATCTTTTTTTATGGTTTCATATTTTCCAGTTACCGATTTTTAAAAAGTGTTTTGTTTAAAAAGTCATGTCAAAATTGTTTACCTTCTTTCTAATGCTAAAAAAACGAAGTATAGTTACGTACGACATAAAACAAAATTGACAGTAGTAACTCTCTATTGAAATCAGAAATGACAGCAAAACCTAAAACAAAAACTACTTGATACTTTCAAATTTTTTCTTCAACGCACCAAATATTTCAGAAAAAACCCAAAAAGCGTCCAATTAAAAACTAAAAAAAGGCTTTTTAACCACAAGTACAAACAGTCTTACGTTCCGTGGGCCCCAAACGGTAGTGTTTGCCGTACCATTAGCGTTGGAGGCACTAAATACCCGTCCCTTTAGGGCTGAGGCATTGTCTTTGAAGAAAAAAAGGTTTTGGTATTTGGTCTCATTAAAATACATTTTTTTAAGTTCTGTCAAAGCTCAAAAGGAAAAATGGGACACTTATAGGCACTTTGTTGCCCAACCGCGTCTATCTGTCTACCAAGAACCTTTTTCTCAGGTCAGCGTATCAAGCTGAAATCACTATCAATACTCATTTCTGCAATCCTTGAGAAAATGAAAAAAAAAACTTAAGTCAACGCAATCAAAAAATTCCATACTTAGAAAAGGTCCTGTACAAATTGCCGTGGCATCATAATTTTAGGACTTTTAGCTGTCTTAGAAACTTGAAATTTGCTGTCACCTTGAAATTGAATATCTTAATACCTATAAAAAAAACCATTAGAGTTTCAGAATTAACGCCTGTAAAAATTCTTTATTGTTGTATTCTAACCTAGAAAAAATCGACTATGTGCTGCATATTGTCAACAAAATTTTCAATCAGTTTACAACCCGCTTGCGGGAAGCCGTAGTACAAAACTGATCATCATGGAGATCCATGGGGAAGGCCTATGCCATGATGATGTTGATGATGTTAGGTGGGGACGCCTAACTGGGTCAGGCGGGCTGTCGATCCTCTTCAGCGATCATTCAGCCCAGTTCCCTTTGGCTGTCCCAGCAGCGCTCCCACACAGGAACTCTCCTCAAATCTTCTTATTCTCCTGCCAAGCATGAGGACATAGGCCTGCAGTGAACTTCTTCTAACTGGTTGATGGTGACGGCGATTAATCTGGCGGATCTGGCGATTATTCTGACGAGCATTTATTTGAGAAAAAGTTTTTTTTTCGAAGAATCAAAAATCGTCCCACGTCTGTTAGAACGGCACGTATGTTAAAATAACGATCCACCACAAACGTGGTAGACGTCGTGTCGCGGTACTAAAACGTTTTTATTAAAAAAAGGGGTTTTCGTAGCGCAAATCTGGGGAGGTAGCGACAGCGGAGGCGGGTACGGTAGCGGGAAGTTGGATTGTTTTTCACTCCGCTAACTCCATCAATGCCAGACTTCTAAAAACAGATTTATCTTTTTTTGAGGCATTAATAAGCTAAAACAAACGATTACGTGAAGGTTTTTTTTATGCTTAACTCGAGAATGAAATTAATGCTTCAGGAGCAATTGATCTAAAAAAGGAGAAGTTAAACTTAACTTCTCCTTTTTTAGTTATGCTATTTTCGCTGCAATATGAGGACTAATTTACAAATATAATTTTATTTTAAAGGATAAATACGTGATTTATGTGTGTGTGTGTGTGTGTGTGTGTGTGTGTGTGTGTGTCTGTGTGTGAGAGCGTGTGTGAGTGAGTGATAACGTTTAAAGTTTCACACACGTATTTAAATATTAATTTGGTTGGTACCGACTGCATTGAGAATTTAATTTCATTCAAACTTGTTATGTTGAAAAACGAAGGTCACTATTTGTGTTGTAACATATTGTATTGTACCTTTGACAAGTGCCTTTTTACTTCTATAACCCTCTTATTCATAAACGCTCTTGGCTTCTGCTAACTTAGCAATCTGTCCTTATCTGTCACTTTGACATTTACCTTTCACAGATAAGGACAAAAGATTACTAAGTTAGCAGAAGCCTACAGAGCGTTTGAACGTTGTTGAGTTGTTTTGACATGAAATGAAATAAAATAATGAAAAAAATGACTTGTAATAACTATAATTTTTATGAATAAATGAGTATGAGTTTGAGTATGAGTATGAATAAGGGGGTTAATCTCCGCCTGAGCTCCTCCCTTGCGTCGCCGTGTCGCAACAGTTCCCAGTACGCGCTATCGCGGCCTCTATCATCCACGTTCATCTGTTGTCGTGTACGGAGATTCTGTAGTGTTACGTAGGGGGGTTATTCTCTAAGGCTTAGCGTAAACTCACTCTTACCAAGGGCGAGGAAGCGATTATACGGTCTCTCAGAATTTTCCGGAATTTTTCAGCACCCCTAATTCATCTCGACAACTCGGTGACAAAGTGACATTTAGAGATGGTGCGTATTTACGTTACCAGGTTCTGATACCAGGTATTTCCTTGCAAGTATACTAACCAGGTATCGACCCGATATACTTGCAAGACTTGAAAGTATTTTTCCATTTAAGTATACTGTCCCTTCAAAGTAAATACTACTTCATACTCATAAGGTTCAGATTGCGCTTATACGTGAAATAAAATACTTTCAAAGTATTTTACGTGTTGATTGAAATATTTTGAATCTTATCTGCATAACAACAAGGTTTAAGCTTGCAAGGAAGCAAGTATTCGACTTTTTACGTTAGACAGACAATACTTTGAAAGTATTTTGATACCTGTAGGCTTATTGTCTAACTCGCTCGCAATCGCCATCGTGTTCATTTTGACAGTTCTTGTATGAATGTGACAGCTAGCTGATTCCGATGCCAATTGTCAGCCCATACATGAACTGTCAAAATGAACACGATGGCGATTGCGAGCGAGTTAGACAATAAGCCTACTGGTTTCTGCACCTGGTATGAGAAGATGGACGTACTTTTAAGCCCTGGTACGCGATTTAGCAAGTATAACCCATCCCTAGTGACATTTCGAAATTAAATGCGTAGTCAATATGAAGCCAACCGGCGTGGAATTTTGTCGAGTTTGTAATGTGAACAGAATGACTATTGTCGCGTTGGTGAAGTGGCGTGGAGAGTAAGACACCCGGTGAAATCCTACTAATTATTATAAATGCGAAAGTTTGTGACGATGTGACGATGTGATGGATGATGTGATGATGTGACGATGTGAGTGAGTGTGTATGTTTGTTCCTTCTTCACGCTAAAACGACTGGACAGATTTGGATAAAATTTGGTACGAAGATAGCTGGTACCCTAGATTTAAACATAGGCTACTTTTTATCCGGAAAAATTGTATAGTTCCTGCGGGATAGCGATAAGCATATCGATTGCTAATTCTACGCGGACGAAGTCGCGGGCAGAAGCTAGTTATTAATATACATACATACCGTCACGCCTCTTTCCCATAGGGATAGGCAGAGACTACTTTGTTCCATTTGCTACGATTCTGACATACCTTCGCTTCATCCACATTCATCAATCTCTTCATAAATGCTCGTCGGTTTCGGGTACTCTTGACCTGATCTTTTTCCAAAACGTCCCCAATTTGATTTGATTTTATTAATATATACATGAGGTAAATACTATTTCAGCCCTCAAGGCTGGCAACGCATTTGCAATCCCCTGGTGTTGCAGGTGTCCATGGGTAATGCGCACTCATCAGGTGATTGAAACTTTACAAATCTCTTATAGTTGATAACAGAATCAAAATGGGGCAGCCTTAAAGCGATAACGTTCCTAAAAATGACATACAAAATACAGTTAGAGATTCCGCGAAATTATCATGGACGTTCCCACCAAACCCACGCAAATTGATGACAATAAGGCCACAGATAAGACTCGACATACAACTGACATACAGATTCGAGACGCGATATTAACAGTCAGTGATGTCAACAGAACTGTCATCTAGACATAATATATACCTACATATACATACATATTATAAGGTCTTTTCATTCTTAACTGTCCCTATTTGGGATAGTCTATTTATTTTAGCTAGATACTAAATTGACAATTGCAAATGTCAAATTGTGAAATAATGATACCAGCTTTTATTGTTTAGTGGTGTACTCGAAACCATCTACAATGTTTATGGTCTGAATACAAGAGGTTTGGTCATGTTATATTTTCAGAAAAAAAATACGATTGTATCATAAAAATATTGTGTAATCAAGCAAATTTAAAGGTTTATTAGTTTATTACACTAGTTTATATACATACAAAGATCTATACAAAATTTAATTTATCGTTAACTTTCGATAATGGTGGCACATCGCTATTTTTGAATTGCAAAAAACAGGCAACACAGGTAATGTCATTTTAGTATCTAGCTAAAATAAATAGAGTATAAACATAATTCTAACCTCAGTTTACAAATTTTTGTAAAGAATAAAGTGTATTATGTGATCAAATAAACCTGAGGCAATATTTTGTACATAATTTTGCTGATATTTTATCTCCAGTTCCTTTATTTACGATGAAATAGTTAAAAAATAACAAAAATGAGACGTTTTGAGGTTAGAATTTTGTTTACCAAATAGGACAGTTGTCCCATTGGGACGTTTTGGAAAAAGGTCAGGTCAAGAGTACCCGAAACTGACGAGCATGTATGAAGAGATTGATGAATGTGGATGAGGTATGTCAGGATCGTAGCAAGTGGAACAAAGTAGTCTCTACCCCTGTGAGAAAGAGGCGTGACGATATGTATGTATGTGTATGTAAAAAATAGCCTATGTTTTAATCTAGGGTACCAGCTATCTCCGTTCCAAATTTGATCCAAATCCGTCCAGCCGTTTCAGCGTGAAGAAGGAACAAACATACACACTCACTCACATCGTCACAAACTTTCTCATTTATAATAATAAGTAGGATACGAGTATGTAGCCGTAAACTCTTTATTGTGCGAAATAAACATAAAACAAATACAAATAACAAATACTGAGATACATGCACTAGGGCAGAATAAATATAAATATAAATGATGCTAGCGTTGCATTAATTATGCCAGAGTCTTAACGTAGTTTTCTGAGCCTCTATTGTAAGTTTTCGATACGAAAAACGTATCGAACGCGTTTGTGTAAACGTCTCAATTACTATGGGATAATTGACAGCGCCGCCAGCGGAACGAAACGGCAACAAACAGTTCTCATAGTATTTGACAGTTTAACGCAAACGTTATCGAGACGTATTTCGCTATCGAAAACTTGCACTAAGCATACTGCTTAATGTTAAATACTCTACCTACTTAAATATGTATATAATATATTTTTTATTGTTTTTGCAGGTAAGCACGTGATACCATCGCTCAAGACAAAAAGGGTAAAGTTATATATCAAAATACATAGTTTTAAATTCAGGTCACGTTTTTCTACCAAAACTGTTTAGATTTAATAGTTTTGTTGATTTATAATTTGAAGGGGATAAAAAAGGTGAAAGGAGAAATCATTAGCCGTCGGTAATGTTAGAAGAACGAGTGTTAGCGAGGCAGTCTATTAGAAGAGTCCAACAATCACCGTTCAGACCGAGGTTTACATGGTGCATTCCTTAAATCTCTCGTAACGAAAAAAATTTAAGAAAATAAATTTCCTTCATAGTTTTCACTCACATTTAATACTTCGATGAAATAAGTTGACGGAGCAGCTAAGAATGGATTTTCATACTTATATTGCTCGCTAAGGCCGGCAAAGAACTAGTTTAGTTTATCGTCCATAAAGTGCCTTCTTTTTTTGAAAGTGATGTGAATATTACCAAGTATGTTAGAGAAAAATCGTAAAGTTATAAAAACAAGCAGCGTTTCATAGTTACGGACCTCCGCAAAGTATTCTGTTTGAATCAATTAAACATAAAAGTTCGCAAAACCCGCTCTTACTGGAACTATTAAATGCTCAGTTGATCGAGCAATAGCGCATTAAGTTAAAACAGAATGCATTAGCGCATTTTTATATCAATAATAAAGTATGCAAACCAAAGATACAGTTCAACATTAAACTTCAACATAATATCGTCCTGAAACATTAAAACTTTAATTAATGTATACCACAATGTGAACGATATGTTTTTTGGGTTTTAGAGTCCCGTATTTATGGTAAAGCTGCAACCGTATGGTAGTCTAGGTACTATCGGTCTGCGCAGATGGTAAAAGCCTATCGAGGGAATGGGTGAAAATCTTATGAATCATGACTATTTTGATGCCCCTAATGGTCCTATCGGAAGACCAGCGCTACTGCAAGGCCAGCATTATGCTGAGATGGGACCATTTCGTGATGCATGTTCTTATGTTTTTTTCTTTTTTTTTTCTTTTTTTGTAATCACGAATAAATGTTTTCTTTCTTTCCTTTCCACCCGCCCACAATCATGCTAAACGTGGCCTCTAGGTCTTGTTACCTTAGGCTCTATCTACTCCGTAAGGGATAAGAACGTGATCTATGTATGTATAAAAAAACCGGCTAAGTGCAACTCGGACTTGCGCACCGAGGGTTCCGTACAAACAGGAAGTTATTATAAAATCCAGTGTTAGCAGAGCCCTGCTCTAAAGCAATATGTATGCAGTGTGAGATCATTTTTACTTTGTACCTGTCACAAGATTACCTAGCTGCCTAGCTCTTAAATACAAGAAAGAAGACCTGTCACATTTATGTATGGTCAAGGTGTGTAATTTCTATATTTGCTATAAAATAATCAGTTTTAGATACATTAGCACGGCTCTTAAAGCTACGGAACCCCGTTGCGTGCTTGGCCAGTTTTTTCAATGTTCTCTTTGTATTTTATTAGCAGTGGAGACATTTATGTCATATAAGTAAGTTATCTGCGATTAACATCGTCAGTGCGCCGCGCTGCCGACTCCACGCGATACACTTTGTAGAGCCGCCGGCGCAGTTTTATAGTTCACTTCGGTATTGCGCCATCTATCGGCAGAAGGTGAAACTTATTTTTAGTTAAAGAATTTTGTAACAGTTTATAACGGTTTTTAAAGAAAGAAAGAAAGAAAAAAAGTTTATGACAAACACAAGTGGTTAAGAAACAAAACCTTTTTTTTTTACAGCTAAATAGATTGTCAAAAAATGGTACCAACTCAGCATTCACGCCTCCTTCCCATAGGGGTAGGCACAGACTACTTTGTTCTATTTGCTACGATCCTGACATACCTTTTTCGCTTATTCGCTCGAAGACGACCAACATCAAGACATCTGAATCGTTATAATGTCGGAAGAGTTTATGATTGCGGCCGAGCGCAGCAAGTCCACAAAGTTCGTTTAGAATCAAATATCTGCATAATACAGTGGCATTCCGTTTCACTATCCATTTAGTACGGCATGTTTGATTATACCAGGAACACTCCCATTCGTCCCCACACTTGGGCAAACAACGTTTTTATTAGCTACTAATAAAGCGTCATAATATCACCATCACACACTGAGCCATCTTACCAAGCATTGTCTAAGTAATCCAAGGTTTTATCCAGATGGTTTTTTTAATCAACCGAAACTAGTCGCTGCAACGTATCGGGAATAGTAATATTGTGTATGTTTGTTTGTTTGCTTTGAGCTGTTGAAGTGTTAATGTTCGTCTTAGCACGTTTAGGCGATATGAATTATTGAATACACGTACATACGGAACAGTGACGCGACGAATTTTCTTTGTATCTTTTGTCGCGCCGGTGGTAGGTTGAAATGTAAATTTTTGTCTATTCTATTGTTAAGCGGTTGCATGGAGACCAAGGCGCCAGACTGCTATCAGGAACTTATCAAATGAGCTTTCTGGATATCTTTAGATCGAGTGAACTTATAGAAAAAAAACAAATGTTTCATTTTGGTTCTAATTGTTTTACCTTAGCGGAAAATCTTAGGAATCATGTTATAGGCGATGCGGCTAGCAACCCATCACTACTTGATTCCCCTTCCACCTATACGCCCACAATCACGCTAAACGTGGCCTTTGTGTCTTACCTTAGACTATCCTGTAAGGTACAGTATAGACGTGATATGTGTGTATGAATGTATAAGCACAGAATATATAATAGTACTAACGTACAGAATGGCCACGCTCCGCCCCGCACCTATTCGAGTTACCCCACCCCTCAAGCGCAGGCTGCCGGAAAGCTGCTGGCAACTAGTAGGGCTCGCGACGCGATGTATGTCGGCCGCACGTCACAAGTTCGGGAACCTATCCTACCTACTTCATTTTATAAAACATTAGAAAATTAATGCTTTCTGAAATTATCGCGATTAATACATGAAATAACTACAGAATCATTCGCTTAAGTTTGTTGTCGTACATCTATTGTAATTGAAAATAATAATGCTTAAATGCACAGACAGACACATTTTAAGTAAGTTTAAATAAATAGATAACGATTAAGTACATTTATTTGCACACATCTAAGCCATATCTTTAGTATATTTATGTCATTGGTAGTTCTTATAGTACTAGGTTTTTGCGATAGATAGCCCTGTGTATCTTACGCAAACATTGACGCGTGTACAGACGACGTCGTGCCTGTGTTCATTTCAGAACGCGGATTTTGTACGTCGTGGCCGCCGTGTGGTATAAGGGTGCGACCAAACCGCCGCGTATACGCAGTGACGTGTCGTAGGCGTCACGTTTTTTCACCGTTTCTTCATACATTTTGTTGCGATTCCGTACCGTCACCGTTTTTATAGCGGCGGTGTGGTCGCACCCTAAAATTCTGTATTTTTTTTCATAGTGAAATCAATCGAAGCCAACGCTATAGAACGACCGCCTAAGAGGCTGACAACACCTAATTTTGTTGAAATTGATGTTATTTAAGCACTTTTTAAGAAAAACTACACACAAAAAAAATGCAACAAAAACAATATATGTTAATTTAAATCGGCTCGATAGAAAATAATTGCAAAGATTGGTCTTAAAATCATCATTAAACGGTTCTATGTATTAATTTTTTCGACGTATGGGTCTGCAATTAAAAACATGAAGTCAACATATTCATACTTAAACGGCTAACGAGTCATATTTCACAAGTATTTCACAAGTAATCCATACTTTTTTTTTATTTCTTATTATTTGTGTCTTATTTGCAAGATTTTAGCCGCGCGCCAAGCTGCCGAAACAGTTTCTTCTCTTTCACTAACAGGCACGCGAACCGTATGTGTGAAGAGTGGCGCTGCTCAAGGTTATTTGCTGTTGACAGCGCCTTAAATGAGTCCTCGCCCGCGCGGTGCAGGGGCGCGGGGTGGGACGACAAAGGGGACCGAAAGAGGTGCGGGCGGGGAGTGTACCTGCCGCCCGCACCTCTCAGCCCCCGCGGTCGGTATATAGCATTCAAAATTAATTCATATCCAAACCCATACCAGTAGTTCACCTTTCAAACGTCAAACGTGACATACACACTACTCTATATCAAATCAGTCGCTATATTGCGCAATCTATTGTTCTTAACATATACAACGCCCCCCGAATTACTCCACATCAAATACGACATTACTTGTGACAGAATCAAATGTAATGTAGCCTTTGACATGATTTTTAAATCCTCCTCTTATTAGTTTAGGTACAGGGTCTCTTAAAATATAACTAGCTTCTGTCCGCGACTTCGTCCGCGTACCATTAGACTTAAGTATGCTTAGTGTAGGTTATCGGTCACAAAATACGTCTCGGACGAGTTTGCGTTAAAATGTCAAATACTATGAGAACAGTTTGTTGTCGTTTCGATCCGCAAGTGGCGCTGGCAATTTTTCCGTAGTAGGTAAATTAATTGAGACGTTTACGTGAACGCGTTCGAGACGTTTTTAAATGCGAAAACTTACACTAGAGGCTAAGAACTGATGTTTATTTGATGGTTATTCTGCAATAGGTAATTATTTACGTTGAGACTCTAGGCAGTTACGACCTTTGAGATGTTTATCGCTATCCCGCGGGAACTATGCAATTTTCCGGAATAAAAAGTAGCCTATGTTTTAATCTAGGGTACCAACTATCTTCGTTCCAAATTTTATCCAAATCCCTCCAGTCGTTTTAGCGTGAAGAAGTAACAAACGTACACACTCACTCACATCGTCACAAACTTTGCATTTATAATATTAGTAGGATAATAAGAATAAGAATATTTTAGCAGGTGTTTCGGGTAATTTGACTAAACATCCTTACATAGAAAAAAAAATTTATCTAAACGACACTGAAAGAAAGAAAAGAAAGAAAAATATTTTATTTAATTTCCAAAAGTCCCACCACCTTAAAATAAAATTAGGTAGGTATAATAGGCGGCAAATAAGTAAAACGTGGAGGGGATATGCGCAATAAGAGTTTTTAATGATTCACGGTTAAGTTCACGGGGAGCTCAATAAAGGTAATCGCGGTTCACATCCCGTTTATAATATTTTGGGATATGCGCAGTATGAAAAACAACATCATTTTCATACTGCGCATATCCCCTCCACGTTTTACTTATTTGCTGCCACCTGTACAACTTAATATTACATTTGTACACACAATGACATTAAAGGTCTCCACTCAGCATGACCTGTGTACACTATAAAAACTACAGATTTGTAACTTCCAAGAGTGTATATATAACGAATTTTTTAAAGATGTAGGTATGCTGATGTCCTCGTCCTTCGCGGAAAAAAGTTCTAAGAAAAGGTAAAGGAAACTGCGCCATGCGTTCGCATGGCCGATTTATTTTCTCATTTAGGTAGTGATAGTTACTTGGCTCGTGTGACAGCGTTTTTATTCAATTGATTTACGATATTCTGCGCAGACGCGACCCGGTTGTGTGATTTACGAGGCATCGGCTGCTGTGAACTCGAGTAATCGCGAACGTCCGCTTCTACTTTCTATATGTTCAATTAGGTGATAGAAATATGTAGATAGAGAGATATCACACACCGCTTTGTATCATTCTGTACGTATTGAGAATGTATCTGTGGTAGGACAACATTCACTGTTCGAGTTCATAAAGTTACTGACACCATATTTGGGTGCGTAAATTAAAGTTTGAAATGTATAATGGGTTAAAATACATAATGGTTCAAAATATTATAATGCAATTTATTTGGAAAATTGCAAATTAAGAGAATTGTTATTAATTAACGTCCATATCTGTGTGTGTATATCTGTTTGTGGCATCGTATCTCTTAACCGGATGGACCAATTTCGGTGCAGTTTCTTACAATCAGAAAGCCTTGCGGTTTTTAGTCATGTTTGGTCAAAATCAGTCTAGTACTTTAGTCTAGTAGCTATTTTCCAAAATTATGTAAGGCATGGATATTTTAATTTCATTTTTGATGTTATCACCATTGAAATTTACTTTATTTTCAACTTCCGACGCAAACAAAAGTATACTATACCTACTCACGTGCAAAAATAAAGGGTCACTTTTCATACAAATTTCTACGGGAAGTGACCCGACCCGATACTTTTGCTCGTCAATGTATTTTCCTAAATCCATACCCTTATCCCACAATCTCGGTCTAACGCCACGCAAACCTTTAACAACATAATAAAGTCCCCGCTAAACTTAGGCTAGGCAATATCGCGACAATATTTATCCCCTGATGGCTAGATAACAGAATTCCCCCGGGATTCCTGGCCAGGAATCCCGATAAGTGGCCAGTGCCGCAGTAAATGAAGACGGCGACGTCTTAATAATACTAATGGGTGGTAATATGCTGGATTTATGGGGTTTGTAGTTTACTTCTTGATGTATTACCCTAATCAAAGAATTAATGAAATTCTTCCATTTGTTTCTTCCATGCTGCAGGCTAATTACGTAACTCGTTCGCGATCACCATCGTCTTCATTTTGACAGTTCATATATGGGCTGACAATTGGCATCGGAATCAGCTAGCTGTTACATTCATACAAGAACTGTCAAAATGAACAAGATGGCGATTGCGAGCGAGTTTGACAATAAGCTAGCTGGTCTAGGAGTAAAGAAAAACATAGAATGTACTCTTCCTGCGCTGGTAAAAGCCCATCGAGGGAATGGGCAAAAATCTTAAGATTCATGTTATAGGCGATGCGGCTAGCAACCCATCATTTTGATTCCCATTTCCAACTACACGCCCACAATCATGCTAAACGTGGCATAAAGACCTAAAGGTCTTTTTACCTTAGGCTCTGCTTACCCCGTAAAGGATAAAGACGTGATTTGTGTGTGTGTGTGTGTGTGTGTGAATGTGTGTGTTTGTATTTTCCCGTGACGATGTGACGATGTGAGTGAGTGCGTATGTTGTTCCTTCTTAACGCTAAAATGAGTGGACGAATTTATTTTGGAACGAACATAGCTAGATTAAAACATAGGCTACTTTTTATCCCGGAAAATTGCATAGTTCCCGCGGGATAGCGATAAACATGTCAGAGGTCGTAGCTGACTAGATTCGTAATGTAAATAAATTGTTGCAGAACATACTGTCAACATCAGTTCTTGAATCTAATTCTACGCGGACGAAGTCGCGGGCAGAAGCTAGTATTTTATAAAGAAAGGTGATATCTTTTTTTAACGATTATTTCCTATTGTGGTCAGCTACGTTTTGTGGTAAAATGATACTTTAAAATATAATTTGTGACCTTTAAGGGAATGGAAAGACAATTACAAGTTTTAATATTCTATAATTACTACTCTCGTCGGACTATAACGTTCTAAAGATTGCATTTTTTAACGTCAACCACAGACTCGAAAATCATTGTGGCGAGTTGAATACTTAATTTAATAATATGTTAACCTATTTATGGAGTTTTATAATTGGTTTAATTAAAATTCCTGGGAAGCGGGTTTATAGTGTGTTAAGATGCTAATTTACTTGTAGAAAAGATTTTATTTTGCTAAAAAATATATATTTTTACGCCATTTTTGTTCACTCGGGAATAGTGCGTTGCTGTCAAAGCCGAAACTAGCAAGATTTGAAAAAAAAAAACAGATAAAAAAAAAACATTTTATACAGGATGTATCAGTTACCCCCTAACAATAATCATCTGGGGTATATTATAACCATAGCTACAGAAGCTAAAAAAAAAATTTTTTTAAAATTTGAGTAATTTTTTTTTCTATAGGAATGGTAGTATTAACTGTAATCATTCCTATAGAAAACATAAAAAAAAATTTACTCCAATTTTTTAATAGCTATGGTTATATACCCCCAGTTGATTATTGTTAGGGGGTATGTGATACACCCTGTATAATAAAAATAACCTATTTATCGCCGTATCCTGATGAAACTACGAAGAGTCCTATTATATTACTTAAAATTCGTAAAACAACTTCTCAACTTGGTATATAAAAAAAACAATCGACCCAGCTGGCTTATCTTTTTTTTTTCGTAACCTGACACTGGCCGCCGCTTAAAAGGGAAATCCAGTAATGCCTTCACGGTAGTCGCGTCGTATTTATGTCACGATGGGCGGGTCTTATCGACACTTTTTTTATCGATAACGCCGCAACACTAGTTTTAATTGGCGTTAGAGCTGTCGTGCAGTGTAGGGGGTGTTAACTTTTGCAAAGGACATTGCATTCTGCAACACGTTTTGAATGAAATAAAATCGGAAATAATACTTACGTGGCTTATATTTTAACTAAGTATATTCAAAGGGATCTAAATGTAAAAAAACAGTCCCAAAATATAGAAATAAAAGTATATATTTTTTTCTTTTTATCTTTTTAATGGTTGACAAGATATTAAGACATAATTGTTTAGGATTCGAACAGGATAATGGCCTTTTTATCAAAGGGTAAAGCTGCGGCGTGAGGTAGTGAAGGATCATATACACATATCAGTATCCTAACATATAATCGAAGAAATAAGCTACACCTAGAGTAAGGATTCTACATAACAAAATAAATACTAATGCGGTACAACACCAGTTTTTAAAAATTGGATACTTATTGTAGCTCATTTCTTATACATAATATTTATATGCGACAGCATACTGAATACTTGAAACGCTAGCAGAACTGCCCATTTAATTTCCTCGATGCGAGGAATTCACAGTAGAACCGTCGTTGCATCCGGTTCGGAGGACCACGGTCCTTCGAGCCGGATTTTTTCATCACGTTAATAAAAATGGCGTCCTAGCCGCATCGTATCCCGGGAAACAATTTGGGCGCGCTTGCGGCGCGGGCGCAGAACGTATTATTTCGAATGAACTGCGGTGTATCAGGCGTTATGGGCTGTGGTTTGGCCGTCAGTGTAAGGCATAAGCGAATTGAGATATGCTTTTCGGAAATCAGTTATTTTTTAAATGTCTTGTGAAATAGTTATTTTCCTTACATGCTGGTCTGGAAGCAAAGAAAAAACAGAATGTAAAAGTTGCTTCTCTACACGCGCAGATGGTAAAAGCCTATCGAGGGAATGGGCGAAAATCTAAGGAATCATGTTATAAACAGTGTTTTTTTTATGTAAAGAGACCAGACAAAGGAACTAGTGGGACATGTGGCTAGCAACCGATTACTATTTTCATCACCATATTGATTCCCCTTTGCAATTTTACTCCCGCAATCTCGCTACACGTGGCCTTTAAGTATTACCCTAAACTCCGTGTAACCCGTAAGGAATAAAGAGGTAAGGTGATGTTTAAGTAGTCTCTGCCTATCCCTGTGGGAAAGAGGCGTGACGATATGTTTGTATGTATGTATGTGATGTGTAACCTTTCATTATAATTTTAAGTATCACCATTCCCGCATTTATTTGGAGTTTATTTTCAAGAAAAAAAAAAGCAGGAATTTTTCCCTTTTGGGCAGGTCAGGAGTACCCGGAACCGACGAGCACGTATGAAGAGATTGATGAATGTGGATGAAGCGAAAGAGGTATGTCAGGATCGTAGCAAGTGGAACAAAGTAGTCTCTGCCTACCGCTATGGGAAAGAGGCGTGTCTGTATGTGTCTGTGTATGTATGTATTTTCAAGAAAGAAGAAAGAATCTTATGACTTGAGAATGCGGCAAAGGCATCGAGGCACCATATTTGCGGTATTATTTTTATAGGATAGAAAGCCGATGCCGATTGCGCACTCATGTTTGAAGTTTTGTTGTAGCTTTTATTTTGTACTTAAAACAAATAAATATAACTTATATGTATTCAACGGAAAAAAATGTGGCCCTAGAAGTAATATTAATAGAGCAAAGTTTATTAATAGTAACGGTAGCAAGAGAGTACAAAGACAAGACAAGACAAGGAATGACATGTTAGAAACAATAGAGCGTATTCAAAATATAAACCAGTAGCACAGTATATATGTATATAAGCTAAAGCAGTAGGGAAGATAGGCTTACTTTTTGAAATAAGTACCTACGCTCCAATAAAGCGTTAGGGTTGTCGATTAAATTATTACTTACTGAAAAATACTTTCGCCTACTACCACACGTTCGAAAAGCTCTGTTATTAAATTTTATTGTATAAAAAAATTCTCATGCGCATGAATAGCTTTCTTAAATAAACTATTGGAAAACATGGACACGGCACTATAAAACTGTTTTTTTTTTCTAGTTCTTTGTAAATTAATGAAGCTAATTTGCAATTTATGTTTATTTCGGTTTTGATGAAGCCGAGTTCAAGCAGCCGTACATTGCGCAATACGCTCTTGGCATATTTAAAATGAAAAAACGGCCGCTCGTCTCAATGCGCCACGCGAGACTGACAGCACCGCGAGATCCGCTTAGGGGTCGTGTAAAAGCGCGCGTCTATGTGTGGGTTCGTTTCGACCGTTTTGTTCGTAGATTCCCTACTGCTTTAGCTTATATATAATACTGTGCCAGTAGTATCAAAAATAGCCAGGGTGTTTACTATTAGAAAAGAGAAACAAGAAGGCTTAACAGTATGTAATTTTGTACTGAGGCTGGAGCAAATTTTGTGGCGAGTGTAATCTTGCAACTCAATTTTGGAGCCAATATCTTCAACCGATTGAGCTGTAATTTTGCATACTTGTGGAAGTCGGATGACAATACAATAAAGGCAGTAGAATGAGGGCGTGGTCAGGACCGTCTCCACAGGAGAGAACTCTTCAACGGTTGGTCAGATTGACTTGAAATTTGGTAGACTTATGTAGGACGGGTGGGCAAGTACAGTCAACAATAGTGCAGTTAGCAAAAAGCTTGTACCAACATTTTTTTTTTAGGTTAGGTTAGGTTGTATGAAACGTTTCCATACCTTGATCGGTGTTCAAAATAAAATGCGTCAAGGGCGGGATTAAATTTATATGAAAAATATAGTAGTAGGGGGGCGTTTAGTGAAACTAACCCAACCACCCGCTGATATCATCATCATCATCATCAGCCTATGTTCGTCCACTGCTGGACATAGGCCTCCCCCATGGCACGCCACTGAGCACGATCCTCGCCCACTCTCATCCAGCTCTTGCCAGCCGCCTTGCGAAGATCCTCGCTCCACCGAGCTCCACCCGCTGAAATATTCCGTAGCAATTCTGAGAGTCCCTGTATAGCTTTTCTCACTCACAAAAGTCACAAATTGATAAGAAAAATAAACGGGACACTTTGTGTACAACTCTTTTGTTCAACTCTATTTTTGCTCGCCACTGTGTCGACCGCTGGCCTGCGTTCTATTGCTGTTATTTATAATCAGGCACATAACGAACCTACTAAACCCATAGAGCTATAAGACTCCGTTCCATACCCAAAACCAACTTAATAACACGCTATCGAAATGAAAGTCACTGCAAATTGAGTTTTAAACAGTTAACATAAGGGCTACTTGCGAATTCGTGAGCAGCTAAATCACTGCGCTAGCTTTATTGAAATTTATCACTTTGTACAAATACCACGGCTACGATGCGCGTGAGTTGAAGTGTGTATGTTTTGCACGCTATGCTAATATTGCAGAGCAGCAGTGCTTCCTGTGTTCCGGTTTAGAGTAAGATAGTCGGCGAAATGATTGGCACATGAGGCTGGCAACACAACTACAACCCTCTATAATATCTCTTATGGTGTAGACAGAACCTAAGGTAAAAAGACCTAAAGGTCACGTTTAACATGATTTTGGGGGTAATAAGTGGAAAAGTAGAATATTGTCGTAAAATAAAAATACACTGGTGATATAACAGCACACAAACACATAAATCACGTCTTTATCCCTTACGTGGTAAACAGAGCCTAAGGTAGAGACCTAAAGGCCACGTTTAACATAATTGTGGGCGTATAAGTGGAAAGGGGAATCAAAATAGTAATGGGATAGCCGCATAGTCTATAACATGATTTCTAAGCCCATTCCCTCGATGGGCGTTTACCATCTGCGCGGGAAGAGAAGCGACTGGTACATTCTATGTTTTTTCTTTACTCCTAGACCAGCAAGCAATGTTAAATAAGCGACCGATGTAATACGAACAAGGAAGGGACTCCTGTTTTAAGTTGTAGACAATTAAATGCCATCTCTGTCAGGCAGATCAAGTAAGAACGGGATGACATAATTACACACGCTAGGAGTAAATTAAATGCGATTAATAAATGGCTAACATTCTTGCGTCGTTTGTCGTAGTTAATGTCTTTATTTATTACACAACTAGTCGTTGCCCGTGACTCCGTCTGCGCAGAATTCGTTTATCGAAGAGCTATGCGATTTTTCGAGGTAAGAACTATCTTATGTCCTTCGGAATTTAAACTGTAGCGACCATAGCGCCACCTAGTTGTTGACTTTATAACTACTACGACGCACGAGAAGCTAGCGCTAGTTCTAATGACAGCTGTCACATTGTTCTACATCACGCCAGCGAAGTTCCACAACTGTGCCTTTCCATGTTTCTACTACCTACGTAATTCTAGTGAGCAAAGTGACTAAAGAAATATACTGAGACAGTCTGACGTTCGGCGTTGTTATAAATTGATGTGCGTTCATTTTATAAAGCTAAAAGGAAGGAAAACTATTTGTTTTTTTTTCTCAACATACGTAACAGCTAGACTCGTATAATAGACAGTCTCGCCGGCACTCGGCCTTCTAACACTACTCAACCAGCAATGAGCTTTGTACTGCTACAAAAATGACAATACAATAACTCTTTATTCAACGCCACATAATAACAATCAAAACAGACAACACAACAATGACAATATAACAATGACAATGATATGACAATGTTTTTCGAGCACTTTCTGCGCCCGAGTGTACACTTGTACAGCAGACCGACGATCTGCGCGCACGCACCAATTAGCGCACTCGTCGCCGGCAGATACAGCATCATAAATCTGATTGGACCGTTACCGCGGGGCCAGGAGATACGCGGGTTTACGGCGAAATAATAATTAATGTTTCAACATTGCTTGATATCAGTCGAAGGTTAAGGAAGAGATCTTTTTAATTCAGGAAGTTCGCCTTTGCACATCTGTTTGTTCTGTACGTCCCACTGCCGGGCACAGGCCTCCTCTCAGAATAAGACGGCTTAGGCTATAGTTCCCACGCGGGCCCAGTGCAACTTCCACTCCCGTGCCATCGGGAACCTCACACAAACCATTAAATTGCTTCGCTGATGTGTGAAGTGATAGATAAAGACTAACGAATGTTAAGATAACAAATTCTTAAGCGTGAATAAAAAAACTGTCAATAATTACTTCATCCATCATACAATCATACAATGGACGACCGGATGGCCTAGTGGTTAGAGAACCTGACTATGAAGCTTGAGGTCCCGGGTTCGATCCCCGGTCGGGGCAGATATTTGTATGAAAAATACGAATGTTTGTTCTCGAGTCTTGGATGTTTAATGTGTATTTAAGTATGTATTTATCTATATAAGCATGTTCCGTTGTCTAGTGGCCCATATTACAAGCTATGCTTAGTTTGCGACTAGGTCAATTGGTGTCAATTGTCCCAAGAAAAAAAAAAAAAAAAAACATAAATTTTGAAATATTCAATCTAACTAATATTATAAATGCGAAAGTATGGATGGATGGATGGATGGATGGATGGATGTTTGTTTTTTACTCAATCACGCCAGAACGGCCCAACGGATCTGGATGAAATTTGGCACATAGATAGAAAAAAGTCTGGAATGGCACATAGGCTACTTCTTATCCCGGAAAATTGCGTAGTTCCCGCGGAATAGCGATAAACGAATTCTTTGCAGACGAAGTCGCTGGCAACAGCTAGTCTTCTATAAGTGACGGTCGCATATAAACATGAAAATTATTAAGAAAAACCTAGCAGGTTGCATTTTGATTTTGTTGCGCGGATTTATTTCGAGTTTTCAACTCGCCGTTTTTGTGGCCTCACCCCCTGCAGCTCTAAGAATCCCGAGAACACGTTGGAAGTTTAACAAAACGCGAAATAAAAATTAACAATTCGCCTATTTATAAATTATTGTTATTAACCACTGATTTATTAACTTTTGCTAGCATGAAACCTTTTTAAAATATTCTTAGAAGTTGTAAAATTAATTCGTGACATTCAATTTCATAAACCCATTTTGTGGATAACTTTTTAAGTAATATTCGACATTTCATTTTCATAAAAACAGGCTTGCGGTTTGCGTCGTGGTGAGCTCTTAGATTGCTATTCGGGTTTGTCTTACTGTCCCACTCACTCTTATGGGTTTGATGCTTGAATCGGCCCAGTGAGGGAGATGGCAAAACAACCCGAATGACATCAAGAGCTCAGTACTTATAATAATCATAAGTACTCCGTTTGTCACGTTCTTTGGTAATGTTGTAACTCAAAAGATCGCATGGTTATCCTGCTAAAATTATAAATGTGAAAGTTTGTGACGATGTGAGTGAGTGAGTACGTGTATGTTGTTCCTTCTTCACGCCGAAACAACTGGACGGATTTGAATAAAATTTGGAATGTAGATAGCTGGCACCTCAGATTGAAACATAGGCTACTTTTTATCCCGGAGAATTGCATAGTTCCTGCGTAATAGCGATAAACATGTCAAAGGTCGTAGCTGCCTAGAGTCGCGACGTAAATAATTATTGCAGAATATACCTACTATCAACATCAGAACACATTTATTTATTTATTTATTTATAAAATATCTTACACAATATCACATATGTACTTGTTCCACGGGAGTTTGTAATTGTGTCGTACAAATAGATCATTCAAACAGAGGACGCTTAGCGACAAATATTCGCATAGTAACAAGGTCACGTGACAGTTGGTAACCGATAGAAAAATTCGAAGGCTTACTCACCTGCTATGGGTGGTGTAGGGGTATAGCACGCATCACGGAATGAGGAGGATCCGGGTTCAATTCCCGGCCATAGCTTTACTTTTCGGATTTTTCTATGTGTTCTAATTTTCAGTGTCGTTTAGAAATTTCAGTTCTAATTCTACGCGGACGAAGTATTTCAATCATAATTTTGAACTGAAGTTTACTTATATGTAATTCGCCCGCTATCACTCTGTATTATGTTTCATGCTGGTCTGGAAGTAAAGAAAGTACATGGTGTAAGGTGGAACGAAACGTATTGCGTGAAAGAGACAGAATGAGAGTTAGACTGAGGGATGAGCGTGATGCAAGATAGTTGACTTTGAAGGATGAATGAAAGGGATAGAAATAGGGGTTTAGTATGTAAGAGCGAGATGCAAAATAAAGACATTATGGCGGAATCTGAGTTTAATTTCTTACATGGCGCTGCGGACAGGATTTGAAATGATTTGGATGAAGGATTTGGAATGTACCAGTCTCTTTTTTTCCCGCCCATCGAGGAAGACACCTTAGGAAGCATGTTATAGGCGATGCTAGCAACCCATCACTATTTTGATTCCACCTATAAGGCCCACAAACATGCTAAACTTAGCCTTTAGATCTTGTTAGCTTAGGCTCTCATCTACCCCGTAAACGATAAAGACGTGATTTATATGTGTGTGTGTACTTTTATTCGATCATAAATACACCAAAACGCCCATTACTTAAACATAAATTTATTTCCATAAACACATTTTTAACTTATCGCACGATCAAACAGTCCCTACTCACATTCGAAATTTATATCGCGTCATTTTAACATTAAAACATACAAATATTTATCATTTCTTTTAAACAAGTTTGCCTACACGATAATTAGTAGCCCTGTGTCGATTCGATTGCCTTAAGACATTGTTGCGAAAGGGCGCTTTAGTGTCCAAGTGAAGAGTTATAAGCGACAAAAAAAGATTAATCCTACTAATATTATAAATGCGAAAGTATGGATGGATGGATGTTTGTTTGTTACTCAATCACGCCAGAACGGTCCAACGGATCTGGATGAAATTCGGCACATAGATAGAAAAAAGTCTGGAATAGCACATAGGCTACTTTTATTCCGGAAAATTGCGTAGTTCCCGCGGGATAGCGATAAACGAATTCTTTGCAGACGAAGTCGCTGGCAACAGCTAGTCTTTTATATTATTATTATAGCCTTTTTATCCCGAATTCGCTACAACTGCAGTAAGTACATGTTGTTGTTTTTTTTTAATTGTCGCGTAATTTCAAATGTAATTTTCGCACATAAATTCCGAAAAACTCAGAGGTGCGAGCCCGGGATTTGAACCCACGACGCTCTGCTTGAGAGGCCACAGGTCAAACCACTAGGCCACCACGGCTTTTTATATATCCCAACCTAAACATTTCCTTTTGAGGTGATAACGTCTTATAAATAGATGAACTGGCTGTACGTTCCGCGTGACGTCAGAGTGTTTAAGCGAGAGCGCGGAAAAAGCGATAGAGAGGCACGATCTTCTCGCGTGACGTCAGAGTTAGCAGTTCGAATATGTTTCTTTATAGAAAGTAAGAAAGAATTTATTTATTTGTGACGTTATCACGTAAAAATATCCTCCGTAAACCGACTTTACACACAATCGGTTTTTGATAAAAAAAACTTTTGCTGGCTTTACTTTTTGTTGACTGTATTTGCATTTTCATTCCTATTTCCACCCATACACCCACAATTTATGCTAGACGTGACCTTAGGTCTTGTTACCTTAAGCTCTGTCTACCTCAATCCAACTGACGTGTGCTTAAAATAGATTTGATTAATTTTCTTTACACTTGCACCACACAGAAGAGATTTAGGTATGAAAAGGCATTCCGCCCCAAGGCATCTGTATTATCCGGAATGAGGTTTTTGCTGCCAAAATTGATTATTAAACGCGATGCATTTTTGTATGTATGCGGTAGGAAATAAGGTCCTGAATTCCAAGTCGCATGCACCGTTTTTGCGACAGTTGTGGACAACATTTTTAAATTTTGTTTTGCCTACTTTAATTGCTAGGAAATGTTTTTTCACACCTCGAATATTGTTCTCAATTAATTACGTGCTGTTATTCGCTGGGAACCAATTGCAGATTGGTCTTATCGATACTTCCGGTTGTCTATGGATAGTTAATAATCACTAAGTTTGAACGTTGTTATTTTTTGGAAAAACTTGATTTTTTTCCAATATCACATAATATATTATTTATTTATTATTGCAAACCATGGTAAATACAGTTGTTAAACAGACATAATTGTTCCACATGGACCCTGGAAGGGCACAGCAAATTAAAAATAAAGAAAATTGAAAAATTTCAAAAATAACGAAACTAAGAATTGAAAATTAATATTTAAATTTAAGTCAATATAAACAAATTAATACTGTCAAAATGTAAATTAAAATTTAAAATTAAAATTACTACTACTATAAATATATAAGTGATAAAAATAATACTATTGGTTTAACAACAAATCTGTAACAAACGCATTATTGTTCAACAATTAACATTCATTTAGCTACTCTGCTAGTACGTGTAGTAACGCGATATCACCAGTTGTAGCTTACGTTAATTATTCATCAATATGGACCACCGCAAAGTAACGCCTTATCGCTATTCTGCAAAAAACCAAATATTTCACTGACCTGCATATCTCTGGTCAGTTTAAAGCAAATATTTTAAGATATGGTCAATTTAAGAACGCAGTTAAATTGACACTTAACACCAAAAATGCATTGTTGTAGAAAAAATAAATCAAACAAGATCGTAAATTGAATGCACAAAGGAGTTTAATATCAATTTTGACATATACGACCCGTAAAATTTGATGGACATTAAGATACAGTTAGATATCACCACGCTTCCGATTCGGTGTCTCACATTTGTGAGCGTGGGTAAAAGGGACGGCGTGTCGCGATAATGTTTAATGACTGCTTGGAATAGGAAATATTAAAATATGACGTTGCGTTCGATGATCTCTTGGACAAATCTTTGAGCGTATAGTGGAGTCTTTGTTATAGAATTCTATAACTGCTTTTACATATTTTTGCTGCATTTTTACTAACATTTTGAACATTCATAAGCCTTTATCATCATCATCTCCAGCCTAAATAAGTTCTATTTTAAATTGATTCGTAGGTAATGCGGTTACTTCCAGTTTTACCCCATTGTTACTTTTCTAAAACAAGGATATTAGCCGCTATGTTCCGTTGTAGATAGTAACCCCCCTTATTCATAAACGCTCTGTTGGCTTCTGCTAACTTAGCAATCGTTTGTCCTTATCTGTCACATTGACAATTACCTTTCACAGATAAGGATATACAGAGCGTTTATGAATAAGGGGGCAAGAATAAAGGAGGAGTTACGTTAACGGCCCTTTAGGAAGAAGCTCGTTTTCTGATGATCCCTTAGTATACTCAAGAACAAAAATATGAAATGAAATGAAATGAAATGAAATGAAAAAATGAAATGAAATGAAATGAAATGAAAAAATGAAATGAAATGAAATGAAATGAAATGAAAAAATGAAATGAAATGAAATGAATTTTTATTTGTATAAACATAGGTAAATTGTTATAATATCGTTGTAGTTATTGTTATTGTTGTTGTGTATTGTTGTAATATCGGATCGCATTTCATAGAACTTTGTATGAAAAGTGACCCGTTATATTTGCTCGATAGTGTAGTACTCCGGAAGAAGTAGTACCGCTAGCTTCGGAGTTTACCCGAGTTTAACTGATTACGGAGTTCAGGCATAATTTACAGTCAGGTAATAGTCATTCAGGAAAGCGTATTATTCATTCATTTAACGGCTTCACTAATTATGTTCATTAAAACTACAACTTACTTTATCTCTCACAATTAAAATAAATATGCACGTTCCGTTACAGTGCAGGGGTTAATATTTATGCGATTAGAGAATCCGCCATTTAACATGTAATAATAAAATTTATGTTATTTAAGTAATTAAATAACTGTTTAGCTGCGTCCGACTAGTTAAGGAAACTCGAAGGCTAATTGCAATTTCCCTTATCTTGTTAGGGTTCCTTACCCCAAGGGTAAAAACGGAAATCTATTACTAAGTTTTAGTTAAAGCGTTTCTTTCGGCGTCTCTTCTCAACAGTGTCTCCTTTTACGAAATGCCGGTAGACTCATGACGTGTAATAGTGCCTATACGACCTACTCACTGAATAAAGTTCATTCATTCATTCATTTAAGATTCCGCTGTCCGTCCGTCTGTCTGTCTGTCACCAGGCTGTATCTCATGAACCGTGATTGCTAGACTATTTGAAACTGACTATTTCGATTCCCCTGTCCACTAATACGCCCAAAATAATGCTAAACGCGGTCCGGTCTTGTTACTTTAGGCTCTGCCTACCCGGGGTAGACGTGATGTGTGAATGTGTATCATCGTATAAAATATCTTTCGTATAAAATCGATGGGTAGTTCAATAAACCAGATGCCCATATCAAGAGACCTCCCATAATATTTCTTTATGATTCCACTAATTGGCAATGCTTAATAAATGCGTAATACGCGCATGCGCGTCGCTATAAAGCGGAATAGCTGTATTGAAGGTGAGGAAAAAATAAAAGGTTGTGAGAACCGTCGTTCTTTTTTTTAGTTTAATTATTTACACACCCTGCAAGTTTAAGATTCCATACAGATGTAGTGCAAAATCATTTTTCATAACGTTTCATTGAATCCCATGCATTTTTCAACTTTAACTACATTTAAATAAGTTTCTTATTCATAAAACATTTAATCTGACAGCTTGTGTACGACTTTAAACACGTCTTGATCCCTTACGGGGTAGGCAGAACTTAAGGTAACAAGACCTAAAGGCAATTTAGCATAATTGTGGGCGCAAAGGTGGAAAAAGAAATCAAAATAGTGATGGGTTGCTAGCCACATCGCCTGTAACATGATTCCTATGACTTCCGCCCTTGATGGGCTTTTACCATTTGCGAGGGAATGAAAGCAACTGGTACATTCAGTTTTTTCTTCGCTCCCAGACTAGCTTGGAAATTTTTATTTTAGTATTGTATATGTGTAAAAAGTCCAAGTCACTCTTACATACATACATACATACATACCATAATGCCTCTTTCCCACAGGGGTAGGCAGAGACTACTTTGTTCCACTTGCTACGATCCTGATATACCTCTTTCGCTTCATCCACATTCATCAATCACTTCAAACATGCTCGTTAGTTTCGGGTACTCCTGACCTACACCTTTTTCCAAAACGTCTCCAATTTGATCACAGAACGTCTATCTAACTGCCTCTAGTCACTCTTAAGAGGGTGCATCCGTGCTGAGATCGCAACGTCGCATTTTTGGTGATTTTTGCGATTATTTCACAGAAATTGAATGAAAGTATCAAATATCCGTCTGTAGTGCACTTCGTTTTTAGTGTATTGATGTGTCTAATGCAATAATTCATCGTGATGGACTTTTATTTTCTTATTAAACGAGATATAGTATTTTATTCATTTAAAACTAAAATAAAAGTCCATCACCATTAATCATTGCAATGGACACTTTAATACACTAAAAAAGAAGTGCACTACAGACGGATATTTGATACTTTCATTCAATTTCTGTGAAATAATCGCAAAAAATCACCAAAAATGCGACGTTGCGAGCTCAGCACAGATGCACCCTCTTAATCGTTTGTAAATCAACATGCAACCATTGCCTCGTTTTACAAGACTATTCCCGCCTTTTGATTTGATGCGTTTACATATAAATCACTGTTTATTGTTTAACAGTAACTTGCGAAGAAGCTCCCAGCTTTAGGTACTGTTATGTTGTAATTTTTCTGCGGCCAGTACTGTCCACACAATAGACTATTACGCGCTAGTTACGCGTACCGTTAGTAACAAAGTTGGCCTTCTAACTATGAGTGGCGAATTCCGTTTCGTCCCGTAAGTCGTCATAGCGTTAAAGCTACTAATAGTGGCATAACTTAGAGCTTAGAGATGTGCCAAATCGGAAAAAACCAAGTAAGTACATTGCAATGAACAAAAACACCGGGTAGCACTCCGGGAGTGCCGGCAGAAGTGAAAACTACACACACGCACACTCGCGCAAAAAGAAAAAAATACACGAGATTTCAACTGCGGTCACCTGAAAGAACGTACTGTATTCCACACCTTGTATCACTAGGCCAAACGCACATACGTTGGGTAAGTATTAAAATACATAAAGTTTTAAATGTATAATGGCTTAAAATACATAATGGTTCAAAATATATAATGCGATTTTCTCAGAAAATGGTAAATTAACAGGATTGTTATAAAATAAACCTAACCTAACCTAAACCAATCTATAGATTACGCTATCAAAAAAGTTTATCTAGCTAATACTTTCACAAAAAATAGCATTATATATTTTGAACCATTATGTATTTTAACCGATTATGCATTTTAAACTTTATATATTGAATCTGCACCCCATACGTTAAAGCGACGAAATCAACGTACACTCCAAAAATGGAACGCGACTCTAGCTTCATTCGTATTTCAAAATAAGCTCTTAGAGGATACTGATATCCTGCTATTTAAACTCCGTCCCTCCGTCTTACGCCTGACGTGAATTTAACATTTTTTACCCAAAAAGTGCCCAACGCCGCGTAAGAAGTTTTCACTTCACCGTTTCATTCTACTCCGCTATAGGCGAAAAACTTAAGTAAATGACTTGTTACATGTGTGAGTAATGTGTGCGAATAGGCAAATTGACGTTCCAAATTAGAAAAATGACTTAAGTCCCATATCTGTTCTGTACACTACCTACATACAACAGGTCAGTTATTAAAGTATTTCACCTGTAGCATAGTTAAGTAGCGGAGTACTAAGTTAAATATTTGTTTGTTCAATAAAATTTTACTCTTACATAATTAATACAATAATTATATTATTTCCGTTTTTGTCTTACTCTTAGACGGAATCTTAGATCATAAAAATTACTTACTTAGGTAGTCATCTTACATTAAATAATATTTTATACACTCTTTCAACCGCCATTTTGTTTTAACATAAAAAAACCGAACATTTCAATCCAATACCAACCAAAGTAGGTAACGTGTCGTCGCAATAAACACAAACAAGAATGCGTCGTTAGTTCGACCAACACGTTCTGGGGTTGTCGCTTGGTTTATACTTAGTTATACGTTAGCAATGTTGTCTGTACATAGGGTTGGAAAGGATGTTAGAGTTTCACCATATCCAACTATACATCCCATTATGCCAGCACACATCATCATCACCATCAGTCTGAAGACGTCCACTGTTGAACAAAGGCCTCCCCATTAGAACACCACAATAAATGACAACTCGCCACCTGCATCGGTTTCCCGCAACTTTCACGATGTCGGTCCACCTAGTGGGAGGCCTGCAAATGCATCTTCCGGTTGGTGGTCGCCACTCGAGAACTTTTCTCCCCCAACGGTTCAAGCTAAGTCGGTGACTCTAGTTCTTTGGCGAATCTCCGTATTCCGGATTCTGTCGCGCAAAGAAACTCCGAGCATAGCTCTCTCCATAGTTCGATGAGCGACTCTGAGCCTCTCCACCAGTCCAGCAGTCAAGGACCACGTCTCAGAGCCATAAGACGATGTTATTAATGATCGTAATCAGTGGCGCGCAATGGGGAGACCCAAGGGTAGGCAGGACCCTAGGGTAGAAAGGTAAGCAGGAGAGTAGCGCACCACAATTTGGATGGGCTCAATTAGTTTCCCCCACCAAATCCAAAACCTCTTCATTTGTTCTTCTCTCTGTCCAGCTTATCCTCTCCATCCTCCTCTCCCTGCTCCCAGAGATCCCTGCTCAGAACGATTGAGAATAGAAGAGGAAGTATGCTGGGTCACCTGATACGACATGACGATTACATAAAAACTCTGATAGAAGGGAATATAGAAGGAAGAAGAGGCAGAGGAAGGCCGAGACGCACATTTATGGATCAAGCAAAGGAGAAGGTTAATGTAGTGTCGTATCAGGAGCTCAAAGCAATGGCAGAGAAATGAAGTGAATGGCAACTACTCCACCGACAAGAGCTGGGCTCTTAAATTTGGGAGGGAGGGGGCAATTAGTTTATCACCAAAGAGATAGAGTACTCGGCGATAAAGATTACACTTCGGTCTTTGGAAAGAGACAATCACGTAAGTTAGAGTGAGACAACGCTCTACGAAGCGGAAATTAGCCGATGAACCATCTTTATGGCCGAGTACTGTACATTCCATTCTACAGTTTTACAGTTGACCAAAACTGGAAACTATATAGCCATTTATAAGAAAGACACAATAAATAATGATGATGGTGAACTATACCCGTTTCTTAAACTATAGTTCACCATCGTTCCCATCCATGAGTATAATTTGGATCGCTGTAGATCTCGAAAATCCTAATGGGGAGACCCCACAATAGTAAGAACACAGACTTGTTATTCGAACGCCTACGGTCGCATCTTAGGTCGCTTTTAGGATTTTGTGGTGAAATTCTATTGATGTTACTCACAATTTGCCATTAGAAAAAGAACTCTGATGCATTTTTTGAAATGAGTGTTTTTCTCTCTCGTCAATTCTAATTGCCATCATCAATATCATTGTATCAAAATACAAAACTTTATTTTGCAAATAGGTCGCCAAAAGCTCTTTTACTTGTCTATTTTTGAAAATACCAGCGCATTTGGAAATACCATCATTGCCAAGAATGCGCCGCAAGAAAGTTGGCAGAAAGAATTTTTTTCAACATAAAATACATCAGCTGGAGCAGTGGTTTTCAGTTTCACTGCCATACTGTTTTACTGCAAAATGTCAGCTCAATTGGTTGAAGATATATGCTTCAAAATTGAGTAAGCTGATATCAGACGGTTAATTTTTTGTTCATTTTCTTATTTCATTTTGCATCTTTCACTCAAAGTGACACGTCTCTGAACGCCAAATGAAAGAAGAGTGCCGAATGAATGCATTAGTAAACTGATCGAACGGTGTTGGATATTTTCATTCGGCAGCATTCACTCGAGTGAACCGTCAGATATCACCTGTACTTACAAGATTCCACCCGGACAAACATACAAATCTACATACATAGCAAATAAAATAAAAGTTTATAACTCCCTAACATATAAACGTACATAAATATTTTATTTTAAACTCAATCCATCAGAGACCTGCCTAAAAAACGGCCAAGTGCGAGTCAGATTCGCGCACCGAGGGTTCCGTACATTGGGCAAGTGAATAGAAATCCAGTGTTAGCAGAACTCTGCTACTATACCAAATGTAGGCAGTGTGAGGTCATTTTATATTGGCCAGGTGTACATCATCTGAGAAAATTTCAATTTTAGCTATGACAGTTCATGAGATACAGCCTGGGCCCTATTTTTTAGAGCAACACGTTACAATTTACAAGCGGAAGTCTCTATCTAACACATAGGGTCAGAAAGAGACTTCCGCTTGTAAATTGTAGCTTGTAGCTTTATAAAACAGGGCCCTGGTGACAGACAGACAGACGTAGTAACAGGTCCCGTTTTTACACTTTGGGCACGGAGCTCTAAAAATACTATATATCTATCTAAAATAATAGTATAGCTGTTAATCGGCGGTCCCTTAAGGGCGAGTGTTCGCACGGCGCGGCGCAGGCGCACTATTTCACACTGTATCAGCGATGGCTGCGTGTACGCATAATTCAGCGCCGACACAGTGTCCCACCAAGAAACAGTACGAAATAAATAAATAAATATCTTGGCACAATTGACACCAATTGACCTAGTCCCAAACTAAGCAAAGCTTGTTATATACACTATAATTATTATTTAAAAAAAGTTAATAAGATCCACAAAATCAAAACCCATGGCAATGGCGAGAATCATAGGAATCATGTCATAGGCGGTGGCGGTTAGCAATCCATCTCTATTTTGATTCCCCCTTTCACGTATATATACGCCCACAATCATTCTAAACGTGGCCTTTAGATCTTGATATATTAGGCTCTATCTACCCCGTAAGGGATAAAGACGTCATTTATGTATGTATGTATGTATAAGATCCACAGGTGGCCATATAGGCCTCTTTTCTCGGGCAACGTATGGGGATTGCCATACAACTAGGAATAGCCAGCCATTATAGCCAAAGGATCTGAGTGATATACTCAAGCTAAGTACGTCAATGTCATTGTCTTATTACATACATACATACATACCGTCACGGCTCTTTCCACAGGGGTAGGCAGAGACTACTTTGTTCCACTTGCTACGATTCTGACATACCTCTCTTGTCTCATTTATTTGATGGTCAATTAACCAATCTCACAAAGCTAATCAACTGTACGCATTTAATAAGTGTTTAAAGGAATTATTTGCACTTATACGCCCACATTCATGCTAAACGTGGCTATAGATCTTGATAACTTAAGTGTCTGTATTCCCGGTAAGTGATAAAGACGTGATTCATGTAAATGTACGTACGTTAAAGGAATTGGCCGAGAGCGCATTTAAGGTAACATCGTTGATTCGCAATCTGTGTACTGTGACACGGCTGGGGTTGCCATGTCGCTGTATTAAATGTTGTGATTTAGTTCTCTAACATCTTGTGTCTCTAAAACAAAGCCTGCATTTGCGCTCTGTTTCTTTATTTGTATAGGCTGGTATTTAAATTAAGAAAAGTAAAAGTTGCTCAGGTTATGTTTTTTTAAACGACAAAGGCTAAACAAGCGGGCTGCCAGTTGGGAAGTGAGGTCATACAAAAATAATAAATCGCGCACGCTTTTAAATTAAATCCATGTTTTTTTAAACACAAAGTAACATCGAAAAATAACTCTTAGTGATTTAAACAACACGGGAAACATATGTGCTCCGTCATACACCCGCATGTTTTACCTCAAACTACTTACAAAAACATAGAAAACCATGTCACATTGTACATTTTAATGGGACACAAACCAAAGTGAAAGCTTATGCTTATACTTATAAGGGTGGGGTCACACTGGAGCTAAAGGTCCCACACAACGACCTTACGTGTGTCAATTCATACAAATACTTACCAGCGTAACTTGGTCTTCAATACCGAGAGCCCTATGCCGTTCTTAGTGTCTTTCCTCGTCGTGTTCGGTGGACGGGGGCCTACGTTAAATTGTAAACGCTAGTAGATAAGCTCCTTGGTTGTGTAATGATATTGAATATTAAAGTAGGCGTTGAGATTTTGAGCTCGGATGCATTTTTGCCTACAGTCGCTTAAAGTTGTTCCGTAATATTTCAGGATGGGTTGGTTTGACTAACATATACATATTATCACATACTATCACATACTATCACATAATATCTTTAAAGCAGTATATTATGTGATACATACATACATATCGTCACGCCTCTTTCCCACAGGGGTAGGCAGAGACTACTTTGCTCCACTTGCTACGATCCTGACATACCTCTTTCGCTTCATCCACATTCATCAATCTCTTCAGACATGCTCGTCGGTTTCGGGTACTCTTGCCCTGGCCTTTTAGTTTGACTCCATCTCCAGCCTATATACGTCCCACTGTTGGGCACAGGCTTCCTCTCAGAATGAGAGGGCTTGGGCTATAGTTCCCACGCGGGCCCAGTGCGGATTGGGAACTTCACACACATCATTGAATTGCCTCGCAGTTGTGTGCAGGTTTCCTCACGATGTTTTCCTTCACCGAAAAGCTCATGGTAAATTTCAAATTAGTTTGACTAAATAATAATAATAATATAATTCTTTAATCAGACAACAATAAGGTCCATTTTGATGTTAATTAAGCAACTTAGACTACGTTAATACTTAATGCTAAACAATGATTTTGTTCTTTGCGCAAGTTTGTGCATCAAAGGACAGTCAAGCTTATTGGCTATTGCGTGCAAGATGGTGTTGCTGCTGCCGCGCACTCTGGTGAGCAGCGAGGCCGTCTTCTTGCGCCAGGCAGCGTCGAAGCCGTCCACGCGCACCTCAGCTACCATTGATGACGCGCTGCAGAATCGCCCTGTAAATGTTTTTATGGAATTTTGAATCATACTTGACAATAGTACTTATTATTTAAGAGGTAAGAGAGGCAAAGAGAAACACACGAGCGCTCGGTAATAGCTCCTGTATTTAGACTAAAGCACCCGCATTGCCTAAAACATGATTCCTAAGATTTACGCGCATTCCTTCGACGGGATTTTACCATCTGCGCGGGAAGAGAAGAAAGAGCTCTTTCTTTACTCCCAGACCAGCATGGAACCATGATTACCTTTGGTGACCTTTTGAAAATTGATCAGCTGATTTTTAGTGTCATCCAAATCTCTATCGTGAGATCATACAGTATGTTAAATGCAGAGGAATCTTGCAATCGAGATGGTTCTTGATATCACCGTAAATTGATCATTGACGCTGGAGCGTTTAGAAAATATTAAAAAAAAAACACAACTATGTCCGTACATAGTTCGGTAAGCCCATGAACCGGTCCATAGAATGGACCATTCCAATCATTACCGTCCTACACACTATCAGTTTCGTAATGATAATGTTGACAGCTGTAGTTTATGCTCGATGATGATTTTTAGGTTTCCACGGACGTTTTTATACAAACGGCGAACAAGCCAGCGTGTCATCTGACAGTAAAATTCGACTTTTGCTATACCAGACAGTTAATTTATTTACTTAATCACATTCTGTGAAAATACCACTTTCAACTTCACTTTCAAGTGGTAAAAATAATGTTGAATTTGAAATACATAATATGGTACCTAGTAGAAACAGCTCTAAGAGAGAGACATCATGATCATCATACCAGCCATAGGACGTCCACCGTTGAACATAAACCTCCCCATAGACCTCCAGTTTCCTCGGTTGGAAGCGGCTTGCATCCACCGTGAACCCGTCACTTTAAGCACGTCATCCGTCCACCTGGACGCTGGACTTCCTACGCTGCGCTTGCCGATCCGAGAAGAGAAGAGAAGAGAGTATATTTATACATATCCAGAATTTTACCTTTTTCAAGACTCATATAAAATTTTACGTTTTTTGTAAAATTCTCCCTAATCAACTGCGAATATAATTTTATCGATAAACATCAATCCACTCGCATTCCTTACACATTAAAATTTAGTATTGCATCATTTCTTTCATCACGAGTATAAACAAACTCTTCTAACGTTATTGCTGTTTCATTTACGCCCATGTCTCCTTGTTTTACACTTTGAACTTTTTCAAACACCGCATTGTTCTCCATTTTGATAAATACGAACATTCCAAATTCGACTCGCTGTTAAACATTATTTTCTTATAATGTCAACTGGTATTGTTGTATTTCATTGTACTACTTACTAGGGACTTATGCAGATGAGATAGGAGCTATTCTTTTTTTAATTCAGCGGCAAACTGGCTTTCGACTCATTCGGGTAGTATTTGTAGTTGAAATAATGTCCGACATGTTTCGAACTTTAGTTGAGTCGCTATCCTGCAAAGAACCACGAATTGGTTCGAGTTTAAACATAATGAATGGGTGAATGGGTGCGTTGGGTGGGGAAGGCCTAGGCGGACGTTCCGTGATCAAATTGGGGACGTTTTGGAAAAAGGCCAGGTCAAGAGTACCCGAAACCGACGAGCATGTATGAAGAGATTGATGAATGTGGATGAAGCGAAAGAGGTATGTCAGGATCGTAGCAAGTGGAACAAAGTATCTGCCTAACCCTGTGGGAAAGAGGCGTGACGATATGTATGTATTAAACATAACTCAATTTCTATGATCAGAGTGAGATCATTTTCAATCTAAAATTGAGTTTGTAACTATTGATTTTGTTAAATATTTTGGGTAAATTCATCTTAATAGTCCAAATTTGAATACTAGTCTTTATCTAACACAATCATCTTTGTCTTGTCGACCGGTAGTAATATGGCATGCAAATGTCGATTTTTATGTTTCATTAATTTTATTGTTTTTCTTTCTGTTTTTTAATTTATGTAAATTGTTCGGTCCATCTGTGTCTCAGGTGTATAAACGTTTTATTGCAAAACGTATTATCGCGAAAACATTTGTTTAAGTATTTATATTTAGTTTTTCTACGAATAAACCATAATCCGCTTATTCGAAAAAAATAATCGGCCCTGTGCGAGTCGGACTCGCGCAACGAGGGTTCCTTACAATTTTGGCAAGTGGATGGATTAAGTGTTAGCAGAACCCTACTCCTTAGTTTAGTTTAGTTAGTTTAGTTTTTTTTTTTTTTTATATATGAATAGGAAGGCAAACGAGCAAGTGGGCCACCTGATGAAGTGATCACCACTGCCTATAGACACCCGCAACCCCGGAGGGATCGCAGATGCGTTGCCAACCTAGAGGACTAAGACGAAGTGCCTCTTGTGCTCGTAATTTCCCCGGCTGTCTTACTCTCCACACCGGAACACAGCAGTGCAAGCACTGCTGCTTATCGGCAGGATTAGCGAGTAAGATGGTGGAAGTATCCGGACGGACCTTGCACAAGGCCCTACCACCCGCGGTTTAAAAAAGGTTTTATTTAGCTTGCCCTGTTTTTTTTTTGCTTGGGTCAAAATTTATCCATTTTTCGTGGACGTGGACGAAATTTGGTACATCTATGTATGATGGATGACAATGCAAGTACCTACAGTCAGCAAAAAACGCTTGTATTTTTTTTAACATAAACTTGTTGAATTCAGTAGACGCAATCTCAATACCCATATCTAATCTTCTCGCTTTCCTCTTTCCCATCCCTTTCCAACAGCCGATTGTATTCGAACAAAATTGTACCAATTTCATTTTCAACACAGAAATCATCTCCCACCTTGAGTGACATGAAATTAAAGAAAAACTTGCAAAAAACCGAGTTCCGTACGAGTCGGGGATTCTTGATGGCAGTCTATTACACTGCCAGCAGTTTAAAAATGAGCTGTATTTCTTGAGCCATTGGGTTGGAAGTGGGGTGTGTGATGGTTGCAATCTGTTTTTTCTATCTGTCTTCGGAGGAAATGCTGTCGTTTTATGCGTACGCGACGATTGGCATGCTCACGACTCGGTTTTTAATTAGGGTGGCCAGGCCGCTCTTGATCCGCTTTCATTAATACTTTGTTGCTGTTCGATGATTAGCTCAATGAATAATGAAAAGTTCCTAGTAAGTCCTGTTGTGTTCCATTTTTTTCTGAAATCGTGCATTCTTCAGGAATTGGAAATGTCATCAAAATGCAGTAGGTTATACAAATCACTCTTCATCCCTAACGGGTAGACAGAGCCTAAGGTAACAAAAGCTACAGGCTACGTTTATCAAGATTGTGGGCGTATAGGTGGAAAATGGAATCAAAATAATGAGCTGGCTGCATCGCCTATGATTTCTATGATTTTCGCTCATTCCTTTAATGGACTTTACTAACAACCGTTCCACATATGGAATTGGAGTAAAATAGGAGAAGCTATTGCCCAGTGGGCTACTTAAAAAAAATAAGAGATATAGGTAAAGATACAATGAACAACTGTGATTGTGAATAGTCAGTTAGCAGAAGTAGGCAAACAGACGAAGAGCTCATGAAAGTAGTCCTCTGTCTATTCATTGGCGATAGAATCGTAGTTAGATTATTTTGAGCTTTCAAATGTTTGTCTTCTCCGTTTATGAACAATTTTATTACGTTCATTATTATTATGTTAGCCTATTGGAGTGTTCCACTTCTGGGACATTATTATTTAAAGATTTAAAATCAATAGACTTGATAGCAGATTTTTAAATTCAATGAAACCGCGTTGATGGTAAGGATGGTCCGCGACACGGCTCCGATACGACACTACGCACGCTCTAAGCGTCTTCTTCAGCAAAAAAGTTCGATGAGCTTCAACATTCCGCGTTGCTTAGAATCCATGTCATTTATAAAACGACTCTTCTCATTGGAATCACGATCATATTTACAGCCAGATACAGCTACATATTGATCGGCAAACTAAGTGAGTTGAGACTTATTGTTATTTAGTTGAAAGAATGTCCTATTAAGTGTTAGCAAATTAAAGTCTAGCATGAACACTAACAAGGTGTTTTAGAACGACTAATAAACTTCAAACTTGTTACAACAGTATGCTAGACTCGCACTAACTACGTACAACTTCATCACTTTTTATTACTAGAACATATCTATGTTTTTCATTTCCATTTTGAGTGACAAGACAATTTATGAAGCTAGTTCTAATTTTTATACACGTGTGTAGTTAAAATATTATTAGCTCACGAATAACGGGTTTTAACATGTTTGCAGTACCGTGTGCCATATGTGGTACATAGCAAAGTAGCCGTCAGTCTATGTCACATATTTTATGTCACAATATGAATTTTTAATAATTAGGTACAATCAATTTGAATATATTTATTTTTATTTCGCTAAAATTATTTATTATATGTTGTTAGCGATCATATGATTTAGTTTAGTTGTAAAAAGAATTTCTCAACTTTTGATAATTATAATCTTTAAACATTACATTTTTCAACTTGTACAATATTCAACTTTACTTTCGAAAGACATTTATTCAAAGAAAAACAAATAATACCAAAAAAATACAGTCTGAACTTAAAAATAACTTAAACCTACTTACCTAAAACTAATAATAAATTAAAGATAAAAAAAATCTCCCAAATCGCCGCCAATAGGGAGGGTGCCCAGAAGGCTGGCAGCATTGCCACGTTGTATGGCAATGCTTATTCGTTGAGCGAAATATTGACCAGCCCTCTGGTCACGGGAGGCCTCTATAAGGCGCGCCGAGATATCTTTATCTTTCGAAATAAAACAGCCTTGAGGAACAATAAAGACTGATAAAGTTATAAAAACTTCCTTAAAAGACACGACCTTTTATCTCAATTTTATGTCATAACATAACCGTTGTCATAATAAACCGTTGTTATAATTTATAATAATAGTTGCACAACTCGCTGCAAGCACGTGGGCGGTATAAATTGTCGCATTTCTGTTGAAAAGGGTAAAAACACGGATGAGGTTTCACATGTTTTTTACGATAGCTTTTACGACGGGCCAAATCGTTATTAGTTATTAAGTGATAATATTAAAGAATTTATTACGTATTTGTTTGTGCGGTTACCCGAAAAGTAAATATTCGATGTTAATGCGATCGAGGAAGCGATTTTATGGCAAAATTGAACCGAGCGTTTTAATGTCTGTTTCGAGTAGATATTTTTGTAAGTATTAGGTTATTTTTACTTTGTTCATTCCGTTTGCCATTAAGCATTTTGGTATTTAATTTTGACCGAAATAGCCGAGTCAACAAAACTCCAATTTTATTAGCTTTTTTTTTTAATAACGACTTTTATTAATTGTATTTTTTTGTTTCAGGTTGGTGGTTAAAAAATTAACTATTTATAGCCGTTTCTGACAGGTATGTAGTTTAAAGATTTGCTTAAATGTCACTTGTTAATTGAAATTAAAATTACACACTTACATAAATCACGTCTTTATCCCTTACGGGGTAGACTGAACCTAAGCTAACAAGACCTAAGGCCACGTTTAGCATGATTGAGGGCGTATAGGTGGAAAGGGGAATCAGAATAGTGATGGGTTGCTAGCATCGCCTATAACATGATTCCTAAGATTTTCGCCCATTCCCGCGATGCACTTTTACTGTCTGCGTGGGAAGAGAAGCAATCTAATCTAACTAATAATTATAAATGCGAAAGTATGGATGGATGGATGGATGTTTGTTTGTTACTCAATCACGCCAGAACGGCCCAACGGATCTGGATGAAATTCGGTACATAGATAGAGAAAAGTCTGGAATAGCACATATGCTACTTTTTATCCAGGAAAATTGCGTTGTTCCCGCGGGATAGCGATAAATGAATTCTTTGCAGACGAAGTCGCTGGCAACAGCTAGTTGGTACATAAATGTTGTTTCTTTATTCCCAGACCCATGGAAGAAATTAATCTCGTGTAAAAGCAAACTTATGGGCAGAAACGAATGCGTTCCGGTTCCGTCTAAGATTAGAACACCCTGTATCAAGCTAACAGAGAGAGATGGTAAAGGGCAAGCGCAACTCGTTCTCGCTCGCTCGAGCGTTGAAATTCTTACACGGGTTGCATCAAAACTTGATTGGAGAGTCAGCGCAAAAGTTTTTTATGACAAAGTTTTTTATACCATTTTTGAAGTGAAAACTTCTTTAGCGGCGCTGAGCGCTTTTTGGGATGGGTAACAATGTTAAACTCGCGTCAGGCGTAAGACGGGGGGAGAGTTTAAGTACCAGGATATCAGGATCCTCGAAGAGTTTATTTTGAAATACGAATGAATCGCGTTCGATTTTTGAAGTGTTTCTTGTTGAGTCGTGGAGCAAAAGTACTAGACCATCAGCACATTGTTAGAGGTCTGTCAATATAGATAATACTTACGTTTTTTGTAAGCGGCCAGTAAGGTACGCGTCTTGAGCGACATGGAGGATACAACGCTAAAATCGAATCTACCTAAGCTGCTGTTTTCACTTCTGCCGGCACTCCCGGAGTGCTACCCGCAGGGCCGTCTTTAAACTATTTGAGGCCCTGGGCACATTAGGATCATGGGGCCCCTATGACCTAAATATCGGTTATTATTTGGTAATCTGGCAGGAACTAGGGGGCCCCATTCGATCGCGGGGCCCTGGGCACGTGCCCATAGTGCCCAGTGGAGAAGAGGGGCCTGGCTACCCGTCGCTTTGTTTAAATCGACGCTCTATCGGCTTTATACAACAATGCTACATAATAACAAGCACGTTCAGGAAGTTTTTCAGTTTTTGTGTCGGCGACAATCTGTTTATTTTTATCTGAAACTCAGTATATTCAGGTCAGTGTATCAGTATTATCAGCAAATTCAGGTCACATTTTTAAAGTGTATTCTTTTGTGTTTTGTCAATGTTCGATTTAATTATTATTGACCTGCTATGGGTGGTGTAGGGGTATAGCACGCGTCACGGAATGACGAGGACCCGGGTTCGTTTCCCGGCCATAGCTTTACTTTTCGGATTTTTCTATGTGTTCTAATTTTCAGTGTCGTTTAGAAATTTTATTATTGCTCTTTTATTCTGTTATTTCCTCAGTGATAATTATTTTATTTATTTGCCTTTTGAAAACTACTCAAAACAGTAATTGATCTATATTCGCCAGAGTCGCACGTGATACTTTTTTTACTGACCGTATTAACCTTAAGTAGGACTGTCACAATGGTTCCAACTTAACACCGTTGCATAACAGATCAGATAAGTATAATGATCGATCAAATAAAAAATAAGGGTTTAAACAATACTTTTCCGATAAGCTTCGTGTCAAGTTCCTATTAAATTCCAATAAGTTTATTTACAGATCCGCTATGTACTTATTCTATTCTATTATGGACTTCTATTGAAATTTTAAATATATACAAAAGTATTCATCATCACTATCATCTCCAGCCTATCGGAAGACCAGCGCTGGCTGCAAGGCCGGCATTATGCTGAGATAGGACCATTTCATGATGCATGTTCTTATGTTTTTTTTGCTTCTTTTTTTCTTGTCTTTGTAATGTTGTCATGAATAAATGTTTTCTTTCTTTTTTTCTATGTACGTCCCACTGCTGGGCACAGGCCTCTCAGAATAAAATTACCTACTAAAGAAATTTCAAATTCTGAGTAAATAACAATAAATGACTAAATTTTAGTGACTTATTTTCTGTAAAAAGTCAGATCAATTTCACCTTTCTAATATAGAACAAAAGGAAGTGTCGTAAGCGTCTATTGCGTCCATACCGGCTCTATTTACCCCTCCTACATTCAGTCACTAATCATTTATTAAAACTTCGAGCATTCACCTTCAAACTTTCGCCAGACTCCAAAAAAACCTGGTCCCTTTCTTAAGAGGGCATTCAAAAAGCCCCATTCAGCCCCCACGCTTCCTCAGAGGTTTTTATCGAATTCACACCCGTAGAACAAAAGTGAGCAAAACAAAGTGTTGCCGCTAGCGACACCTGACGAAGTGAGAACGAAACTTGATATCAAACACCATCTGCCAACCAAGAACCGACTCTAACTCCAACCAAAGCGAGTTAAATTAGAAGCGCGCGATCGGACCAAGACATAATGTTCGTTGCTATAGAAATTTTCGTCTAAAGTTTCGTCGTATAAGGTTTAGTTCGTATTGCGTTCTTTTGTAGAATCCAGTGTACTCGATATGGTCTACGTTTCAACTGGTGGCTTGCTCCGGAATAATTTTATAGTTATTAAGGTATTGTGTCGATATGTTTTTGATACGGTTATCGCGATTGCTTTACCTTAAGTTGCGGTAAATGGTATAGTTATAGTAAAGTTTAGAACTTAGATTACGCACTAAAGTATTAAACGAGCAAAATTTATACAATAGAGCACTACGTATATATACCTACATACATTTTATGACAATGTGCACAATAAACTAAACAAACAAAACAATAAATCAAATTAAAAATCCCAGGAACTTTATAATGTAACATACATACATGAATCAAGTATAGTAGACCGAGCCTAAGGTCACAAGATCTAAAGGCGTAATAGGTGGAAAGGAAAATCAAAATAACGGGTTTGACACATCGCCTATAACATGATTCCTAAGATTTTCGTCCATTCCTTCTATGGGCCTTTACCATCTGCGGAGAAGAGAAGCAACTGGTACATTATACTCCCAGATCAGCATGGAAG
This sequence comes from Pandemis heparana, assembly GCA_963854515.1. Classification (NCBI taxonomy): domain Eukaryota; kingdom Metazoa; phylum Arthropoda; class Insecta; order Lepidoptera; family Tortricidae; genus Pandemis; species Pandemis heparana. The sequence continues at coordinate 2,578,707 of OY978016.1, read as the reverse complement.
AACACGAACATTATAAACCCAAAAACCGGGAGCAAACGCCCCCATTACCGACCCAGATAAAACTAAGTATTGGCTATTGCCAATAAAATATTTAGTTGTATTAAATGAACGCATTAGTCAGAATTTGATTTAGATAAGGTTTTATGTCCGATGCTACTGTAAATTTATGCCAACGGACCGATGTTATTGTCCACTGTCAAGGTCGAGTTAAAAATAAACAAAAAACAGGCAAATTTTTGTATAAAAACTGGCAACACTGTCTCAAAATTCTTCAGGAATATTTCAGCTTAGTTTGACTTTATAGCCATGTAATAATTTTTCAGATTTTTTCCGACACAATTTCCATACATTGATCGATATTTAAAACTAGCTTCCGCCCGCGACTTCATCCGTGATGTTGACAGTATATTCAGCAATAATTATTAACGTCGTGACTAGGCAGCTACCACCTTCGACATGATTATCGCTATCCCGCGGGAACTATGCATTTTTTCGGGATAAAAAGTAGCCTATGTTTTAATCTGGGGTACCAGCTATCTCCTTTCCAAATTTGATCCTAATCCGTCCAGTCGTTTCAGCGTGAAGAAGGAACATACATACTCACTCTCATCCTCACAAATTTTCACATTCATAATATTAGTAGGATCAGGTTATGCATGTGTTTGTTATGGTTATGTATGGGGGAGGCCTATGTCCAACAGTGTACGTTCTATGGGTGAAATGATGATGATAAAACAGGCACCCACGATGAGTCGTTGACCTCAGATCATCATCAATAGGTATAATAATAAAGATCGCTTTTGCATGAACTTAATTACTGTTTTCGAAGAACCGAGACAGCCGCAGCAACTAAGGAATTAGGACAATGTATGAATCATCTGATTTCTTTTTAGTTCTACGAAATATCTCTTTTATAATGTATAGTGGAATAAAACAAAGCCACTTCCCGCCGTCTGTGTGTGTGTGTGTGTGTGTATGTGTGTGTGTGTGTGTGTGTGTGTGTGTGTGTGTGTGTGTGTGTGTGTGTGTGTGTGTGTGTGTGTGTGTGTGTGTGTGTGTGTGTGTGTGTGTGTGTGTGTGTGTGTGTGTGTGTGTGTGTGAATGTTTTCATCAATAGACAGAATGATTCAAGAGGAAGGTTTATTATTATGTATGTAGCAATGCACAAAGGAGATATTATTATATTATTTAAATATAGGTAATAACCTGTGCCAAGCAGGGCCGCGTAGCTAGTTGTCATTAAAAGAGAATAATTACAAATATAATGTATTATTTCAGGTATTTAATATTTTATTTTTGGACTACTGGCTAGGTCTCATTTCTGGAAAAAAATTCGTTAACACAATACAGGTGATAACCTGATACCAGATAGGTCCTTGTCATTAAGTACCTACTTTTTTTAATCCCGGGTTTAATCACTTCGTGCTATGGGAGAGTAATTAACATTTTTTTATTACGATTCAATTCGATGCGGTATCCTACTTGTCATATTTCGTATTAAATTTATTTGTTTGCACAAATACTACTCTTTTTGTGGGTTATAAAACAGAAATGTTGATTACATATATTAATTATAGTCCCATTAACGTAAGCGATGAAAAAAAAAACAAAGCGGGGTTTTATGAAGTACTTCAAAATACCAAGATTATTACTGACATAATGGGGATCGTTAAATTTCCAGGGTCCGTCGTACAAGATGTTGCACTTATTTCCCCTGATGACATTTGGAGCTAAATGATAAATTAATTGTGGGTTTATGTCCGATTTCCTTTCAAACTGGAAACTGCAGTTTTATGCAACAAGAAACAAGCAAAACATCATTTGGCGAACTCATTATTTGGCGAACTCGACATTTGGCGAACGCATTATTTGGCGAAGCTCACGTTTAAATTTTTACGGTCTTGACAGTGTTCGCTGCCGTCGAAGATAGGCCCGCACCTGCGGCTCCCTTTGTCGCCTACCCCGCGCCCCTGTAACGGCTGGGCGAGGACTCAGTAAAGCGGTCGGTCTGTATATCAGCTGAACAAACCACATGCTCGCCTTTAATGACGTAATTAAAACTGCACTGTTAATGTTTTTTATTACTTTAGTTCAGAATTGTTGAAAACCTATTTAGCTGGCTATTAAATGCTGGAAAAAGCTCATTTTTAAACCGGACTGCGTAGTAAACGTATTTATTTTATTATTATATTATTACTAGCTGTTGCCAGCGACTTCGTCTGCAAAGAATTCGTTTATCGTTATCCCGCGGGAACTACGCAATTTTCCGGGGTGAAAAGTAGCCTATGTGCTATTCCAGACTTTTCCCTATCTATGTGCCGAATTTCATCCAGATCCGTTGGGCCGTTCTGGCGTGATTGAGTAACAAACAAACATACATCCATCCATCCATCCATCCATCTATCCATCCATCCATACTTTCGCATTTATGATATTAGTTAGATTAGTTAGATACTAGCGACGCGCCCCAGTTTCGCACGGATGTAATGTAGACACGGTGCTGCTACAATACAATTATAGTCATACTTCAACCAATTAAAAAAAAGAAAAATTAAGACATACCTAAACCTTCCTCATAAAAATCCGTTGAGTAGTTTTTGACTTTATCGCAAACAAACAGACAGATGCTGTGCAGCGGAGAACTTTGTTTTATGATAGGTAATCAGGATTTATAATGGAAACACACAGGTGGGGTGCAATATACATAATTTCGCACAGATACAGCTTTCTTGCACATGTAGTAGCGGAGTAGTAAGTGATTTTTTTGTTCAAAAATGTACTTATAACCTATAATTACAAGGACGCCAAGACGAAAAAACCGGCCAAGTGCGAGTCGGACTCGCGCACCGAGGTTTCCATACAAATTTGCCAAGTTATAAAATCCAGTGTTAGCAGTGCTCTGGTCTTAAGCGAAATGTAGCAGGCACATTATATTGGTTAGTTAAATAGACAGACATAAAAATCTGATTTTTAGACTCATTTCATTAGTTGTGCTCCCTTCATACCTACCTACTTACCAAATTTCAAATTTCTAGGATAACCGGAAGTATCACATAGGTTTTCTAATGACTGTATCTTTTGATTTAGTTGACTCAGAAGCATCATTTTTTCACAGCTCCAAGGGACTGCAGACCTCAGTATTTTGTATCAATTTCAATTTTATATCTGTACGCGTTCCTGAGAAAAAGGGTCTTGAAGGACAGACAGACGGACAACGAAGTTATCGTATAAGGGTTCCTTTTTTCCTTAGAGGTAGGTACGGAAGTATAGAAAATGCACTGTTATTCCACACCTTATACCACTAAGCCAAACGGACAAACGTTAAAGCGACGAAATTAACGTACACTTCAAATATCTCTTCCTGGATCCTGATATCCTGGTACTTAAACTTGCCCTCCGTCTTACGTCTGGCGAGAGTTTATCATTTTTTACCCATCCAAAAAAGTGCCCAACGCCGGTAAAGAAGTTATCACTTCAAAAACTATATTACAAGGAACAGAAAATATTTACCTTGCTACTCCGCTACTTACGTGCAAGATAACCAAGCTTGTGCGAAATATATACGTTTTGCATGCAAGCCCTCCCACCACTCTGCCGTCCTAATTAAAAAGGACGTATATGCATTTCATATGACACACATATACGTCCTTTTTAATTAGGAGGGCAGCACTACTGCCACACAAAAAGTACACAAATCCCACAAACTTAATTAATCCTATCACCACACAAACACGACGCGCGTTTCGATCCCTCTACGGGATCATTATCAAAGTTAGAGCACAACCGATGCACATGCGAACCAACGTCGTACATACGACGACGGACGTGACGGGGTACGACGTTGGTTCGCATGTACATCGGTTGTCGGTACATGCATGCAAAACGTATATATTTCCCACAAGCTTCGTTATCTTGCACGTAAGTAGCGGAGTAGCAAGGTAAATATTTTGTGTTCATTGAAATGGACCTCCGCAAAGTAACGCCTGATTCTATAAAATATATTACAAGGATTATATCTTTTCAATATCTAGCCATAACGATTATAATCCCGATTCACATTCTACAACAACATGGTTTAGTTTTTAAGAACCAGTTTTTTTAATGCTCTCAACTACAGTATAGCTTTTATTATATTCTGTTTTGCTCGTAAATCATTAAATAAGACCAAAGTATTCAAGTTTTCGAGTTTGTAACGAATATTCGTTGATAAATCATGTTAGGGTTCGTCCAGAAATCATGTGGTCGTTTATGGGGGGGTCAGCAAAATATCACGAATGATCACGGTGGGGGAGGAGGGTGTCCGAGAACTAGTGGTGGTCGTTATTACAACAGCAGATAACGTAATGCATTATTTGGACGCAACGAACAACACATTATCGAATCGTCAACTATCCTGTTATCATTATTCGTTGTCTGTTGTCAACGTTGTCATACGCACACTGTTGCCGCACTTGGCATTGAAGCGCAAGCGAGTGCGCAACAAATCAAGTAGGTGTGTGCGAGAGATAGCGCTATACGCTTTACGATTTAATTCATTATTGTTTTGTAAAACAGCAATATAACAGGATAACAGACAACAGTTTACAATAACAGCTATTTAAGAATAACACAACACTGTCACCGAATGGCCGCTACAAGAATGAGATAGATTTTATTCTTACTAACAAAGGCAAATCATTCGAAGACTGCAGAGTTATAAATAACCTGAATTTTAACACCAACCATCGAATGGTCAGAGCAAAGCTACTAACAAACAGACCCAAGAATCATAGACCTTTCAAAATCAAACAAACCAATACAACAACCCTTGAAACAGCTGAAAGATTAAAAGAGAACCTGGAAAACTTTGTCGAGAAAACTAAGGAATTAAATACACAGGAGAAGTATAACAAATTTGAGGAGCTTTTGCGCACCAAGGTAAAAAGAAAACAACAAAATGAAAAAAACCAGTTGAAATGGCTAACAAGTGAAACCAAGGAATTGCTAGAAAATAGAAAAGTACTAATATCTAGGCCCCATAAAACAAGAAATGATAGGAAATATATAGCCAAATTAAGTAAAAATATCAGAGCAAACATGAGAAAAGATAGAAAAAGATACCGTCTAGCACTACTGGAAACATGCATTCAGAAAACTGGTGGAACTAAAAAGGCTAACAAACAACTGAGAGAGAAAATAAACTGGATAGCCAATATTTCGGATAAAACTGGCAGGCACAAAACGAAAAGACCAGAGATAATATCCATAGCTACAGCTTTCTTCCAAGACCTTTATGGAACAAAGAATGCCAGCCAATCTGTAGATGTGTCCGGTGGAACAGAGGTCCCAGCTATATTACCCGCAGAAGTGGAGAAAGCGGTGAGGACTCAAAAGAAAGATAAAGCCCCTGGCCCAGATGGTATCAGTAACGAGTTTCTTATTGAAAATATAGACCACCTTTTACCACCACTTACATATCTATTCAACAAAATATTACAGAGCGAGATAATACCTGAACAATGGACAACATCAACCATTGTATTGTTACATAAGAAAGGAGACAAAAACAATATCAACAACTATAGACCCATCAGTCTTATGTCAAATATATATAAAATTTTTGCTAAGATTATTCTAAATAGAATAACAAAAATATTAGATGAAAATCAGCCTAAAGAGCAAGCAGGGTTTCGTAGTGGATATTCGACAATATCTCACCATCACAGGAAGGACTACAAATAATGTTGAATGATCTAGATAGAGAAAGCCGTAAAGTAGGATTAAGTATGAATGTCGAAAAAACCAAAGCCATGACGAATGGAAAGCAAGAACCAATATATGTCAACAACAAAAAAGTTGATTATGTAGACGAATATGTATACCTTGGCCAGATAATCTCACTTCAAGATCTGACTTCAAAGGAAATAGACAGACGTATTGGAAACGCATGGAAGCAATATTGGAGTCTAAAAGAGATCATGAAAAACAAACAAATGAGTATGAACATTAAAAGAAAACTTTTTGATACTTGTATACTACCAGTACTCACATACGGATGTCAAACATGGGCACTTAATAAGTCTCACATCAGGAAACTTGAAACTTGCCAAAATGCTATGGAGAGGAGCATGATGGGGAGGAGGTTGTCAGATAGAATCAGAATCACAAATATAAGGAAACATACAAAAAGAACAAAAGATATCACAGTAACAGTCAGAAAACTTAAATGGAAATGGGCAGGTCATACAATTAGAGGAAAGGAAAAGTGGTCCAAAACAATAATGTTTTTGTACACAGCTAACAGAAAAAGAAACAGGGGCAGACCACTTAGAAGATGGAGTGATGAAATAAAGAGTTTGGCAGGCACAGGATGGACAACAAAAGCATATAATAGGAAGTTGTGGAAGGAGTTGGGGAAGGCCTTTGCCTGTAAAAGGCAAACAGACGCTACATAATGTTATTGAAGAAAAAAAAATGTATCATATTATTTAATGTCTGAATAAAGGCTATTATTATTATTATTATATTATTAGTTATTCATTATTGCAAAACAGCCGTTATTGCCACCACTACCGAGAACATTAAAAGAAAACTTTTTGATACTTGTATACTACCAGTACTCACATACGGATGTCAAACATGGGCACTTAATAAGTCTCACATCAGGAAACTTGAAACTTGCCAAAATGCTATGGAGAGGAGCATGATGGGGAGGAGGTTGTCAGATAGAATCAGAATCACAAATATAAGGAAACATACAAAAAGAACAAAAGATATCACAGTAACAGTCAGAAAACTTAAATGGAAATGGGCAGGTCATACAATTAGAGGAAAGGAAAAGTGGTCCAAAACAATAATGTTTTTGTACACAGCTAACAGAAAAAGAAACAGGGGCAGACCACTTAGAAGATGGAGTGATGAAATAAAGAGTTTGGCAGGCACAGGATGGACAACAAAAGCATATAATAGGAAGTTGTGGAAGGAGTTGGGGGAGGCCTTTGCCTGTAAAAGGCAAACAGACGCTACATAATGTTATTGAAGAAAAAAAAATGTATCATATTATTTAATGTCTGAATAAAGGCTATTATTATTATTATTATATTATTAGTTATTCATTATTGCAAAACAGCCGTTATTGCCACCACTACCGAGAACACATCACGTGTACTTTTTTACACAGCAGGAAAGTCAAAAAATAACGTAAAAAATCAAGTTATTGCTGTTTTTTTAATTAACTAACTTAATTCATACTAAGTCCGAAAAATACACGTGACCTTGAATGGCGGGGGGTAGCGTTATAATCACTAAATATCACCAAGGGGGGGGGTCAAAATTAGGCCAAATAATGACCACATTTCTGGACAAGCCCTTATAGGCGATGCGGCTTGAAACCCATCACGCCCATCACGCGGTAGGGCCTTGTGCAAGGTCCGTCCGGATCGCTACCACCATCTTACTCGCTAATCCTGCCGCAAAGCAGTGCAGCACTGCTGTGTTCCGGTATGGAGAGTAAGACAGCCGGGGAAATTACGGGCACAAGAGGCATTTCATCTGAGTCCTCTAGGTTGGCAACGCATCTGCAATCCCTCCGGGGTTGAGGGTGTCTATGGGCAGTGGTGATCGCTTACCATCAGGTGACCCACTTGCTCGTTTGCCTTCCTATTCACATAAAAAAAAAATAGATTGCCTTTTCCACCTTTACGCCCACAATCATGCAATAGACAGAGTAGATCGCTTAACTGAGTCCTGTCACCCTGTCCTGGGTCAGTCCTTCACACAAATGGCAACCCACAAATTTATAAAAAACAGAATACATTAAGGCGCTGTCAACAGCAAATGACCTTGAGCAGCGCCACTCTTCACACATACGGATCGCATGCCTGTTAGTGAAGGAGAAGAAACTATTTCGGCAGCTTGGCGCGCGTCTAAAATCTTGCAAATAAGACACAAATAATAAGAAATAAAAAAAAGTATAGATTATTTGTAAAATATGATTCGTTAGCCGTAAAGGTATTGAATATGTTGACTTCATGTTTTTAACTGTAGACCCATACGTTGAAAAAATAAAGACATAGAACCGTTTATTGATGATTTTAAGACCAATCTTTGCAATTATATTCTATCGAGCCGATTTTGTTCAATTATGTATCGAGTCCGTCCAGCATGTTTGAAATATGATGAAAATTGACTACATATTTTTTTGGATTTTTATTGTGTGTAGTTTTTCTTAAAAGAGTGCTTAAATAACATCAATTTCAACAAAGTTAGGTGTTGTCAGCCTCTTAAAAGAAAAATGCATATTATAGGTACCAATGATTACGTAAGCATGAGAGGGGTGGAAGAGGTTTGCTTACTTTTGCTGACAAGGGCAAGGGGGGGGGTAAATAATTGTAAAAAATGTGCTTACGTAATACTTGATTGGCCCCTAGGACGACAAAGGGGACCGAGACCGGTGCGGGGGGGTAGTACCTCTCTCGGTCCCCTTTGTCGTCCTACCCCGCGCCCCTGTACCGCGCGGGCGAGAACTCACTTAAGCGGTCGGTCTATAAACGTGGCCTGCATTTAGTTACCTTGTCTACCTCGTTAGGAATAAAGACGTGATTTATTTATTTTCACGTCAATACTTTAGCCGTCAATTAAATACCAGTTAACTTACATAGTATCTGATACACGCGACCCTGGGTAGCGGGTTCGAATCCCGGCTTCCGTTCGCTAAGATTTATCAGCACTCAGCAGAGAGTGGTTCAAGTGTGGCTAGCTGTAAACAAAGAAACGTTAACCAGAAGAGATTATTTTATGGGATAGCGTCGACTAAATACCCGCTATTTATTAAGTACTAAGTATACTAAAATTCCAACATTTAAACATCATCCAGTCCCCCCCCCCTCCCAAAACTGCAAAAACATTTTTTAAATCGCTAATTTATTCGACCACATACTTTTCGGTCCGACAATAAATAGGCCCCCGACAGAAATAAGCCCACACGACATAAATACTACACCAACTCTTCCAGAAATGTCGTACAATTTTAAAAATCTCAAGCGAAACACATCCCAAAGTAAAAGGCGTACGATAAAATTTCTTCAGCAAGCTCTTGGTGGTTATTCTCGAATCGCTAGATACAATTTCGAGAGACAATGCCGTATCGTTTTGGCGACAAGCGGAGGTGACAGCCGGCCCCTGGTTTTCGGGATTTAATTTGCGAATTTCCAAAATGGCGGAACGCATTGTCCATGACAATGACTGATGGTGTTGTAGCGTTTTTGCTCTTGTATCTATTTTTGACTGCGGAAAATTTAAAGTTAAACTTTTAATTTTCAATAAAGGCTTGGATATCGTCAGAGATACACACGCATACACAAATCACGTATCTATATCCCTTACGGGGTAGGCAGAAACTAAAGTAAAACCACTTAAAGGCCACGTTTAGCATGATTGTGAACGTAAAGGTGGAAAGGGGAATCAAAATACTGATGGGTTGCTAAGCGCATCGCCTATAACGTGATTTTTTAAAATTTTCGCCCATTCCCTCGATGAGCTTTTACCATCTGCGCGGGAAGAGAAGCAGCTGGTACATTCTATGTTTTATTAGCTCCCGAACTAGCATTAAAGAATCGTAAGAGAAATTGTCGGTTATTGTCAATATTCAGCTGTGTTTCAGTGTGGTATATTATAATTTTTACTTGGAAAGTATTGCGAAGTTAATGGCATTTCGAGAGGTTGTAGAGGTACTCACGAAGATTATTATTTTATATCTTTAGAACTAAGCACATGTTTGTTTTATGTTGTAAGACAACGTTGAGATTTCCTAAAAGTACGTTGGTGAATAATAAATTACTTTAAAAAAATAATGTAATAGTTTAACTTCTAACATTGATGTCAAAATGTTAGCTGCTTTGTGTCTTTTTAACGACAATGACATGTGTATGGAAATTTTCGATGATATTTTTATGACTCAACTTGTCGTTGTATATTATGTTTTAATGGTTTATTGAAATATTACAACAAAACGGCATTGCTTGATTTATCGTTGAATTTTATTATTTGTGGCTTGAAGTGATTTATATTAAACCGACTTTATTATGTAGTAAAACATAACTTTCGATAATGTCAATGCGACACTGTCTTAATTTATCGACCGATTTATAGAATACCACCTTTTTTCAATAAATTGAGAATTATATTAGACTAGCTGTTGCCAGCGACTTCGTCTGCAAAGAATTCGTTTGTCGCTATCCCGCGGGAACTACGCAATTTTCCGGGATAAGAAGTAGCCTATGTGCTATTCCAGACTTTTCTCTATCTATGTGCCGAATTTCATCCAGATCCGTTGGGCCGTCTTGGCGTGATTGAGTAACAAACAAACAAACATCCATCCATCCATCCATCCATCCATACTTTCGCATTTATAATATTAGTTAGATTAGATTAGTTTAATTGTTAGGTACACTGTTTTGAAACAAAATCGCGAAACTTCAATCTAACTTCTAACTAATATTATAAATGCAAAAGTATGGATGGATGGATGTTTGTTTGTTACTCAATCACGCCAGAACAGCCCAACGGATCTGGATGAAATTCGGCACATAGATAGAAAAAAGACTGGAATAGCACATAGGCTACTTTTTATCCCGGAAAATTGCGTAGTTCCCGCGGGATAGCGATAAACGAATTTTTTGCAGACGAAGTCGCTGGCATCAGCTAGTGTAATAATAAATAAATTTATAAATAATTCGACCGGGGATCGAACCCGGGACCTCAAGCTTCATAGTCGGGTTCTCTAACCACTAGGCCACCCGGTCCTCAGTTGTATGTTCATTAAATCCTAATTTGTTTTCTTTTATTACAAGTCGTGTTCCAGACTGATTTTATTTTTTGAAAAATAATAAAATTAAAAATAAAAAAGCAATGCCTTATGGTCGCGGGCTCTACTTAGTATCCGATTTACAGGAAACGCGTAATAAGTTCATTTTTTAAAGATAGAGATGCATTTTGTTTTAAAATAAATACCAAAACGCTTATTGGGTCACAGTGGTTGTTAAAATAAAGAAGTTGTTTTAAATAAGGCTTCATTTCACCAGTTTGCAATCACGTGCGCCGGCGCAGAATGCACGAACTACAGTCGCGTACAACAGGGTGTTATAAAACTATACACGAATAAAACTTTTGAATAGTGGACAAGATTTAATAAGAGCTATCATTTTTTTGTGCGTTAGTAGTATTTTGAATACAGCTCAATTGTCACCGCTTTCGAGTAGTACTTTATTAAAAATCGGACCGCTGTTAATCGTAAATATAAATTTAGAAAAACAAACAAATATTCTACCACGCTGGTCTGGTAGCAAAGAAAAACCTTATACAGTACCAGCTTCTCTTTTCCCTACACATTATAAGGTAAAATTCCTTTGAGGGAATCGTCTCAAATTTTGATACTATTCAACCCTCTCCTGGTGGTCCGATTGACTACCTCTCTCAAAATGGCTGCCTTTTATGCTTGACTGTATGCATTGGTTGCTTCTCAGTACTTTATCTGATTGGTTGAATATTTGGCTCCAATAATCTCATTCATTCAGCTGCGGTGTAAATACTTACGCAAATTGAGTATTGACCATCCAATTCATGCAAGTCGTTAATTGTACCTTTAATAAAGCAATTTTGAGGGATTTAAAATATACACAGCTATTTTCGAGCAAAGGCTGTAGCCAGCGATTCTCTGCGAAATCGCTTATTGCTATCCCGCGGGAACTGTGCAATTTTCCGGGACTAAAACTGTCCCTATACCGAATTCCGACTAAATCAGTTCAGCGGTTTAATCGTAAAAGAGGTAACAGACACTTTCGCATGATGCTAGTAGGTAGTGGATTATTAAACAGGGGGTTACCACAATCGCTTAATGCGTGGAAAGTTCTATACAGCGTAAGGGCTACATGGTTGCATTAACCGTGTCTCTTACGCTGAATAGAACTTTGGCGCGCTTTACGCAAAAGTCAAAAGTCAAAAGTCAAAAGTTTATTTTGCAAATAGGCCGCCGAGGGCTCTTTTACATGTCTTTTTTTTTTATCTACCAGCGCATTCGGAAAGACCGCCATTGCCAAGAAGAATGCGCCGCAAGAAACTTGGCAGAAAGTCATTTTTTTTCAAAATAAAATAGATTTACAATAGTACTTAAATTCTACTTAACTTACCTATAATACAATTAATACATTTTATAAAAGGTGCGATTGGTGTTTCCCCTCTGTTTTTTGTGGAGGATAAATTGACATATCTGAGCCAGAGGCTCGGTGACTGCCAACCTAGATCACAGCAATATATTTTCCCCTTCTTGCCTGTAGCGGTGCGCCTGGTAGTACCAATTTTTTCCCACTTATAGCTTACTAGCTGTTGCCAGCGACTTCGCCTGCAAAGAATTCGTTTATCGCTATCCCGCGGGAACTACGCAATTTTCCGTGAAAAAAATTAGCTTATGTGCTATATCAGACTTTTCTCTATCTATGTGCCGAATTTCATCCAGATCCGTTGGGCCGTTCTGGCGTGATTGAGTAACAAACAAACATCCATCCATCCATCCATCCATCCATACTTTCGCATTTATAACATAAGTTAGATGTTTGCGCATTTTCTGAGCGCTTAGTGTAGGTTTGTCGTCTCAAAAGACTCGAACGCGTTTGCGTTAGCGTCAAATAATGAGAATACTTTGTTGCCGTTACGCGGCTATTTTGGCGCTGCCAATTCGGTCGTAATAATTGAGACAATTGAGACATTCACGTTAACGCATTCGACACGTTTGGTAGTATCAAAACTTGCATAAGAAGGCTGTTTGTTTTCTTACTACCTTATTAGAAATCTTTATGCCGAGGAATCCCTACTAATATTATAAATGCGAAGTCTGTCTGATACCTTTTCACGCTAAAACCGTTTAACCGATTTATTAGTTGAAATTTGGCATACTGATAGTTTTAGTCCCGGGGAAGGATATAGGATAGTATTTATCCCGGAAAATCACATAGTTCCCGCGGGATAGCGATAAGCGAATCTTGCGCAGAAGGAGTCGCTGGCAACCGCTAATCTGAAATATGTATGAGTTAATTTTACTGTAGTTTTCTGATTCGTATTATTTGGTGTATAAAATTGAATTTCAATCCCGAGGGATCTTTGAGGGACTTTTGGATCAGGTTTTTAGGATTGCGTTTATCATGGATTACGGCTTAGTTAATTTAAAACCGGCCAAGTGCGAGTCTGGACAACAGAGTAGACGAACGGAGGAACGAACGGACGGACGGTCGTTCGGATTGATTGCGAAAGTGTAGTTACGGGATACCGTTGTTTTGTTTATGGCACGTTAAAGAGCTACATTCAGACTTACCGTATTCTTCGCCTTGCTACAAAATCCGCTTCGAAATCCAATAATTGGATTGCCATATATTTACACAACTCACCGAGCGGGTACAACTTTTTGGATCGAGTTTTTCGCTTCGTATGGTAGTATCATAATTTCTTGCCTTTTTTTGAACCAGCGATTCGGCCGGAGATAATTTGGAGTTTAAACGCTTATTGTCATTGCGGACCGTAAGCTTGTTTAATGCTGTTTTTTTGCTGACCCCCCTTTTTCAATAGTTCGAGGCTGCGATTTGTTCGAGTGTCTACTTCTCTCTGTTACTGTTTTTATGCGAAATACTTGCAGTGAATTGCTGAGTTCAACGACAAATGTTACAGATGATTTTGACGTACATTTGACGGAAAATCTATGAAATATTACGTCAAAATCCCTGGTTATGTTCAAATTTATGGTTAAATTAAGGAGCTACTCACTCTTAGGGCCCGTTTCACCACTCTCTGTTAAGTTCGTTGTCTTAAGTGTCAGTTATCTATGATGACGTCTCTGTCTGTTTCGTAGTAATAAATAGAGACGGATTCATAGATAACTGACAGTTAAGATAACTGGAACTTAACGGAGAGTGGTGAAACAAGCCGGGCTGAGACTTGAATCTGAGAACAATTAAATCAATTCGTCTAACGCATTAATCACATTTGCGTTAAAGTTTCAAGCTTGTCTAGATTTTTTTGCTGTCGATGCGAACTTTCAAGGTTTGGTTAACCTTTGAATAATCCACGTATCAGAATATTAAAAAAAAGATCTTTTTTAGAGGTGCCGTTTTTATAATTAGGAATTGAGAGCTTTTGGTGGCGACAGTACTTCAGGTGAACAGTTTATCGGTCTGTGTTGTGCTTCCACTTGATATTGTGGAAAGTTTCTATTAGCGGAATTCCTTCTCTAACTAGAGTTAGAAAAGGAATTCATTTCAATTTGTACTGACATGCTTCATTTGTTTTTTATTTGAATTCGTATTGGAAATAATAATACGTATTTATCACTACATAGCATAAAACAAAGTCGCTTCTTGCTGTCTGTCTGTCTGTCTGTTTATCTATAGGGATTTTGCAACGGATTTTGATGCGGGTTTTTTTAATAGATAGAGTGATTCAAGAGGAAGGTTTATGTGTATAATTCTACGCAGACGAAGTCACGGGCAGAAGCTAGTTGTAGAACAAATTAAAAAGCCGACGTCTTACTTATATTAAAACTTGAGAATGTGAGATTGTTGTTGTATGTTTGTGTTTTTGTTATTAAATGAAATTTGCACGATAAAATGGATTTGGATGAAGTTTAGAATCTTATGTTACAAGTTGTTCTCAAATGATTCTAGAATTTTTATGTTTTTTAAGGTTCCGTACGCAAAGGGTAAAAACGGAAACCCTATTAGTTTCGCTCCACTGTCCGTCCGTCCGTCTGTCCGTCTGTCCGTTTTTAAATTTAGAACCATGAGATTTTATGCACATAATAAATAAATAATTTAAATCAACTTTGATTTGTATTACAGCCCCGAAAAACTCGCGCTAAACTCAAACCATCTCATTAAACTAATTAGTCGTAAAAAAACGTGCCAATGTCGATCGGCTCCCGGTCCATTCCCGGTACTGGTATCGCGATGGCCCGGGAGCTAATGAATACCACCTTGTACGCTTTATTAACTCTAATGTATGCGATGGGCTAGCCGATAGTTGAATGTCAATGTTTGTTTGGCTTTAGATTTAGAAGGCTTTTGTGCAGGTTTTAGGGCAAACTCGCTGTGTTTATGCGTTTAGTTTTTAACTAAGTACCTACAAATAAATAAAAATAAATCCTATTAATATTATAAATGCGAAAGTTTGTGAGTGACGATGTGACGATGTGAGTGAGTGTGTATGTTTGTTCCTTCTTCACGCTAAAACTACTGGACGGATTTGGATAAAATTCGGAACGAAGATAGCTGGTACCCTAGATTAAAACATAGGCTACTTTTTATCCCTGATAATTGTATAGTCAGGTTTTCTAACCACTAGGCCCCCGGTCATCTGAATGTTGCTAAGCGCAAAATTCGAGAAGGCTGGACCGATTCGGATAGTTATTTTTTTCGTAAGTTCCATGGAATGTTTTTATGTAGAAATAAAACAACAAAAAACAACGGGGGAAGCCATGGGGAATAGCTAATACAAAACTTAATTTCATTTTTTCATGAGGAATTATTGTTATAGGCGATGCGGCTAGCAACCCATCACTATTCCGATTTTCCATTCCACAATCATGCTCTTTCTATTGAAATTTATGATTCAATCTTTACGACGTCTACTTTAAGACGTCTTTTATATCTGTTTCTTTGTTCACGCTAATCTTGAAAACTGATAATCGTTTAATAGTTTAACATGAAGTATAAGCTTAGCCAGCAGCATGTGAGCTTAAAAATAACTACCTATTCAATTTAAATAAATAGCGACAAATTAAATCCTAACATCCTGTATGTTGTAACAATGGGGTTGAGGTGACGTTAGGTTAGTTAAACACGCGTCAAAGTACAAAGTAACGCACATACAGGCTGCTCTAAAGAAATACAATACAATAAAATACAAAATACTCTTTATTGAACACCACAAATCAGTACAAAACAATACAGAAGAACAATAAAAAAAAAGAAAAAAAAAAGAAATCTACTATACTTATAAAAATAAGTCGGGTTTTCCTTCCTGACGCTATAACTCCAGAACGCACGAACCGAATTCCACGGTTTTGCATTCGTTGGAAAGGTCTCGGGCTCCGTGAGGTGTATAGCAAAGAAAATTCTGGAAAATTTCAACAGAAAAGCGGGAAAATCTTTTTCCACATACAGCGCCATCTCTGATACATAGCTTGTACTACAAACGAAGCCATCTGGTGGCGAAACGGAGTTCGCCAATTATAAAATAAAATAATACTAAAAATAATAATAATGACAATAATAATAATAATAATAATGATAATGTAATATTAATAAAATTAAAGTTAGCTACTTTTGAATTTTCTCCATTAATTTTTCCCAATTATTTACTTTAAATTGGTTTATTGTACCTATAGAAGGCGTGCTGCCTCACGATTTGACTTATGGGCTCCCAGGCACTATTTTTTGGAGTTTAAATACAGGTAAACATCGCGGGATAATAATACAATTTAAATTCTAAATTTAATTCAAAGATGTGTATGACAGACACACACACTAGGCCTCCATAGGAACTACTTACAGCCTTATCCCTCTCGTTCTACAATGTCTGTGCCCAGTAGTGGGACGTACATAGAGACGACGACGATGATGATGATGATGACAGAGAAGAATCGTATAGAACTTAAAATAATAAACTTTGTCTCCAGAGAATTCGTTTATCGCGCGCCAAAAACCCGTCCTCAGGACTGAAATTTCTGCACCAAACTTCTACCAATCGGTTCAGTGATTTTGGCCTGAAAGCGTAACAGACAGACATACTTTCGTATTTATAATATTATAGCTTCTGCCCGCGACTTCGTCTGCGTAGAATTTTCGGGATATAAAGTAGCCTATCCCGGCCATAGCTTTACTTTTCGGATTTTTCTATGTGTTCTAATTTTCAGTGTCGTTTAGAAATTAAAGTAGCCTATGTTTTAATCTAGGGTACCAGCTATATTCTTTCCAAATTTTATCCAAATCCGTCCAGTCGTTTTAGCGTGAAGAAGGAACAAACATACACACTCACTCACTCACATCGTCACAAACTTTCGCATTTATAATATTAGCAGGAACAGGATTAGGTATAGTTGGGATTATTTTGGATGTGCTAGTATTATATACGAAGTTAGGAATGTCCTAGCCTTTGCGTGAATCGATTTATTCGAGCCGGCGGTTATCGACTCGATATAATCGAGCCGTCATACGTAAGCTCGGGGTTAGCGTTGCCGTAAAATCGACAGTTTCCATATCGATAGTATTAACGGAATAAATGCCATAATATCGATGCCAAATGCCATAATATGGATACTATCGATACACATACATACATATCGTCACGCCTCTTTCCCACAGGGGTAGGCAGAGACTACTTTGTTCCACTTGCTACGATCCTGTCACCCTGATCCTGATCCTCATCTTTGTTTGTACTATCGATAGTACAAACAAAGTTAAATGTACATACTTAAATCACGTCTTTATCCCTTACGGGGTTGACAGGGCCTAAGATAACAAGGTAAAGGCCACGTTTAGCATGATTGAGGGCTTGGTGGGAAGGAGAATCTAAATAGTGATGGGTTGCTAGCATCGCCTATAACATGATTCCTAAGATTTTCGCCCATTCCCTCGATGGGCTTTTACCATCTGCGCAGGAGAGAAGCAACTGGTACATTCTATTTTCTTTCTTTACCCCTAACGTGGAAGAACAACTAATTATCTTTGCTTTTGACATTTTATGTAAACCAATGTATTTTTTATATTGAATGAATAATACTCTACAAGTGGCGGCACGTAAGTAAAACGTGGAGGGGATATGCGCAGTATGAAAATGATGTTGTTTTTCATACTGCGCATCTCCCCTCCACGTTTTACTTACGTGCCGCCACCTGTACTAATAATGAGCACTTGCAGACTTCCAAGATACAGGCTCAGGCTGGTTTCGAGTCTGATTAATACTTCAATTGTTAAACTTGTTTAAAAATGACTATTTTTATTTGTAAACTATACTAATCCAAAACCAATACTGAAAATCGATTATATCGATACTATAGATAATTTGTTCAACGTTAAGAATCAATACTATTGATTTTATCGATACTATTGTCTTTGCTCAAACTATCCTACTAATATTATAAATGCGAAAGTTTGTGAGGATGGATGGATGTGGTTGGATGTGACGATGTGAGTGTGTATGTTTGTTCCTTCTTCACGCTAAAACGACTGGACGGATTGGATGAAATTTGGATAGGAGCTGGTACCCTAGATTAACGCATAGGCTACTTTCTATCCCGGAAAATTACATAATTTTTAAGTTTAACTCTACGCGGACGAAGTCGCGGACAGAAGCTAGTCGATAATCTATCGAAACACTCGATATTTTGTTTATCGCGACAACACTAGTTAGGTGCCAGAAGTCATTGCATTTGTCGTAAAGCCTAGATTTATCTTCTAACTCGTAAACGTATTGCTTGAATAAGGTTATCTGATGATATTATAGCCAGCTTCCTCGGAAATGATTGGTGAAATTTATTATTTCTCATTATTGTGACCGTTAGAATTTGTTGAAAAAGGTTGTATAGGTTAGTGTAATGGCGCTGACGTCCGCCATTTTGTTGACACCTCGTGGCAGTACACCTATACTTTTCCTAGTTAAAATCGGTCTAAGCCAATGGATAAATAGTACATTATTGTAGCCGCCGCGAAGTAGGGGATTTCTGGCCGAGTAGTGATAAATGACCGAGTGTAAGCGAGGCTATCTAGAGACACGAGGATGACAATCCCTGTTCGTGGCCAAGGCTTGTATAATGCTTCTCTCAAACATACAATGAAATAAATTGAAAACTTCCAAGAAATTAAACTTTTCTACACAAACTATTTAAGTAAACTTGACAAAATAAAACAAAAATATAACAAACCTTTTAGTTTATTTTTTTTATAAAATTAAAACTACAGAACAAAACACGCACTGTTTCTTTGATTTCCCTTTCCACCTATATGCCCATAATTATGGTAAACGTGGTTTTTAGGTCTCATCTCAGGCTCTGCCTACCCCAATAAGGGTTAAAAACGTTATTTACGTATGCACGTTTTGTTTACAAAATTTATGAAATGAATTGGAACGGACTATATCTATCTTATGGCTTCGAAATCAAAATCTACTAAACATTAACCAGTGGACCCTGAGAAGTTGTTTCCAATAATTTACAAAAACCAATTTTCTAACAAAAACTCTAGCATTCATCTAATAGTTGCCGCGATTGTGAATAACAGAAAAGTTTTTGTGTCGACCGCATTGAAAATTACAGAAGACTCAGACACAGTAAAAACTAACAAACATAGAGAAAAGGAGATAAGACACTGTTGGAAAATGACGCAGTCATTTTTGGGTTCTATCGAGTCACGTCAGGAGAATTATATAGGTAGTGCGCGGAGCCAAAAATCTAATAATTGAAATAAGCTGAAATCCGCATCAGACTCGGGTACTAATTGTCTATTTTATTTTGTTTTCTTCTTACAAAGTGACGACAGTACTGAAAACAGACTTCAACGTAACTTGAAAAATAAGCTACATTTATCTTTGAATTTTATTAAAAACAATAAAATTATTGTAATCCCTGTACGAACCCTTCACGGTTTCTAAATACCTGAATAAGAAATATTCTTCTATCAAATAATGACTGTCATTTTCTAATAGAAAGAACATCTTTCAACTTGCATTGTTAATTCTTGATCAACACTGAGTAAAATCATCACAGCGGTTTTTTTACTGAGCGGACGCTCTGTTTTTCTGTTCTGTGATAAACAGTGGCAAGGGAATGACGCCATTAGTCCTTCTTAATGCAACAAGTTTTCTGAACAACTTTAGCAATTACGGCAATTTAAAGTACCTACATACCAGTTAAATATTTGTTCTAAAAGCTCAAAATAATAATTTCTAGTACTATATCAAAATTCCATTCTCACTTTAATGTCATGAATAAGCGTCACGCTTTTGAATTTGATAAAATACAATTTGTATGAAAAATGGACAGACAATTTTAAATTTGAGTGTAAATAAAAAGAAAGCTCTTTCACTTGTCTTTTCTTGCCTGCGCTTCGGAAATACTATCATTCCCAAGAAAAAGAGGCCGCAAGAAACGTGGCAGGATTTTTTCAAAAACAAATACATACATTGTAATTATTCTAACCTACAATCATCCTGTATCACACTCGCTTAAACACGGGAACAAATTATTTTCCAGAACATATTTAAAAGTAGGAACATAACACCGCAACCAGTAGGGTTTATTACTCGGGCTTTTACCTCGATAAATTACTTGCAAGCTAAATTAAACTCTCCGCTACACTGTTAAAGTTGAAATTGGTTTGTACCCGGGCTGGTAAGGTAAACGTGCCCTTAAAAGGTTTTGTTGACATTTTTCAGTTTAATGTTTTTCTATTGTAAGAAATTGTGTTTATTATTTATTACCGTCGCGTCGGCCGTGCGAACTGCTGCTTTGCTAAAGCATGTTAAGAGGGTTTGTTCCACGGAAGCACGAAATAAATACCATGTTTTCGGGCTTAGTTTTCGTAGGTACTATGTGCAAGAAAAAAAAATGCTAGTACAACAAATAACTTATTCGACTTTCCCATAGGTATAGGTCCGCGTTTGTGCATGTATCTCAGTGTTAGTCAATTGTTTTATGTTTATTTTGCACAATAAAGTGCTTATATACACACATACATAACCATTGTTCGTGAACTGTTAATGTTACTACCGAACTTACCCCTTCCACGTCGCCTTAGCTCAAGAAGTGTACTAAGGTGTACAGTCCGTGAGTCTAAATGCCATTCGGTTTGTCTTGCTAGCTCACTCACTCTTACCTACTTGAATCAACCAAGTGAGAGAGCTAGAAAAACCCGAATGGAGTTCTAAGAGCCCACGGTGTACAAAAGTCGAGTCAAAAAAACTTAAATGTCAGTTTTCGCGCTTCTGTGGTTTAAGCCCTTTTAAGCGGGAAATATCGCATGGTTCCGGTACATTACGGCGAGGCACGGCTATGGATTGTTGTGTGATCGACCATCGGCAGCAATGTAACGCAACACGCGCGATTTGACACGCTTTAAATAAGCCTTAAATGGTGGTTGGGTTTGAGTTTACGAATAAAATGGCCGTGTTGTTCAGGCATACATCATACTATTCGTGGAAGAAAGACGTAAGTGCTGTTGAGACATAATATGACGTTTTCCGTCAAAGTGCGAATTGATCGTTGGTGTTGCATTTTGATATTGAAAAGTAGGGTAATATATATGAAAGAAAGAAATATACTTAAGTACCAATATGGTGTAAAATGGGCCCCATAAAACGCTGTTTTTCAGTGTTATCCAAAAAAAAAACACTGTCGACGCGAACGCCAGCGGAAAGCACTTTACAAAGATGCTGCAACACTCAATCAGTTCAATCGCATAAAACCAACTAAACCGAGTAATAAGACCTAAAAGCCACGTAGCATGATTGTGGGCGTATGGGTCGAACAGGGAATTAAAATAGTGATGGGTTGCTAGCCACATCGCCTATAACAACGTGATTCCTAAAATTTTCGCCTATTCATGGGCTTAGCATCTACGCAGGAGAAGCAGCGAAATTTTATATCTAAACTTATTTACTTTTAGGTCTACTCCCAGTCAATGGTAACAATTTTATTTTCTTGTAATTTTTTCTGATGGCCACTTCTGCTGCTGACTGTTCTTAATGGCATCGCGACAACTTTCAACATCAACTGACACTTGGCTACTTCACGCACACGCGATCTGAATATTACAGTAAATAGTTAATAATTACTAGGCAAATTACACTCGATGTCACCGCATTTAGTTAGCAAACTCGTAGATTACTAAAAATTGGATGCGAGCGAAATTACGCGTAATTCGTCAAGTTGATGAAGGTCATTAAACTAGATCAATTAATTTGTTTTTCAGTGTCGTGGATAATTCTGGATCATACGGTTATAATGGTGTCGAAAGAACGCAAGATTTGAATTTGCCGCCATTATTGCATTTTAGTGCTGGCAACCCTAAAAAAAAAACTATTTGACAGCTTAATGTTTAGGGTTTTCTGTCAGTACAGCTCATTATTTAACTTAAAAAATTTAATAAAATCTCTAAAGAACGTTCTTAAATGGCATCAACAAACCAACAGTGGTATTGATGTGGTGGTCCCATTCCACCTTATATACCAGTTGCCTGAAAGATCTTGCATACGGCTTTATTATGTATTTACAGCTAAAGCAAATGTTAGAAAAAAAAACAACACGATATTGTTTTTGTAAGCCTTTTTATGATGCGAAATATCTTCGGTCTCGTCAGTAAGGCTTCTTACTCATATAATTAGATAAAGATTAGTGTTATTATGTTGGCACTACGTGTCGTCATAACGATCTCGACCTTTTTGGATAAAAAAACCTGTCGATTGATCGTGGGTGCAGGTTAGGAAAAGGTTCGTTATTAACATCACGTTTTGTTTATTTTAGTAAAGAATAAAGAGAACAGAGGGATTTCGTAATTATAAAATGTAGTCAGAAATTGGTGTTAAAATTTAAGTGTTGGGCTTAAATTGTAACGAAAGTACTAAACAGGTCCTGGTTCCAATGTACAAAAGCAAAGTTTCTATTAGTTTAATACTAAAACTGAACGCTTCATAGAAAAAGTTTGATTTATCTCATGATCATTATTATTTTGATTTGCGCAATTTTCATACTGCACCATTCATATTTTTTCGTTTTGTCAAATACACTTTAACGATCGACTTTAAATTCAGAACTACGAGTAAATTCCGCGTAAATTCTAAACTAAAACAAGAAACACTGGCAGGTAACAAAAGCTGAGACAATCCCTCATTCCCAATTCAAAACACGAAGCACCAAATTCGAAAATAGTACGCCGCTAGAACAAGATGGCGTCCGTTTTTTATCCGTCATTATTGTCCGTTTTTTAAGGTTTTTTCTAGTCATTATGCCGGGTCGTAATAACGCCGGGCCAAATTACAAGGCTTGCTCTATTAACATGCCTAGAGTATACGTATCATTTGAAATTTGGGGAATATAAGTGCGGGCTTCAGAGGAAATAATCTCGGTTTTTGTTTCTAAACTGAGAATGGGAATTTTCCCGGGTTTTTTGACTGTAGAAACCACTTTACCACAGATCAAACTAAAATGATAGACCAGACCAATGTTTTCCCGACAAGCTTATGTCCCGTTTTTTGACCGCAATAAAATTGTGTCAATGGTGCGATAGTCTGATAAGTTGAAGATGTTTGTCGAAAACCACTTGGAAATTTTGATGGAAAAAAAGAAAGATTTGAATTCGTTTCCTGTCGAATCCAAAGCCTAAGAGCATATATTTATAAATACTTATTGGTCAAATATACGAATACCGAGTGGCGTGCATTAGAAGAGACATACACTCAGCATCGGGTGGATTATGGTTGAGGAAGAAGAAGAAGAAGAAGAAGATACCGATACCATCGCATATAGCTTGGCTCAAAAAATCAGATCAAATAAAAAGCAAAGTAAAAATTCTACGAGCAACAAAGTTAGACTGAGTAGAACTACGCCTGATTGCGACTGTATACACACGGTGAGGCGTAGTTTTTCCAGCCTCACATTGCCGTTAATAGTCTGTTTTTACTTCTTATTTGTTCAAAGAGTATGTTACTAATTTTCAAGACTGAACCGTTATTGTGTTAAATTTAACGTTGAAATGCTCTAGTCTTACGCCCTTATTCTAAAATGCTCGAGGCTTCTGCTAACTTAGCAATCGTTTGTCCTAATCTGTAATATTTTTATTTTATTTTATAAGCCTTTTTATTCCGAATTCGCTACAATTTCAATTCAATTTTATATGTTGTTGTTGTTGTTATTTATTAAATTGTCGCGCAATTCGGCGTGCCTCATGGCATAGGCCTCCTCCGTGTATTGGAGGGTTTGGGCTATAGTTCCCACGCGCGCCCAGTGCGGATTGGGAACTTAACACACACCATTGAATTTCTTCGCAGATGTGTGTAGGTTTCTTCACGATGTTTTCCTTCACCGAAAAGCTCATGGCAAATTTCAAATGTAATTTTCGCACATAAATTCCGAAAAACTCAGAGGTGCGAGCCCGGGATTTGAACCCACGACGCTCTGCTTGAGAGGCCACAGGTCAAACCACTAGGCTACCACGGCTTTTTTAATCTGTAATAGGTAAATGTCAAAGTGACAGATAAGGACAAACGATTGCTAAGTTAGTAGAAGCCTATAGAGCGTTTATGAGTAAGGGGGTTAGTAGGTAGGTATGTACTTTCATTACGTGTACGTTTCCGGAGTATAAGGACGTAACTGACAGCGCGTTCAAAAGAAGGGGAAGCCATCTTTTATTTGAAATTATTCCAACGACAACATTACCAGTACATCAACGAATACCCAAAGAACGCCCAAAACTAATTCCTTTTTTTATGCTCATAGCAAGAATGAGTGATGATGATTAATACCTCGTCTAAGATTGATAAATATGAAAGGTGGGAGCGAGATGGTGATAGATACAGAATTTTTTAACACTAAATTAGTTAACGTTGGTAGTACGTTATTCCTCTATTATAGTGAAATTAAAGGTAGCCAGTGAAATTACTGGCATATGAGGTGACTTAGCTCGCTAGGCTGGCGACGCATCTGAAATATTCTTATGTTGTGTATCGGTAACATGATTTGTTTTTGTTAAAACTCTATTCCAAACCTGGATGTTAAATTTCTCCATCTTCACATTTAAGTCTTGTGATTAAATGTCCAGTTAATCTGAAATTATCTTCTTAATTATGTAATGTTATAAATAGAATAATCCTGGCTGATTTATAGATGCTCAACCTAAACTCTTCGATCTAGAACCCTGATATTTAGAAAGAACAAAGACAGTTTTTTAGGGAATGCTTCTAGGAAGCAAAACCACAAGCGTGATTTTCATCATCATCATCATCATATCAGCCATAAGACGTCCACTGTAGGACATAGGCTTCCCCATAGACCTCTAGTTGCCTCGGTTGGAAGCGGCTTGCATCCACCGTGACCCCGTTACTAAAATTTTAGTTACATGTATTTTAGGTACAGCAATAACGCGTAGGTAAATTGTAACTAATACCAAAACAAACGTACAGAAACAAAACGTCTCACCCAAACCGCATTTGGGTGCTTCCATCAAAAATCGACATAATTTTTTATTCAATTTAGTCCAAAATTAGAATTGCTCGCGAGACGCCGACAATGACACAGGCAGCCCTATAATTACCCCCCCCCCCTACCCAAATTACCACGCCAACCATCAACCACTATCCGCTTATAAAAACGGAGAGCGAAGAAAAAAGTCGTAACTAAACCTTACAACCAATGACTGACCGTTGATGGCTACAAACGAATTCCGACCTAAAACCTTGACCGCGGCGAATGTGTTTTGGGTACACTTGGTAAGGAATGCTCGAATCATCAAGACGTAATGATAAAATGATTTTGGCCCTAAAATGCCTGACTAGCTTTATGGTACGGTTTTGAGTCGCAGGAATATAAAATAATTTTATTTGTGTTATTAAAGCACAATTTGGAATTGTTAATATTTATTATGTTTTGTAATAAAGACGCGTATGTTGAATAAACTCTTGACTAATAAAAAGTACGAACAACGTCATTTGTTTTTTTTAGAACCATTAAATGCATCTCCAGACTATATGCGTTCTGATTCGCAGATGGGGGATTTTACGACGTTTTCATTCATCTAAAGTTCATGGTTAACTTTTAACGTAATTTTTACACATCTTCGTAAAACTCGGAGATACGAACTCGGCTACGAACACGCGTTCCTTGAGATGCCAAAGATCAAACCACTATAATATAGCATCTTATGCTATCACGGCTTTTTGGCGCTATTGATACCTACGTTAAAATTAATGCAAAGAGTTCCTTCTACATACTTTAACTCATTATAACGAGTAACATTTAAGTATGACTTTGAACACTTTAACAGTTTCATCGAATGCAACCTTCAATATAAATCTTTCGAACACGTGAGAATTATCATGCGAGCTGCGCTGCATTCATTGCGTAGTTATAAGCTACAGATTCATAATCAATCGATCGACAACGGCATTGCAAAGCAAATACATGATATTTTTCGCACCATACATAAAGCTGTAGACCAAAGAGGTTAACTTTTTACGACCTGTAATATTAGGGTTCAGAAACGCGAGTGGTCAATAAAAGATAATTGTTTATTTTTGATATTTTGTAGCTCTGCTGTGGGTATTGTGCTCGTCTGACGGAGAAGATGGTTTATGCGTAGGTAGGCCTTTGATATCTAC
Source organism: Pandemis heparana (assembly GCA_963854515.1). Lineage (NCBI taxonomy): Eukaryota > Metazoa > Arthropoda > Insecta > Lepidoptera > Tortricidae > Pandemis > Pandemis heparana. The sequence goes on along the minus strand of OY978016.1, from coordinate 2,552,325 downwards.
ATGGGTGTATACATAACGTCTTAAAAGAAAACGTATTCGGCCTAAGTGGTATGTAGAAGTTTCAAACTCGGGCTTAAGCTGCATTCCGAATGCAACAAAACTGTCAACTCCTGAATCCAAATTTTCTTTTGCATTTCCATTGCATTTTGTGCTGCACACTAACTCTGGTTGGAAGATTGTTGCAGTTATTTTGCAGTTCTTCCCCAACGGCTCTTCCCAATCGGCATCGAGTCCACTTGGGAACAACATACCACGGATTTTTATTCTTAGATGAAGCTTGTCCTCTGGAGTTATCTCAGATGGGAATAAACTTGGTTGCAGTTCTCAAAGTAAAGCAATTTGATCTTTAATTCTCCTCTTAATGGCCACTGCCCGGCCATATCCGCCATTTTGTTAATTTTAAAAACCGAACGCAATAAAAACTTTATTTATCTTAATTGACGTTAGTTTATAGTTACCAGTGAGCTTTATGCAAATTGTTTACGAGTATTGTATTTAGTTGTGAGTTTCCGAACGTAAAGGGTCTTAATAGCAGTTACGCCTTTGTTACATTTTCTTTAGGTTGCAAAGTGCCATAACCCCTGCGGTCATTAAATCCATTTTACACTGAGAACGCCACAATAATTAGGTAGTATCTATATAAATGGTAGTCTGGCAGAGATTGCTTTTAATTCCGACCGACTATTGTTTGCCCGGCCTATTCTTATTGTAATCTTACTTTATAGTATTTTTTTACATCGGATGTTCCTAGATAAAAGGCAAACGCTTTAGTTTTCTATAAACGTTAACTATATAAAAATATGAGTTTGCCGTGAAATTATGTTTAAGTCGCTTGGATAGTTCAATGTCACCCCATTCTACAGTATTTACTTTTAGATGGTTTGTTAATCCTCTAAAACAAACGCAGCGCGAAAGGCGGCAATAACGCGAAAGCGCCAATAAAACCAAGCGACACTTAATCTGTTAATGTGGATCGTGATACCTTTAATTGTCACCAACTAAACGGGAAGGCTCCAACTACCACCATAACCAAATATGGCGGTCTACCGCGGTGGCAGTCACGCTTAAGCCCATTCCGAAGTAAAAAGACCTATCCACCATACAGTGTAAGCGCACTTACGTCGTTTTACAACGGGGTTCGCACGTGTTTAATACAATTTCAGGAACATAGACGCCTTATTAGAAAGAGTTAGGGATTGGTTTGAGTGCCTTGACGGCCAGGAAAGCTCGAATAATAATTTTACTTTCTTTTTAAACGACGAAACACTGGACCAAGTGAAATATTTTTTTAAACTATACTGTAAAGTAGAACACAATAGAAAAATCTGAAAGTAATGCTATGACCGGGAATCGAACCCTCATCATTCCGTGATTCGTGCTATGCCTCTACACCACTCAAAGCAGGTGAGTAAGCCTTCGAATTTTTCTATCTGTACTAACTGCCACGTGACTTTTTTACCAAGCGGATTTTTGTTATCAAGCGCCATCTGTTTGAATTATGTCTGTACGACACAATCACAAACAACAAGTGAAATATTTTAAAATTAACTTAAAATCTGACACTCTTATCTGAACACTCCTATTTAAGATTTTACCCATTATGACATTGAACATTGATCAAGTACGGAAACATTCAACCACATTACATTATAATACAACCACAGATACAGATTTCTTAATGTAGGCCATTTTGCTAATCGTTCCTGAACATATTGTAGAAAAATTATGATATGGATGTAGATAAAACATCTTGAAATACTTTTACAGGGGCGTCCAGTCAACACTAATCCGCTTATGCATAAACGCTCTGTAGGCTTCTACTAACTTAGCAATCATTTGTCCTTATCTGTGAAAGGGAAATGTCAATGTGACAGATAAGGACAAACGATTGCTAAGTTAGCAGAAGCCCATAGAGCGTTTGTGAATAAGGGGCTAATACTTTCTGAATTCCGAATCAATTTTTATAATGTAAAGTTACTATCAGTGGCGTAGAGTGGATCACCAGATAGGCAGCGGAAAGATGACGCAAGACAATTAAGTACGTGCCTAACTTGGCGACCATAGGGTACTGTTATTTAGTCTAAACATGTCATTCTAAACTAATAATCAGAAATAAATAAAATCCTTCGCACAATAGCCTCCGTATATGGTTGTAATTGGTATTTCCTGGGAATGTTCGCTATTATATCGCTATACATGCGCAGGAGTGCGACATGCGCCCGCGCAGCCAGTTTAGGCGCTGCCCTTACCACGCTAACGTTTACATACAATTAGGGTAATTATCTATATTGAATTTACGGACGCATATTATATTTTTATATGCAATAAAGAGTTTATAATATATACATTATAATGGATTAGTTATAGGGCCTCATAAAATTCTTGTCGCTTGCATACTGATCTGGGAGCAAAGAATTAACATCGAATGTACCAGTTCTGTTGCTTCTCTGCCTGCGCAGATGGCAATTCAATGGTGTGTGAAGTGTCCAATCTGCACTAGGCCCGCGTGGGAACTATAGCCCGAACCCTCTCATTCTGAGAGGAGGCCTGTGCCCAGCAGTGAGACGTATATAGGCTGGAGATGATGATGACGATGATGTATATCGAATGTGTGTAAATAAATGTTTCTCTCTTTCTCTCTCATATGCCCTCAGGCACTTTGACCCAATCAATATACATTAAAAAAACAAATCGCATACAAACTTGCAGCAATAACAAATTGTATTTTCAATTACAACGAACGCTATATCACAGCTGCGGGGCCATTTTAAATAAATATTCGCTTTTGTAATTGGCGCGATTAATTTCTTATTACTCGATGCGATTTTTAATTAGTTTAATTTTTATTGTGGGCCCGGGGGTTTATTTGTCGCTGTGCATCCGAAAATCATGTTTGTGTGTCGTTTTTGGGTTTACGAGCGTGTTAACAAAATCGTTTTGAGTATAAACTAAAATTTGAATCTGAGAAGCCTTGTCTATTGTGATTGTTCATTTTTCATTACCATATTAAATTGTGTATCTCATGTCTTTAGTTAAATCATTGTGACATAAAACTTTATTATGCTCTTTAATTCAAACATCAGGCTGAAATTACTTCAGTAGTTCAAGACTACGCCATTTTAATACAAACAAGTAAAGTTTTATTTTATTTATTTATTAGCGTCAAATTGCAAAGGTACAATTTTACGCATAGGGTGTAGGCTCTGCCTATCCTGTTAACCTATTTATTATATTTGCATTAGATAATAAAATTTAATTTTAATGGAATACGTCTATTAATTTCAAGAACGCCTTTTACAAGCAAACGCCAAATGCACTTATAAAAAGCAATATTAAAATGATCATGCAAATTTTAAAACGACTTGCGCTCTGCAAGATACGATCACCTCATCACCATGCGAATGGTCAAATGTCAATGTCATTTCATTACCGTCCCCCGTTTCTTAATAAACAATTAAAAGTCAAGTTACCTTTGATAATAAGCCGACAAGTATTCCGAGCTTTAAGTAGGTAAGTAAATATTTTTATCCGATAAGCCTTTTGTTTTTTTTTTTTTGCGGAGTTTGAGTTGCGATTATAGCTACTGCTGTTACCCCGTAACAAGAATAAATTGACAGAATATTAAGAATTAGCCGTAAAGCAGAGGTTCCTAAACTTTTATTTCTTGTACCACGTTCAAAATTTTACTGTTTTCGCGGTAGACCTCGTGTTACATTTCTAAAACATTACCTACTTGCCATTTTTTTCACGCCAACACGGTTCCCGTTTGATATTTCGTTAAATTGTATGTATTGTACTCTTTATTGTGAAAAATAAGTACCTAAGTAAGCAAAGTGCTTCTTTATTGTACAAATATAAAGAAACAGACACAAATAGAGATGGTGCGTATTTACGTTACCAGGTTTTGATACCCGATATACTTGCAAGACTTGAAAGTATTTTTCAAAGGAAGCACGTATTCGACTTTTTACGTTGGACAGAAAATACTTTGAAAGTATTTTGATACCTGGTTTCTGCACCTGGTATGAGAAGGTGGACGTACTTTTAAGCCCTGGTATGAGATTTAGCAAGTATAACCCATCCCTAGACACAAATCACAAAAAAAAAACATTAAATATATGCCAAACATACAACAAATACAATTGACAAACACTGAAATGCACGGAATTGTTGTTTATTATCTTGAGATATATAAATATTTGCCTGTTATTTTATTAGGTAATTTTTATTAGTATAAGTTAAGTTTGAACACCATCGTTTAAAGAAATCAAAGAACAATAAATTCAAATACATTCTTTAAAATTTATCATATCACTCAATGCTTATATGAATATAAGGGATTATGCTACTCATTAACCCTCTTATTCATAAACGCTCAGGCTTCTGCTAACTTAGCAATCGTTTGTTCCTATCTGTCACTTTGACATTTACCTTTCACAGATAAGGACAAACGATTGCTAAGTTAGCAGAAGCCCATAGAGCGTTTATGAATAAGGGGGTTATTCTCTTAACGGTTATAACGGGTTTTTGTTCTAAAACCTATTCTAGTAAAACCCAACGTCTTTATTATTAATAGTTTAGTTTTGGTCATTAATCGAACAGTTTTAACTCGATTACTTTACTGCGTATGTTATGCTTAAAAGAACGACTGAAATGTTAACTATGTAAATGCATAAAAATATTATCGATTTGCATATTATTTATTTTATTGTTTTTTTGTTACAGGTAATTTTAATTGTCCAACTGGAAGCTGTAAAAGATCCAGTTGTTTTTACAATTGTATGTTGCAACTGTCATATGGTAAGTATAAACTAAAAAATATACTAAGAAACCTATAAAAACCACGTTTATTTTCGCAGATGAAAAGGAACCTCGCAATTTATAAAACCAGTTACTATTATGTCATTAAATCACAAGATTTAATTGCGTTTAGTTCGTCATTAATCAACGCAAACTAAATGAGCAAAGTTGAGTTTGTCGGACCAATTTGTTTTTGCGGTCAGCTGTTCGTAGTAATTGTATTGGAATAACACGTTTAGGACTGCAGAGTTATCCTGGCTTAAGTTAAATTCGGGTGATTCCGTCGACTTTTTTCTCTATAATTGTTAAATTGTCTAAATTATAAGGTTTTTTGCGTTTTTGTTCCTGTGAAATTTCACGTTTCCTTTTGATGTTTTTTGCGTGGAGTTTTTATTTATGACGTAGAAAAGGAATAACGATATGTTTATCGAAATGGTGATGAAAGGAGGAAATGGGGATGAATTCTTGGGTGAAAAGACAAGGTCTTTGAACTATTGTGGAATATTTCATAATATTATTATGTTCTAGTAAAAGTTGGATTCGAAATTAAGTCGCTCTTTAATACACTTTGAATTCTTTTTCAAGAAATGTCCTAATTCTACTTCAGACAAGCTAATATTCGAGCAAAGTTGAAAGATTAGCCATTTACAGAAATTAATGTGCAGCCTTCAAAACAGAAATACCCAGTGGCTTCTTCATTAAGAAATAATAATGTCACATTTTACCAGCCAAAGACAAATGTGGGTAATTAAACATTTTAATTATATCTTTCCAAAACCGGTAAGCTTTATGGCATCAACTCGTTATTTATTGCCATCCAAATATTAATAAATTGTTACGCATCCGTTAGCCTTTGGAAATTTAAATCAAAACCATTTAGCAAAGTATTAAAAATGTACATGGTTAGAGCAATTGCTTAAATTTAATTTCTTTATATTTTACACCAAATCTAGTCCCAAACTAAGCAAAGCTTGTACTGTGAGTACCAGGCGACGCATAACCATGCTTATAAGGTAGTATTTTCATTCTTATACTATTATATTGTATTATATTGTTGTTGTTTTATTTTTATTGTATTTTTTGTCCTATTTGGTAAACAAAATACTAACCTCAAAACGTCTCATTTTTGTTATTTTTTAACTAGATATTTCATCGTAAATAAAGGAACTGGAGATAAAATATCAGCAAAATGATGTACAAAATATTACCTCAGGTTTATTTGATAACAATACACCGTATTTTTTACAAAAATGTGCACATTGAGGTTAGAATTTTGTTCACCAAATAGGACAGGTAAGAATGAGAATACCATACAATGCAGAATAAATACTCACTTAAATAGGTACATACAACATCCATGATTCGGACACAAACATTCCTATTCATCGTACAAATGCCTGCCCCAACCAGGATTCGAACCATTTTTCCACGACGGTTGGTTCAGATTGACTACGCATTGCATTTCGAATGTCACAATTGTCACTGACAATTGTCGGGTTGGAGAATAAGGGGCCTGATACGCCACAAATAAAAAGAAGAAGAATAGCTTAACAAGAAATCAAGAAGATTTCTCCAGAAGAAATGCTATTATAATATTAAGGATTATTTTCGTGATGTTTGCATAAATTTATAATGATGATAAAATATTAATTATTTACGTAGATTTGTGATGAACTGTAATTTATTTTCTTCTATGACAATTTAATTGAAATTCCATTTAATGACTATATGTACTTGTTTTAATGATGCCTGTTTAAATTTTGGTGATAATATATTATGTGACTAATGCTCCCTAAAACTTCGAACGGCAAATCATAGCTGTACTATTCTAATAATTCCTATGATCTTGTATATCCTACCTATGATTACGGAATAAATATATTTGTATTTGTAAGCTTTTATGCGTGAGGGAGTATGTTGTCGTTCAAATAATTTAACAAACAGAAGATTACGTATTTAGTTACGGTATTTACTTGAATATTTTCGTACAAACTAATGGTTTTCATGGGAACAGAACCAAATTGGTTGCAATCAAACATCTAGCGGTACACAACCGGATTGATTTCTTTTACATCGAAACAACGACTTTTTCTAAGTTAAGGCGAAGAGCCGTTAATTTAAACTACCTATTAAATCTTTGCCCACAGTGGGACGGTTTTCGATTAGTCACGTGGAAGTTAAAAAAAACCGAAAAAATTAATAACCCCAAATACTTACCTACCAATTAGATTGTAAAAAAGCCGTGGTAGCCTAGTGGTTTGACCTGTGGCCTCTCAAGCAGAGGGTCGCGGGTTCGAATCCCGGGCTCGCACCTCTGAGTTTGTCGGAATTTGGTATGTGCGAAATTACATTTGAAATTTACCATGAGCTTTTCGGTGAAGGAAAACATCGTGAGCAAACCGGACCAATCCCAATAAGGCTTAGTTACCCTTCTGGGTTGGAAGGTCATATGACAGTCGCTTCTGTAAAAACTAGTGCCAACGCCATATCTTGGGATTACGTTGTCAAAGCGGACCCCAGGCTCACTGAGCCGTGGCAAATGCCGGGACAAACGCTAGGAAGATGATTTATAGATAATACAGATTTATTATCGATGTTGATGTGATAAAACGTTTAGCATAATTGTGGGCATATAGGCGGAAAGGCGAAACCCAATTTTAATAGTGGGCATAAGTGGGCATTGACATGATTAAAATGAGCTAGAGTGGGCAAAAGCCTTCGCCTTAACCAAAGCGGGCAAGTTCAATACTATAGCCGGCTATTACCAATTCGTTCACCACATACACACCATCGTAACCAATGTAACGCTGTGCCGAATTCAACGTGGCCCATTATATAATTGACCAAAATTGCCTTTAATAGTTACCAGTTATTGATAAACTTAAACTAATCCCCTTAAGAACGCAAGTCGTGTGGATATATTTGTAATGTCGTAATTGTCGTCACAGCTTAGCGGTATTTTGATACAAGTTCAAAATTGATGTGATGTAATCGTTTTATTGGAAAAATCTATATTGGGAATTGTTTTTTATGTCCCTAAAACTCAGTGATTATTGTTAGTGAGCTCTATAGAGCTTTTGAGATTCGTTATAATATTATGCTAAAACGGGTTCGTTCTCTTGAACAGTTTTTGAGATGGGGTTATTTTATGAAACATATTGTCGACCGGATAGCCTAGTGGTTATAGTGACCCTGACTATGAAGCTAGAGGTCCCGGGTTCAAATCCCGTTAGGAACAGACATTTTGTATGATGAATACGAATGTTTGTGTCCGAGTCATGGATGTTGTATGTATTTATCTAAATTTTATACTTAAGTATGTTTATTTGCCTGGTACCCATAGTACGAGCTTTGCTTAGTTTGGGACTGAGTCAATTGGTGTAATTTGTCCCATGATATTTATTATTATTATGAGTTTAGTTTTCAGTATCCCCTTACCCCCTATACGCCCACAATCATGCTAAACGTGGCTTATCGGTACCTTAGGCTCTGTCCCGTGAGAGATGAAGATGTGATTTATGTACGTACTAGCTGTTGCCAGCGATTTCGTCTGCAAAGAATTCGTTTATCGCTATCCCGCGGGAACTACGCACTTTTCCGGGATATAAAGTTGCCTATGTGCTATTCCAGACTTTTCTCTATCTATGTGCAAAATTTCACCCAGATCCGTTGGGCCGTTCTGTCGTGATTGAGTAACAAACAAACATCCATCCATCCATCCATCCATACTTTCGCATTTATAATATTAGTTAGATTAGATGTACACATAAATACCGTCACGCCTCTTTCCCACAGGGGTAAGTAGAGACTACTTTGTACCACTACACGTTTGTAACGTATGTAAGTACTTAATAATAATAATAATTAGGGAACAATTCACACAAATTGACCTAGTCCCAAAGTAAGCGCTAGTACGGCTTTGTATCATGGGTACTTACACACCCATACATACACATACATACATAAACATACATACATAGATACAATACAATACAATACAATACAATAACTCTTTATTGAACACCACATATACAATCAAAACAGAAAAAAGGTATACAGAAGTAGTAAGGTAACAATATATAGAAACATCCATGACTCGAGAATTCGAACCCGGGACGCTTGTTTCGCAGGCAGGATCGCTACCAACTAAGCTAGCCGCGTCGTCGTCGTACTTATTATTTATTAATTAATATTCATTATTCATTAATATTGAATTTTATCAGTTTGATGCCATTTTCGACTACACTTTTAGTCTAATTTGTGTCACAAGGGTAACCTACGGAATTTATTAGTAGACACAAACAAATGCTAATACTATTTTGTTACATATATACATTTAATTAACCTTAATCCTCAAAAATGAATAACTTTATTTTGCTATCTGGGTGAGGACCAAAAATTTACACACCGGTTAAATTTGCGTTAAAATTTCCACTAACTTTTTCCATTGTGACACGAAAGTTATCCATACAAAATGTATGACTAATTGTCGTGTCACAATGGAAAAAGTTAGTGGAAATTTGAACTGCCTTTTGTTTTTTGTTTTTTTTTTTTTATTTCGTAGGGAAAATGCATTTGGGACCACGCGGCGGGGTGTATGGGGCTCTCCTCCTCCACTCCTTCCCTTCTATTTGAGAGCGAAGGAGTGTAGAAGGCATACCCATTAAAAACCTTCGGTATTCCCTCAGCTGCCAGACAGCGGGTGCTATGGGAGCAAATTGTGAACCACGGCACCCGCTGGCCGGCCCAGCCACCCAAGCTAGACCTCCTCCGAGAGGGGGGGATCGAGAATACATGATCCCCCTCTAGCCCTGTGGCCCTTTAAGGCTGCTAGGGGATCCCAAAGCCAACACCAGCACCATTAGGGGGGAAGCGCGGCGAGATATTGTCGCCACCTTCTCCCCGTTCGTCTCCTCCGGAGTGGGGGTGCGAGGGGATCTGCCTCGCGCTCCCTCTCCCTTTCCTCCTTCTGTGAAATGACATCTTCACAGAAGGAGCTGCCTCCCAGGACCATTCGCTCTCCAGCATGGCTCGCACGCCGCTGGGGAGCAAGAGGTTACCTCCTATCGACGCCACCAGAGTACAGCGCTGGGAAGACCAGACCGGGCACACCTCTAGGGAAATTTTAACTGCCTTCTAACGCTACTTGAACTGTGTGTAACTATTTGGTCCTCACCCATCTTCGCGATATAGTGAAGTCAAGGTCATGAGATGGTCTTGTCGCCCGCCGCCACTTCAAATACAAGACGTCACCCGTACGCCAGACTTCTTTACTGCGATGCCTTAAATTCAACCGAAACCCAATTGCACGAAGGTTGCTTTTGCAATGAAGTAATGGACGTATATATATGTGTCGTTGGCATCGAAAAGATTAAAAGCTAATAGGTATTTTCAAGACATTAAGGGCCAAGACAACCACCAAGTGGAGTCCCACTAAGTCAAAGCGGCGGGACGAGTAAGACGCGGGTGGTAGGGCCTTGTGGAAGGTCCGTCAGGATCGCTACCACCATCTTACTCGCTAATCCTGCCGCTAAGCAGCAGTGCTTGCACTGCTGTGTTCCGGTGTGGAGAGTAAGACAGCCGGGGAAATTACGGGCACAAGAGGCATTTCATCTAAGTCCTCTAGGTTGGCAACGCATCTGCAATCCCTCCGGGGTTGCGGGTGTCTATGGGCAGTCAGTGGTGATCGCTTACCATCGGGTGACCCACTTGCTCGTTTGCCTTCCTATTCACATAAAAAAAACATAAAAAAAGACGCCTCCTTGAAAGACTCGCCGCAGCAGACCGGGAGCAGTGGAAGAATTGGGGAGAGGCCTTTGCTCAGCCGTGGGACACAATAGGCTCATAATAATAATAGGTATTTTCAACTAGGTCTTGTTCATTCATTAGTCTTAACTAATGTATAACGTAATCCAACAGATACGAGTAAGCTAAAAAGTAAAAACTTAAATACGTTCAGACACGGCGCCGCGGGAAGAAACGGTTTTATTATAGTCCTTTTATGGTTCTTTTTACGACCATCATTAAAAGAATGGGTCAGCAAATTAGTAGGAAGGGCCAAATTTGGGTCCCACCAGTAGGTCCACTATGATTAGGAAAGGTAAATGAGACTGATAGGTATATTTTAGTATATCTCTGGTAATAAAAAATGTATTCTTATTACCTATTGCTTTAAAACATACCTAAGGGCTAAGACTGGTTTTAAAACCAAATAATCACACTAATTATATAATAGCGAAAGTTTGTGTGTGTGTGTTGTTACCATAAATTTGGAACACAGATAGCTGGTACCCTAGATTAACACATAGGCTAGTTTTTATTTCGGAATATTGCATAGTTCCCGCGGGATAATGATAAACATGTCAAAGGTCGTAGCTGTCTAGAGTTGCAACGTAAATAATTATTGCAGAATGTAACTATCAACAGTTTTTCATCAAATTTTATGCGGGTAAAGTCGCGGGCAGAAGCAATATAAAAAAAATTACTGACACAAGAAATTACTATCACAAGAGGTATTTGATCCTAGCCCTCTAGGCTGGCAACGCATCTGCAATCCTCTAGTGTTGCGGGTATCCCTGGTTGGTGGTTATCGTTTACCTTCCTTCCCATTAGTAGCAGCATAAATGAGATAAGAGTCTCATTACCTCTTAATACTATTAAGTTAGGATAGAAAAAAATATGGTTCTAGTGTGAGCGAGCCAAAATAAGTAGCTGTTGCAAAACAGTTGTCATTTGCGTACAATTTTTAACCAAAAACCACGAAATAAACAAAGCAATAGGTAAATTTTCCAGTTATTTTTTTTAATTATAAAACCAGTCTTAGCTCTAAGATGTGTTTTAAAACAATGTTTAAAGTTGTCAAAGGGCTCTAGCCATTTTAATCTAACTAATATTATAAATGCGAAAGTTTGGATGGATGGATGGATGGATGGTTGGATGTTTGTTTGTTACTCAATCACGCCAGAACGGCCGAACGAATGTGGATGAAATTCGGCACATAGATAGAGAAAAGTCTGTAATAGCACATAGGCTACTTTTTAACCCGGAAAATTCCCGCGGGATAGCGATAAACGAATTCTTTGCAGACGAAGTCGCGGGCAACAGCTAGTAGTCTATACTTCTCGTTATAGTAAGAGAACGGCGGTATAACTCAGACGGTGTCTGTGCCTTGTGTCAAAAACACATTTCGAAACAGCATCGTTTTTTTTTTATATGCCCGTAACCTCAAATAGAGGTTCTTTATCGTAACAAAGCGGTTAAATATTCAATCTGGCATCAAAAAAAGCGATCGGCTTCCATTCGTTTAAAAAAGGAACTTACATTGAAAACGGTTAGTGATTGTCTCTGGAATAGAATGGGCGAGATAGCACATTTGCGCCGCACACCGTGATACTGTATATCATCTGCCCGCTGCAGAGTTATGAACGGACAGAGGCTCTGTATCCGGTTCGGACCATAGACTAAAAAAATAATAATTTAGTCTATACTAATATTGTAAATATTATAAAGAGGAAAGCTACATTCACACTGAGTGACATAGCCTATATTTATTGCTTGCTGCACCCGTGCAAAGCCGGAATGGGCCGCTATAATTAATAAACAAGCAATGTTCATGAATTCATAGAAATAATGCTCTACTTTGCAATCACACGTGCAACAGTATTACGTATGTGTGACACATTGTGTATTTAAATATACGGTGTGGTTGCGAAGCAGCGAAGTACTTGAGCAATTTTAATTATAATTTAAAACTCTATTTATACCTAACTTAATCAAATTAAAATGGTGCAGCCGTATCGTTTTTGCACTGCGGTGCCCCCAAATAATTATTACGACTAAACATTCAAGTGATGTTTCTGACGCACTACTATTAAAACAGTCAAAGTAAAGTAAAAATTTGGCTACCTTTATCTAGATCCATCAATTTAATTTTTTTAAGTTGTTTGCTTGTCGCCACTTCTAATCATTCAGACAATTAATACTTTAAAGTGTTTAAAGACCTAACTTTTTCTACACCATCGTGACGCCTTCATTTAGTTTGATACGCAAATAAAAATACTTGGCTTGGTTAGTCGACTTTTTGTCTCACATTTAGATCTTTGCCAAGTAATGACTAAAAACCGGCCAAGTGTGAGTCGTATCCGCAAACAAAAAGTTCTGTAACATGAAATTGCCATCTAAGCTCGAGTATAAAACTATGAAAAATTAGTTTCTTGCATTATACAGGTTGATTTAAAATTGTTACGGAATATTTCAGGTGGTTAGGTGAGTTAGGTTAGTTTGACTAAGTAGCCACGTTGTTTTGATTTTTGTATCATAGTTGTCAAATGTTTCCATACATTGATCGATTTTCAAAGTGAACCGCGTCACGGGCAGGACTAAATTTTGAATCAAAATTTTAAATGTTTTTGTAGGGGTGTCCAGTCGTGGCCTTTATATCTTGTTACCTTAGGCTCTGTTTACCCCATAAGGGATAAAGACGTCATTAATGTATGTTTTTATGTTCAGTTGAACTAATCTAACCACCTGCTGAAATATTCGGGAATAAAACTGAAACCTTGTAAAACTTTTGATTTTAAAAATCAAGATTAAAATCAGATTGTTGTACACTCTGTGAGAATTTCAAGTGTCTTTTTGATAGGATTCAAAGTATGAAACTCTGATAGCATAGACGGTACCCTAAACTAGATTAAAGTCATTATTGATCTAGATAACGGGTGGCAATTTAATAAATGACAAGTCATCAAGTCATTACCACTTGGAAGTCTGCTATTCAAATTTGCATGCTTTTATAATGAAAAAGTGTGACATTTTTAAACTAAGTGCAAATAGAGAGAGCGTTTATTGTGAATAATAAAAAAAAATGACTACTTACTTTTATAAAAATCTGCAGTTTTTTATGTAGATAAGTTTTTGTTTGTAATGTAACTAAGATGGTTTTAATAAATTAAAGATACGTACTATAAGTGTCATAGAACTAGAGTGTTATTACTTCATACTTACCTATTTAACCGTTTTCTTTAAAGTTTATTAATATGACGACCTTTGCATAAGTAAATTCATGTGATAAATCTAGATTTTATTTACAAATATTTCGCCGAACTTTGAAGAATTCGACAACATTGTTTGCAAGTTAAAAATACTAGGAAAGAAAATGTTATTAGAATGTCAAAAAAAAGAAAAAAAGTTCTGAACACTTCATAATTCTACGCACGCAGGTCAACGCACCGTCGGAATGCCGCACCCCCCGCGCGCTCGCCATAGAAACATAATTAGTGTTCTCATCTCATTCCGGCCGCGACCACAATCCAATACGCGCTGTACATTGAGCACTGAAATGAGAAAAATTACTTTAACAGATTTTAGCAACAACCTGTACATTAAAAATGTCTTAAACTCAGTTGTTACTTGAGTAGGTTTAAGCGACACCCAATGCGAACACACCTTGTTCTTTAGTCAAATGACTTGAGTAGGTTTTAGCTACTCCCTGAACATTTAAAACATCTTGCTGTAAAGCTAATTGTGACTTGAGAATGTTTTAGCGACACCCTTATCGTATTTGTAATACACCCTTGTTTTTTTTAGTCAAAATGACTTGAGTAGGTTCTAGTGACACGCTGTGCGTATAACGCTCATTGTTCTTTAGTCAGATGACTTGAGTAGGTTTTAGCTCTCTAAACTCCGTACATAGTAGAACAAACAAAGCAAGTAAAATGACTTGAGTATATTTTAGGCACATTCTTAGAGGGTTACAGTTTCATACGCCTTATTCTGAAATCAAATCGTTGAAGTAGGTTTTAGTACTCCAACGAATAAGTGAACTGCTAAGTAAAATAACTCGAGTAGGTTTTAGCTACACAACACACTGTACATGTCAAAAGCCATTATTCTAAATTAAAATAAATAGAACAGATTAACTTTCTACGCATTTTATATTTGATTAGTGGACTGTTAAAAAAAGACTTGAGTGGGTTTTAATGCTACAACACACTATCTAAATCTAAGGTAAAACGACTCGAGTAGGTTTTAGTCAAAAGTCAGTTCAAAAATATTTTTTGACTGTTTTTAAAATTTAAAGGATGTTCGCAAAATTAATTTCCAGTAAGTATTTATCCTACCGGGTCATGGCTGTTCGTATGACTGAATGTCCAAATGGTTCGAATGTGTAGGTGTCAAAATGTACAAAGTTCATTCATTGAGGTTTTACCACGAATCCGTTTCCTAGTTGAAACTCGCAATTAATTCAAACGAAATATGCACATCCGCCCGCACCTTTCTCGGTCCCCTTTTTCGTCCCACCCCGCGCCCCTGCACCGCGCGGGCGAGGATTTATGTAAGCTTTCGGTCTATAACTGGCTGTCTCTCTATCATAAGGACTCAAAGTCGAGTCAGCAAAACGCGCAATGAACGCGCAAGTAGACCAAAGTGTCGCCGACTATCTTCAATCACGGCGAACGCGTCCATTAGATGTTGACAACTACTTTTAATTAATTCCTGTTAATTTGATAGCTAAGTTTTTGTGTAACGCGTGATGATGATTTCTATGTAATGCTTTTGCAAGTGTCGACTGATATGAAGTTTACGAATAACACGTGTTACACGCGGTTTTGTCTGTAGTTAATTCGTTTGGTCATAATGTTAGACTATGTACTAACTCACATCACATCACCAGCCTATACACGTCCCACTGCTGGGCACAGGCCTTCTCACAGAATTAGAGGGTTCTAAACAAGAATGTTTGCAACTACAGACAGATGGGACAGATGAACATGGTGATACTTTTAGGGGTACACTCTTGCCATTCAGTATACCGAACTCTAAAATACCAAAAAAAAACTTGAAACATACATTAAAAACACAATACCCGTCACGATGTATTATCGAGGGCTCTCCGTCTCTCTTCCTCCGAACTAAGGAAAGGGACAGGGCTATTGCCAAATCACAATCCCGTGAAATATATGCGCCCCAACTTGTCGTAAGTGTGAATAATCAGCATTGCTTTAATATATTTTATAATTTTTGACAAGCACTTAAATTAGCTGCTTAAGGTTCCATGTTGAGTCATGCGTGGAACCACCCAAAGCGCATTGAAGTCGATTTTTAAATTATTAGATTTATTTAGTTCAAATACCTATTTTTAGGTAACATTTTTAACAAAAAAAAAAGGGTTTTTGTAGGTACCCTTTTTTTTTGAAAAAGCTGTAGTAGCCTGACCTGTAGCCTCTCAAGGAGAGGGTCGCGGGTTCGAATCCCGGGCTCGCACGTCTGAGTTTTTCGGAATTTATGTGCGAAATTACATTTGAAATTTACCATGAGCTTTTCGGTGAAGGAAAACATCGTGCGGAAACCGGGCCAATCCCAATAAGGCTTAGTTACCCTTCGGGTTGGAAGGTCAGATGGCAGTCGCTTCTGTAAAACTAGTGCCTACGCCAAATCTTGGGATTAGGTTGTCAAAGCGGACCCCAGGCTCACTGAGTCGCGGCAAATGCCGGGAAAAACGCTAGGAAGATGATTTTTAGGTAACCTTATTAACGCTCAATAAAAATATGTATATAAGTATAGTAGGTACAGATCACTTCGAATGATCTGATTGACTTCAAATTTGGTAAATGTACCCAGAGAACTCTGATGAAGCCCTGCGGTATCTACTGCTATATGTGTCACTGCTCTAATGCGGAAAAGCGTGGTAATAATGGCTCCAAAGCTATTCAATAAACTGCCTGCGGAGTTGAAGAATTTAGACTTAAAAAGATTTAAAAGCATATTATTTAAAATTCTTCAGAAGAAATGCTATTATAATATTAAGGATTATTTTTGTGATGTTGACATGAATTTATAATGATAATAAAATATTAATTATTTACGTAGATTTGTGATGAAATGTATTTTTTTTTCAATGACAATTTAATTGAAATTCCATTTAATGACTATAATGTACTTGTTTTAATGATGCATGTTTAAATTTTGATGATATTATTATGTGACTAATGTTCCCAAAAACTTTGAACGCCAAACGGCAAATCATAGCTGTACTATTCTAATAATTCCTATGATCTTGTATATCCTACCTATGATTTCGAAATAAATGTATTTGTATTGTATTGTATTGTATTGTATTGTATTGTATTGTATTGTATGATGCAATGATCTATCAAAACCAGGGGGGTTACCATGAGGTCTTAATGAGATTCAATTCCGATTCAGTTTAGGTTCGCTCGCTGTCAGATCCATACTAAAAATGACAGCTAAAACCTGAACTGAGTCGGAATTGAAACGCATTAAGACATCTTGGTAAGGCGTACGTAATTATATTAAAAACTAGCTGTTGCCAGCGACTTCGTCTGCAAAGAATTCGTTTATCGCTATCCCGAGGGAACTGCGCAATTTTCCGGGATAAAAAGTAGCCTATGTGCTATTCCAGACTTTTCTCTATCTATGTGCCAAATTTCATCCAGATCCGTTGAGCCGTTCTGGCGTGATTGAGTAACAAACAAACATCCATCCAGCCATCCATACTTTCGCATTTATAATATTAGTTAGATGACATTTTTTGCATCAATTTCTATGTAAGTATTCCAATTTCCAAATTATTTACCCACAACGTTAAACGTGGCCTTCAGGTCTTGTTACCTTAGGCCCTGTCTACCCCGTAAGGGATAAAGACTTGATTTATGTATGTGTGTAATTTCCATCTATATCTATTCAGGAATCAGATTACTTTCGATGCCAATATCATACAAAATATTTCCAACTAAGCACTCGTTGAAATTTTAATGATTCATTAATGTTCTTAGTCTGACCACCCCATTTATAAAAGCAGTCGTGAGCATGCGCGCGAGGCGGCCGCGGGCGACGAGTTCGCGCACTCCTGCGCAGGTTATGCGTTAAGAGCGTTAAGCCGTCATTGAATATAGAACAAACATGAGAACATTAAACAAATGAGTGTTGAAAATATCAAATGAATCAAGAAATTTATTTCTTGATTTTTTATGTTCACTTTTACGGTTTTACCGTTAGAAAATTAATTTCTAAACGACATTGAAAATTAGAACACATAGAAAAATCCGAAAAGTAAAGCTATGGCCGGGAATCGAACCCGGGTCCTCGTCATTCCGTGACGCGTGCTATACCCCTACACCATCCATAGTAGGTTATAATAAGTAAGACATTATTTGTCATCATCAAAAACATCAAAACAAAAATCATCATTCAAAAATCATTGTTTGTATTGTTTATCATTACCTGCTATGGGTGGTGTAGGGGTATTAATAAGAAAGAAAGAAAGAAAGAAAAAGTTGAAAAGTTGTCAATTGTCCCAAGATATTTATTTATTTATTTTATTTATTTATTTATGACAATCACAGTAGGTAATTAAAAACAAAAACATATTAAAAACTACATAAAAATTGACATAAAATGGCCCCAACTCAGCATTTGCTGGCCTTACGGCCAACGCTGATCTTCCGTTGGGGCCATCGGGTATCAAGCACAAGAAAGAATAGTATAAAACAATACGATAATAAAAAACAAAAACACAACATAATACAATATAAACAAGTAAGGAATAAACATTAATACATATAATTTGATGTGGTTGCCTAGGCACAAGCCCCTTTGCCCTTTAAAATAAAATAAAAAGACAGAATAAGCATAGACAACCACATCACAGACAAAAAAAAGAACCAATAGAAGAGAAGAGAAATATCAATAACAATCAATGAAAACAAATGAAATGAGAATAAATAATTTTCTTGATTCAATTGATATGAAACCGAGGAGCATGTATGAAGAGATTGATGAATGTGGATGAAGCGAAAGAGGTATGTCAGGATCATAGCAAGTGGAACAAAGTAGTCTCTGCCTAACCCTGTGGGAAAGAGGCGTGACGTTATGTATGTATGTATATATGTATATGTGTATGTAACTATTGCAATTGCTTTATGAATACCGGCAGGCGAATTCTCCAGCTTCCCAAATGTGTCAGATCCGTCTATCACTTAATAAACATACATAATAATAAACACCGCTGATGTCTTGTAAGTAGTGACATAACAGCAATTATAGCAGCATTGTGGCAGTCGTATAGCGGTTGTATTACAGCCAATTAAAGCACAATCGGCCACTTAACCATCCTGCTTATTGGTCCGTCACTCAAGATGGCGTATGGATTAATGAATTTGGATCCTATGCTAAGTAAGCACAGCTTACTAGCTAGGTACATTGTGTAGCGGTTTATTATGGGAACTAACGACCCGCCCCAGCTTCGCACGCTTTATACATGTATTATACACATAAACCTTCCTCTTGAATCACTCTATCTTTAAAAAAAACCGCATCAAAATCCGTTGCGAATTTAAACATTTAAGCATACATAGGGACATAGGGATATAGAGACAAAGCGACTTTGTTTTCTACTATGTAGTTCTTATACGCCCACAATCATGCTAAACGTGGCCTTTAAATCTTCTTTTCTTAGGCTCTGTCTACCCATCAAGGGATATAAACGTGATTTGTGTGTATGTGTATAATAGATAGATTGATTGAGTTATTACTAAATTTGTCAAAGTACCTAGTAAGGTAGACAGGTACCTATTATTAATTTATGTATGAAAACGTACAAAATATTGTAATTTATTATGACTAAGTAAGAAACACAAACGAAGGGAAAAATATTTTTCTGTTAATTTCGCCTAGAAATTGTTCAATTGACAACTGTTAATTTATTAAATCGTTGAATTATCACATAAAACTTCACTTACCCGCCATTGACTCCTCCATAAGACTTATCTAAAGTTTTCCATGACCGTGGCATACCATATTTTTATATCTTTTAAATGCTTACACAATATGAAAGCGCTTCGATTACGTACGTTTTAATATGAAACTTATCATTACGGTGGCTCATTCGATTCCATTAAAATCTTCCATATTTTGTTCCATAAAAGCGTCGCTTACACAAAATCGACCTTAGGAATCGTGGCGCTTACGTCAATCCTACCACTGTTGGTCGTGAGGGGCTTAATAATTTGTCGTAAGCGACGTATACTTTAAGGTAAGCTTTTTAATGAATTATACATTTTTTATGGCTGCGGCATCGTGATAATCAAATTAAAACTGGCCGCTTGTAAAGTAGCGGAGTCGATAAATTCTATTTTTAAATATAGCACATTCTTAGCGGCGTTGATATTTCCGATTTGCAGTTTTTTTTTGTTGTTTTGCAGTTATTTTTATACTTATAGTTTTCGATTCGATTGCAAAAATGCAAAAATGGCAGAGAGTAATTATTATAATTTTTTTATTAAGAAAGCAAGTTTAACCTTGAATTTAAGGCCCTTTAATATAAAAATGTTGATTTAATTGTCAATACGACCTTTGCAGAGCGTAAACTGGATATCAGAAGTTATTGACGTTTTTAAAGTAGTTAAAACGTCGTAAAATACTCGAACAATTTTTATGGCCGAATGATACAGTAAACCGAAAAATATCCAAGCTCCTATGATCCAAAACACATCCGTATTTCTCTTGAAATAACGTTGAAATGTTTTTAACGCCACATTTTAAGATATTAATAAAATTGCTGACTGTACGAGCATCTATCGTATCTTCAAAAAACCGGCCAAGTGCGAGTCAGACTCGCGCACGAATGGTTTCGTATCTTTAAATATAAATAAACCAGTGTAAACCTCTGCTTACACCGCTGTCGTTGTCTGTTTACATCCCTGCTCTAAAGCAAAGTGAACGCACTACTTTATATTGGTCACTGATATACACAGACATACATACATTATTCTGGTTTTTAGTATTTGTTGTTGTAATGGCAATAGAAATAGTCGTCTAGCTATCACGGTTCATAAGATATAGCCTGGTGACAGACGGACGGACGGACAGCGGAACCTCACGAATAGGGATTCTGATTTTACCCTTTGGGTACGGAACCCTACAAATTACCGGTTTTCTGAAATTCATTGTCAGTAGTAGTTTTATAGCTTTGGAATTGAATGTTTATTTCAATCAACGCATGCATTTAATTTTATTAAACAAGAAACATGTTTTATTCGACTTATTCGATTTTTAAGTCCCTAGATTGGCGCTTATGCGATATTCACAGTCTCTATTTTACTTTTTTAACTTCTATTTGTTTTGGAATTTGATCACAGAAATAAATAAAAACGAATAAATAAATAGCCATGAAGTTAATTTTAAAACTAAAAAATATTCTCAGGTTTCAATATTAAGCAAATACCTAAACAAAATGGCAGCTTTCAAACGTCAAACGTAAATGACAGACAGCAAAAAACGACTTGACACTTATTAAAATATTTTTTGTTGCATCACGGAACATAGTAGGTAATTAGATGTACCTATTTAATTATATTACGTTTAATTAGATGTATTTGCAATCTCTATTGAATTAGTTACTAAATATTTGTTTCTAGGAAGAAAACAATTGTTGGTATGTGGAAGTTTTTTTTTAATCTACTATAGCTGCTGTGACCTCTTGTCATTGTTTGTGTTTGTTGGCTTTTAGTACTACAGATTATTTAGATATGAATTATAAATCATTGAGACATAACGTCTGTCATTTTTCATGTTCAAAGTCATGTTAATTAGGTTTCGCGATTATTAAAACCATTTAACGTTCAGTTAGATGCGAACAAAATTAGAGACTAATAATTTTACGTACTAGGTACTTTTTTTATTAATTAGAATACACGTAAATTTATATTTTGTCCCAGCGGATCGCACTTGCGGTCCAAAGGGGTAATGCCGCTAACGTCCTGGGGACCGGGCAGTTCTCCACAAGGTTCATTTTTCGTATGACTGGACATTAGTTGTAACTGACTGATTATTCAGTACACCAAAATCATTATTTAAGCACGTTATTAACCAATGCAAAAGGTGTCCTAACCATTTTTAAGCTTAATCCTCTATAAAACAAAATATTTGGCAAGAAAGTGGAAAACAAGCCGTATTTTACATGCGGCCAACCTAGTCACCAGACTTAGAAGTTGATTAAAACATAGAGTACAATCAAACCATTGAATATTATTTTTATACATAAAAAACAGATAAAAAATGCTCAGTATTAAATAATAATTACGCTTGTAAATTAAATGTAACATCAATAAAATTTACTTCAAACAACGTGTAAAAAAAATACGTCATTGTTGGATGCAGCTATTGTTTGTGAATTTTCTTAAAAACGAAACGCATTAAACGGCCAAAATACAGCCCCCAGCGTTCGTCTCCCGCCCCTCCGTCAGCTCACGGCACGCGGATGAGCAACACACGCCGCGTTACGGCCAGGCAAACACCGAAAAAAGTTCTTCCATCTTTGTAAATATTTTCGTCATTGTTATTTTAAACTATTTGTCGATGATAATGCATGATATTTAAGTGAGTCCTTAACTATGTTTAAGCAAATTTAGGTTTGATGCTGTCGAAATAAATACTTTTAGTTCGCATTAAAAACAAACGAGTTCCAAGAGGTTTCATTGAATTTGTCATTGTTGGCTGCGTCATTGTAAGCGAAATTGAGAGGGATGACAATGACCCGTTTCGCCTCCAATGATAAACCGCAAAACCTACAATGACATTCGTATCCAACAATGACGTTTCGATATGACATATCATTATAATGATGCTTACGGGATCCCTCCATTTCCCATAATTTAATTTGTACTAATTTCATTTGCCATAATGGTCACTGGCTATAACCTTCATTTGCCCTAATATCACATGCCATAATTTTTGAATGCCATAATACTCAAACGTCATAATGTTCAACATCCTTAATATTAGATACCATAATATCACTTTCCATAACGTTCAAAATCACTAATATTTCTTGCCATAACAATCATTTGCCATAATTAAGGAAAAAACAGATACAGACTGTTGAAACTTACTGCTACCGAAACACGGTAGGTTCGTTAGGTTTCTTGCGACCCTCAGAGCAGAAATAGAAGCATTCGTAAGGGCTCGGGGGGCTCGGGGGGCGGAGCCCCCCGCAATATCAATTCACAGGCCACACGACTGGTCAATTAATATACAGGTTAGGTTAGGTTAGAATGGCGTCAAGGCGCGAAGCGCCAAAACTTCGCCTCAGGGTCATTCAGTTCATATTAATATTTGGTTTCTAGACATAACATCTGTAAAACGTACTTAGATAATAGATTATCGCAATACTTAAAATTACAAGAATCAAAATTCTGGGTTTTTTATGGCAAATAATTATTATGGCGTTTGAATTTTATGGCAAATGATTTTAGGACACTTGATAATAGGAAAAATGAAATGTATGGCAAACGTATCGTTATAGCACCTAAAAATTATGGCAAATGAAAATATGACCAATGATCATTATGGCACAGTGTTGGCATCAATCTGAACTAAATCAATCCGGATTGATCAATCGAATTGACGCGTTAATCCGAATTGATTAATTCGAATTGATTCAATTAACGCGTCAATCCTATTGAATCAATTGGAATTAACGCATCAATCCTCAATTCGGATTAAATCAATTCTCAATCTAGATTAACCATTAATTCCCTAAGATTACTTTTCAAATGTGTCCTTTTTTGGGACTTACTTACTGGACTTAAAGTCGATACCTGAGTTTCCCAGAGGTTCGAAAACATGTTCCTGATGTCAGTATTTCTTGAAATGAAACCAACCGATTGCGTTCAAATATCTGAGGTGCCCAAAGGGTTTGAAACATGTTTCCAACGCAATATTTAAGGCCCTGTTTTGGGTTTGGGACATTTTGGTGACTTTTCTTGAAATCAACCAATTGAGTTCAAAATCAATATCTGAGGTGCCCAAAACATGTTCCACATAGGTATTTGACGTTTTTACGACATAAAAAGATCCTTTTGGACGTGTTTTGTAATCGATAAGATGTTTAGAAGGACATTCTTCATATTGCCGACGGAAACATGTTTCGGATCCTTTGGTAAACTCAGACACAGCTTTTGAACGCATTTGGTCAGTTTCGAAAAATGGCCTAATTAAAAAGGACATTATTAGGTAGGTACATACAAAGTAATCGTGAATCCAAATTGACGATTGAGGATTGAGGATTGACCGATCAATTCGAATTAACGATTAGTAATCGTCAATCCTCAATCAGTAAGTTTAGAATTAGTTTCGTCAATAGTCAATTCGAATTGATTTTTCGCTAACACTGTTATGGCATATATATCGTCATAAAATTATGGCAAATGAAATTCCGGCATGTGAAATTAGTTCATATGAAATTCGAGCAAACAATAGAGAACCCCGGATTTTTATTAAATAGTTCGCAGTGTAGAAATAGGGACATAGACAAGTGGGAATAGGCTTATATATTTCGAATCATATAACTAGACCAGTACGATTCGAAATGTATAAGCCTACTAGCTTCTTAATTAGCAATTAATATGTTTATCATTATCCCGCAGGAACTATACAATTTTCCGGGATAAAAAGTAGCCTATGTTTTAATCTAGGGTACCAGCTATCTTCGTTTCAAATTTTATCCAAATCTATCCAGTCGTTTTAGCGTGAAGAAGTTTTTAGTGAAGAAGTAACAAACATACAAACAAAAATAATACACACTCACTCACATCGTCACATCGTCACATCATCTCATCGTCACATCTTCACAAACTTTCGTATTTATAATATTAGTAGGATAACTAGACCAGTTGTAAAATTTTATAGCGGTTGATTATTTATTAAACAAATCACAAAAACTTTTATTATCATTTTATTCAGGTTATTTAAAAACGACAGTTACTGGTAAGTGCTTACTATGAACATAAGACCTTCTTACTTACTGACTTAAGACAATCGTCATTGGGGCCTACACACGTCATTGCTGTTAGTGAAAATGTCATTGTGGATACAGTTCGTCATTGTAGGTCACTACTCTTTTATTTTAATCTCAAATATCTAGCTAAATAATGTTTTTCATGAAGTGCCTCCCATATAAAACTTTAATATTAAACTTAAAGTATCATTTAAGTGTCATAATGAAGTCCTAGGACTAAGATAACTTTAGGCACAAAATTTGTTCGGGGAGAATTTTTCTGAGGAGAACTGCCCGACCCTGCCACAGTCAGCAGGGCTAGACGGGGTTTTCTTTTTAGGACTCATTTTTGCAATTTTTTATGTGTAAATATAGGTTTTTTATAGATAGTTTTAGAATAGATATATAGGTTTTTAGGATTTAAAGTGTTTGTATGTATTTTAACTAAAAAAGTTGCATTCATTTATTGAATGAAGCGGGACGTGAATGTCTATATTTATGAGCAAAAAATAGTGTTTTTTTTATTTATGTAGGTATGCTAGTATAATTATAGCAATGCACTACTTAGCGAAAAATATTTTAAATCGGATTTCACCTGTAGAGTTCACGAGGAAGTTTCAGGTGAAATTTATTATTTGTCAAGAATTAAGTTTTAGTACCTAGAAGAAATTAGTTGAAATATAACGATAATAAATGAAAGTGTGGGAAAGTTGAAGCTGCCTGGGATACGAATTTTAATTTTACGCGCAAGAAGCCGCAAACAGCATCTACTTATATAATAACATTAAATTAAAAATAATAAAGCGCGGGGACGCATTAATAATTCAATTTTATGCCAAAAATAACGTACTTACATCATTTTGGAAAAGAGCTGATACTTTTCATACCACTGGGCCTATCTTTACCAAACACGACTAAAAACTATTACAAGAAAACTGGCTTTCGAATGAAAAAAAACTGCATCGAAATCGGACCATCCGCTTGAGAGCTACGATGCCACAGACAGACATACAGACATCAATGTCAAACTTATAACTCCCCTTTTTTAAGCTGGGGGTGAAAAACTAATTAATTTCACGGAACCACTGCAAAAATAAGCTTGCGAGTCGGACCGTAAATATTTTGCCGACACTCATTTTTTCGATGATTCTTTTTTGCCGACTATACTGTTGATTTGTATGCGTATAACTAAGTATGCAAATTTGAGACTGCGTTGTGAATGAAAAATAGTGTCCTTTATGCCCTTTGAAATGGCTGTTGTATGTAAAACAAGGGTCAATGGACGGATGATAGTAATGTCATCGCGACCTTTGTTATTAAATATATTATTATGTACGATGATGATCTACGGTCATGTTTTGTATGCTACTAATATTATAAATGCGGAAGTTTGTGAGTGAGGATGTGAGTGAGTGTGTTTGTTTGTTCCTTCTTCAATTTTTGCTGAAATTTGCGGCATGAACAGGCTGTTTGTTTTGATTGCGTTGGCTTAGAAGTTTGATTTTTTCACAGCTCCAAGGGGCAGTGGACCTGAGTATTTAATGTAAATTTCAGCTTAATACCTCCACGCGTTCCTGAGAAAAAGGGTCTTGACTTGACAGACGGACGGACGGACATAAAAGTGATTCTATAAGGGTTCCGTTTTTTCCTTTTGAGGTACGGAATCCTAAAAACAAAAAAAAACTTACATAAGAAGTTTAATTTTTAGCAAAAACTACAGATACCTACCAGTTGCTTGTCTTCCCGCACAGATCGAGGGTATGGGCCAAAATCTTAAGAATCTTGTTATAGGCGATGCGGCTAGCAACCCATCACTATTTTGATTTCCCTTTCCACCTATACGCCCTCTAAACGTGGCCTTTAGGTCTTGTTACCTTGAGCTCTGTCTACCCCGTAAGGGATAAAGACGTGATTAACGTATGTATGTAAAAAAAGGTGGGTCCTTTTTTATAAAGCTACAAATTACAAATTACAAGCGGAAGTCTCTTTCTGACCCTATGTGTTAGATAGAGACTTCCGCTTGTAAATTGTATCTTTTAGCTTCATAAAATAGGGCCCTGCTGCTTTCTTGGTTTATCTTTTAGAGTATAGTACTGAAAATCTTTCCGAACGATTCTTATCGGCATCGGCGCTAAGAGTCGAAATAGGACCCCAGACTTAAACCCTGGTTAGCCGGTAATTAAAACCACCGTACTCCGATTAAAGATTGCTATAATGCGAGTGTTCTGGAACTTATTGGCCGGCCCTTGAAAAAATCGACGGGTGGTGCAAGTCAAAAGCGATTGATTACATACACACACACAAATCACGTCTTTATCCTACAGGGTAGACAGAGCTTAAGGTAACAAGACGTAAAGGCCACGTTTAGCGATTGATTGCATTAGGTATTTACAGTCATCATCTTCTCTTGGCCGTGTCCGGCTACAGCGACTGATTCCTAACGCTGAGTGCGACGTTGATGTGCTCTCAGGTGACTGACGTAGCCGATTTAATTATAGTGTATGTATTTACAGTAGAGTGCTTTGATACAGCCATCACGTCAAATATATGACTGAATGTCACCGGCATTATTGTTTATGGTTATGGCATTAAGGTGTACCTAGTACCTATATATGTTTTTGACATCTTAGTACCATCCATCCATCCATCCATCCATCCATCGTACATCGTACTCGCTAATCCTGCCGCTAAGCAGCAGTGCTTGCACTGCTGTGTTCCGGTGTGGAGAGTAAGACAGCCGGGGAAATTACGGGCACAAGAGGCATTTCATCTAAGTCCTCTAGGTTGGCAACGCATCTGCAATCCCTCCGGGGTTGCGGGTGTCTATGGGCAGTGGTGATCGCTTACCATCAGGTGACCCACTTGCACGTTTGCCTTCCTATTCACATAAAAAAAAAATAGTAACGTACGTATTTATGCCCTTGACTGTACAGTCCGTGACATCTCAGGATGCCATTTGGGTTTAGTGTACCTATCGGTTCGTGTATCGGTTGCTTCAGGTATCAAACCCATAAGAGTGAGTAAGACAGCAAGATAAACCCAGGCATTCTAAGAGCTCTTGGAGTGTACGCGTATGAAAAACCGTTTATTGTACAAAAAATACATGAAAATAACGAAACATGAGTACGAAGGCGACCTTATCCCTATAAGAGATTTTTTCCAGTTAGCGTTCGGACGATTGACAGGACGTATTAAGCAAGAACATCCATAATGTGTGTTTGTGTATGCTCTTATATTTATGTGTCTTGCTAAAAGGAATAAATGTCTTCTTTCTTTCGGTCAAGGTTTTTTAAAATCGCTAACCGCTACATTCACACCTTGTCCCACACGCCCTACGCCAAATGAACAGTCGCTGGCGCAGCCTCGAAAAGTGATAAACTGGCAATTCCCTTTTATCTGATTTTAATTCTTTTAAATAATTACCTGCGATCCAGGGCTTAATGCGAACCTTAACTTAAGTTTATTCGAGGCGATTTAAAGCCTGCCATTTTTGATTAGTTTTTGCCAATCGTATTAATTAAGTTATGTACGCTTTTCAATTTAGGTTAGAATGAGTCAGTAAAAATTAGGTAATGGTACGAAACTTAGCCATGCCATGTTCGAAAAAAAAAACATGTGCCAGAAAATCATTTTCTCACTGTAACAAATTAATATTCAATAAATAATAACGGATTCGATCGCGATAACAAAACCTATTATTCTCCTTCATTGAAAAGTTATTCTAAACATTAATTTATCAAAGCAAGCATAAGTTAGAAAAGTCATTTGGCCAAATGATAATTTGAGGAAAACAAAATGAAGAAGTGATAATTTGGCGAACGGTTTTCGCCGAAACTGCCCTACGGAAAGAGAGCCCGTCATCAAAGCAGAGGACAAGATCCAGTAAAAACTAGATAGATAATTCCGATCACAATTCAGTATGAAATAGTTTTCTCACGGCACTACCTGCCATTATAACTGCGCTTTTACGATGGATCATTGGCCATCGATCACCGCCATTTGCATTTACATTTGACAGCGAGCGTCGCGAGGCTTCATAAAAAACTGAACACAAAGCTTTTTGTCTATGCTGTTAAGTAGTATTTTTATTCTGCAAACGAGCAAGTGCGTAAGCTGACGGTAAGAGACCACCGGGTCTTCCGATGCGTAGCCTAGCCCGTATAGAGTTGATAGCCTAAGGTAACAAAATCTAAAGGCCACGTTTAACGTGATTGTGGGCGTATAGGTGGAAAGGGAAATAAAATAGTAATGGGTTGTTAGCCGCATCGCCTATAACATGTTTGTTTTTCGCTCATTCCCTCGAACGGCTACCGTAGGTTCTGTTTTCAGTATAGCCAGAGATATAGATGTAAATAGCCTTTGCTGCTTACCATCAGGTGACCAACTTGCTCGTTTGCCTTCCTATTCATATAAAAAAAAACTTCACTTTTACTTTGGAAACATCAAATAAAAACTGAAGATGACTTAACTTAATCACACAAACGGATAACTCACGTATAAAAGTCGAGTGATGCTCCACATGTTTCGGACTAGTTCGTAGTCCTTCCTCGCTGCCAG
Organism: Pandemis heparana; assembly: GCA_963854515.1. NCBI lineage: Eukaryota > Metazoa > Arthropoda > Insecta > Lepidoptera > Tortricidae > Pandemis > Pandemis heparana. Next base: position 2,523,173 of record OY978016.1, on the reverse strand, counting down.
CGCTCCAAGTGCAAGGACTACGAACTAGTCCGAAACATGTCGAGCGTCACTCGACTTTTATACGTGAGTGATATCTGTCCCAATATCCCGTTTAGCGGGTTATTGTGAAGGGGTGCGTTTGGGGATTGCTTCAGGAAAACAATAAGTGGTTTTACAATTTTATAAAAAAAAAAATATAGGTTCCCCATTACACCCTAAAGGACAATAATTTAAGTAATAGGGGTTCGTAAAAGTCTCTAGGCACTAGGTAAAGTTCGCTTGTTGCCGGACAGAACACTCCCCTGGTATCTCGTCTCCGGGGCGGCTCGATGAGGGCGGCTTCGAAGAGGGGCGTAAGCGTCGTCCTGCAGTGATCCAGGAACAGGAGACGGTGCGAGTGCGGCGGCTCTCAGCGACCCGACCAGGCTTAGCTTCCGGGGTTGAAAAGGCTGTCTAGTTTTTTGGGTCTTCAAGGCCTTCAGAGTTTTCAGACTTCAACAGAGTGTATGGCAGGCGTGGACTTTTATATGTGTAGTTATGATTGAGTCTCAAGGTAGTTTCTTCATATTATAAATCTACGTGTATCGAATGTGTGTAAATAAATGTTTCTCTCTCTTTCTTATGTTGAAAATGACTTAACTTGACCAATAGAAGACTGAAATGCAAGATCTACATTGTAACCTAAATGTTGTAGTTTCTTTCGATAATTAATTGACCCCATTAGGTTATAAAAGTTACGATATACAGGTGACTTATATTAAAAATATTACCAATTATTAACCGTTGTAATTGATTATATATTTTTTAATTATAATTTAATGGTGGCATTAAGTAGCTTATCTAAAGTAGCTAGTTTATGGGTTGTTTTAGCACTTTATGAAGTTTATTTTTGCTTTTAGTACTTGTACTTCGGTTGGTACATAATAACAAAATATTTATGCCATCATGGTACTTACACAAGATACTTAACTTTCACCTTTGACTTATTCTTCAAGTTGTAAGCATACATTGTAATTGTAATCCTTAAATGTAATTATTACCATTATTATTAACTAGCTGTTGCCAGCGACTTCGTCTGCAAAGAATTCGTTTATCGCTATCCTGCGGGAACTAAGCAATTTTCCGGGATAAAAAGTAGCCTATGTGCTATTCCAGACTTTTCTCTATCTATGTGCCAAATTTCATCCAGATCCGTTGGGCCGTTCTGGCGTGATTGAGTAACAAACAAACAAACAAACATCCATCCATCCATCCATCCATCCATCCATCCATACTTTCGCATTTACTCAACAATAAAACACTTCAAAATACAATCTTCCAGGGTGTATTTGTGACATTTCAATGAATAATAATTTAAAGTGAGTAATAATGATGGCGGCATAATTTTATCTTATCTTTAAGTTTACAACGCATCTAAAATTAAATTAAATCCCTTCAAAAATCGAACGCGATTCATTCGTATTTCAAAATAAACTCTTAGAGGATCCTGATATCCTGGTACTTAAACTCTCCCTCCGTCTTACGCCTGACGCGAGTTTAACATTTTGTACCTTCCCCTCCCAAAAAGCGTTCAGCGCCGCTCAAGAAGTTATCACTTCAAAAATCTTATTTTTGTTGTAATTTGAAATGTCAGAAACTTGCACTAGAGTACCAATTTACCGAAGATGGAGGTAGTGATGCGGACGGACACATAAGGTACATTCACTTTATATTACAGCCTGTAATTGAAGTTCGTATCTAGCATCACAGCGGGCAGATGCCGTCCAGTAGGCGACCCGCCCCCGCCGTTGATTATACGAATTACACTCGGCCTTCTCTCCAACAAAACGACGAGTTCGATCTACTGACGCGGTGTTATGTGGTGCTTGGATGTCGTATATAAAACTATAAACATAAATCACGTTTTTATCCCTTACGGGGTAGATAGAGCAGGCCAAGAAGACTGCGTATTAATGCGGGAATTTTCCGGGATAAAAAGCTATGTGCTATTCCAGACTTTTCTCTATCTAGCCGAATTTCATCCAGATTCGTTGGACCGTTCTGGCGTGATTGAGTTACAAACAAACATCCATCCATCAATCCAAACTTAACGGTATGTATGTACATACCGTCACGCCTCTTTCCCACAGGGGTAGGCAGAGACTACTTTGTTCTACTTGCTACGACCCTGACATACCTCTTTCGCTTCATCCACATTCATCAAGATCTAATAATATTAATAATATTAGTTAGATGGCGATAAGCATAATAAAACGCTTCTGTCTTTCGCCGCCATATTTTGTATATTAAGTCTCGCTATACCAGGTACAGTTAGCTTGATATTGGTGAGCCCACAATACCTCATTAATAAACGGGGTGTGGCGGACGGACGGACGGACGTCTCCCGCTGAAATTAATTAGATACGCGCTGCGTGCTGTATGTACAGTTCGCAGGAAATATGCGTAGTCTGTGTGTTCTTAGTATGCTTACTGTAGGTGTGCAAGATTGCACCTTTTTAGATCTTTTTTACTCTTTTTATTGTTTATGGTTTTTTGACTTTGATTATACTTTTTGTTTCTACAAGGAAAACCAGTGCCTTTTTGTTGTAGCCTTAAATAGTAGGCTTATTGTCTAACTCGCTCGCAATCGCTATCGTTTTCATTTTTACAGTTCATATATGGGCTGACAATTGGCATCGGAATCAGCTAGCTGTCACATTCATACAAGAACTGTCAAAATTAATACGATGGCGATTGCGAGCGAGTTTACGTAATAAGTTTACAGGTTTGTCTTGCTGTCTCAGTCTCACAGTCTCAGAATATATAAAGTTTAAAATGTATTTATTTATTTTATTTATTTATAAGCCTTTTTTATTCCGAATTCGCTTCAATTTCAGAAAATACATGTTGTTGTTGTTGTTGTTGTTATTGTCGTTTATTTTTGTATTTGTTTATTAAATTGTCGCGAAATTGTTAATTGTTTAAAATGTATAATGGATTAAAATACATAATGGTTCAGTAATGGTGGTATAGCTATTAGCTAGATGAAAATTTTTGATAGCTTATTATATAGTTTGGTTTAGGTTAGGTTTAGGTTATTGACAACATTTCATTTTTATAACACCTGAAAATGTATATATGGTTCGAAAGGATTTTGCCTCCTGATCACTGCAATATGTTTATATAATTTGAATATCGCTTATTATAAAAAATAAAAAATAATTAAAAATATGTCCTAATTTTACCAAAACTACCACAGGATAGTTGAAACGCCTTTGCTTTTTTCACGAGAAAAAAATAACCGATCATAATTTTGTATTTTTGACAACTTCAAAGTACAAGGGGGGCAACTCTGAAATTCTATTTTCGAAGTTCGTTGCATACCTTCTCACTCACTCTCAAGATAATGACTATTAGTATGAGCGGAACAGCACGAAGCGAACCTCGAAAATCGAATATTGGAGAATAGGGCCTGACATTGACAATTTGAAATTAACGTCAGTTTTTTTTTCTATAGAGAAAATACAAAGGGATAAGTGTGTATTCTGTGATAGTATCGGAGTTACGCCCTTTCAGAATAAGCACAAATTAATAAATTAATTATAAATTAAATACAAGCCCTAGCGAAAAAATTAAACTGTCAGCATGTTCATCTTTTCAAACAAAATACAGACGACCATTAAAATAATAGGCTCAGAAATATGAAATGTTGTCAATTCTGTTAGCCAGTTTTTACCTGCTCGTTTTGGAAGTCGGTTAAAAAATGCAGGGATAATATTCGTGCCGAGTGTACCAGGTGTGAGCAGGAGATCCTATGTTATTATTATGTACCAAGATAATCTATGAAACTCGATGCACAGTAAATTTGCAGAAACAGTAAGAACTAAGGATAAAAAAAGTAAAAACGTGACCCTATTGCTAAGACTTCACTGTTCTTCTTTCTGTCTGTCTGTCACGATCTCATCATCATCATCATCATCTCAGGAACCGTGATAGCTAGACAGATAAATGTTCACAGATGATAATATATATTTCTGTTACCGCTATAAAAAAAATACTAAAAACAATATTTTTATGTCTGTTTGCCCATTTATTTTGTAAATGACTACAAAAGTGGTGATAAGTACAAATATCAACTAAAGCTGACTTAAAAATAACTTAATAAAAATAAAACTTATGCTACAAATTATAATAAATTTCGACCCTTAGATAGGGTCCTCATCACGCAGGCAGCATTCTTGCAACCGCCTGATGAAATATTCTAAAATAATTCTTAGACGCTCTGCAGTGTAATAAACACTATTAAAAATTATCCGCTCAGCGTAAATTCTTACACGGCGCATCGCTTAGCGAGCGTATACACGGAAACCTCATCAGCGCTGCGTACGCGCAGCTTCCTCGGCTTGGCACTGGCGATCGCTACTGAGCGAGTTATTATTGAGCTACAATAGAATCTTAGGCGGTGTGGATGGCTATTGAATCGCGGCAGAACTTATCATTATTATCGTATATTCAAAACGAATCATTAAAATTTCGGTATAGATCTGTTGTTACCATGTTATAGACGATGATACTAGCAACCCATCACTATTTCATCTCAGTGCACCTCTATAATCCTTAAAGGGGTATGCCAGTTAAACATGAAGTTTTTATTTGCTATCCCGTGGGAAAAGTGTAAAAATCTTTTTTTATTGCGGCTCTATGATTGTAAGGAATACCTCTGCTGAACATTATGTCTATATTTCCTATCCCGTCCTTTTATCCCGTGGGAAATACTCTAACTTAAACACTAAATACAAGGGAAATTATCTAAATTTTAGCTAGGTCTAAGCGGAATAGACCTGACACAAAATTGCGGTGTAAAGTTGAGAGCACACTGGCGTATAAAAATACATAACTACATACATAAAAACACGTCTTAATCTCTTACGGGGTAGACAGAGCGGGGTAACAAGACCTGAAGGCCAGATGTAGCTTGATTGTCGGCGTGTTTATAGAAAGGAGAATCAATATAGTGATGAGTTGGGTTCACTAACGTTTGACCTAAAAATGATTGACAAAATGATCATTTGATAAACTTTCAATATCTGATAAACCGTAAACTTTTTTAAAAACTTATAAAACAAACCTAACTTACCCTAACGTGAGCCACGCATAAAGGTTTTAAGATTTTTAAAAAAGTTAACGGTTCATAAGATATTTAAATTTTGTCAAATGATAATTTTGTAAAATGATGCTTTTGTCAATAATTTTTAGGTTAAATGGAAGGACACCGATGGGTTGCTAACCGCAGCGCCCGTAACGTGATTACTAAGATTTTCGCACATTCCCTTGATGGGCTTTTACCATCTGCGCAGGAAGAGAAGCAACTGGTACATTCTATTTTCTTTGCTCCCAGACCAGCGTGGAGTCAAAAAAGCGGATAAAAATAATTTAAAAATCGCAACTTATTTAAATACTGTTATGAACTGATCTCATTTTCATTAATATTTTAATTATTGTTGTGACAGAATCATAGCAAGTGGAATAAAGTTGTTTCTAAATAGCATGGCGGTGCATATGTAAAGAGTGTTCTTGACAATTTGTTTTTTTTTGCAGGTATGTTTGTTGGAAACAAGAATTGAAAAAAGCAGGTGGGTAAGTTTTTTTAATAGGTCTTTTGAAACAGGGACCTAAACTGAAAGAGACGTAAGTACTGAGAAATTTGATAATCAAGCGTGTCAAACATGATTTTTACTAGTTATTATTAACTCTAGTACCATTATGTAATCCGGAAAACCTTCATTACTCGAAGCATAAAACATTAACTGTATACAGCACGTTTTAAATCGACCAGCTTTAGTAAACGACCGACGAAAGGAGGTTAAGCGTTAAGAAATATTGCGGATAATGCTATGATCACACCCCGTGTAATGGGGTTGTGTGAACTTGGCCTTATGAGACGTTTACATGTGACCTTCATTCATACAATGTATGGAAAGTATCATATAAATTGCTGCTCTTAGCTTCTAAGATTTATCTCCGGGAATGAAGTACTTTCTTCCATGCTGCTGCTGGTCTAAATAAAAAACATAGAATGTACCCAGTTGCTTCTCTTCCCGCGCAGATGGTAGCCCAGGGAGTGGGCAAACATCTTAGGAATCATGCTATAGGTGATGCGGCTAACAACCCATCACTATTTGGATTCTCCTTTCCATCTATACGCCCACATTCATAATAAACGTGGCCTCTAGGTTACCTTAGGTGCTGTCTACCCTGTAAAGGATAAAGACGTGATTTATGTATGTATACATGCATATCTATGCTGCAATCGACAATGAAAACCAGTCATACAATAAATGATATAACTAACAATGTAGCCAACGTATAAATTATAATGTATGATATACAAGCAACATAACTGATACTACGGAAGTGATGCATGTAATTTGTACGATAGATTTAATGGATGTATCGGACATTAATAATGTGCCAGTGTTTTATGGACTCGCGTTTTTTAAAGTCACAGTTGCAATAAGAAAGATTTTCCAAACACAAAAAAATAAAGTATAATTTCTCGCTTTTGTCTATAAATCAGTATCAGTGGTGACTCTATCCATTTCGTAAATTTTAAACTGTACTTTCAAATAAATAAGTTAATCAACCGTTGTTGCCTAGGGTGCACACTCTCCTCCCCTTAAGGCTTTGTGACCGTAAGTCGATCACGCGAAGATATCTCACTCCTGACCGGCTAGCACGACAGCGCACAAGAGTCGCGTCGCGCGCGATAGATTGCCCATCTCTTTCTATCACGAACAGTAAGAAAAAGACGGGCAATCTATCTCGCGCGCGACGCGACTCTTGCGCGCTCTCGTGCTAGTCGTGCTGTACAGTTATCCTTTAATATTTTCAAAGTAACATGACAGACGTCATCGTCCTCACCACAGAGCATAGAGCACGGCCCACAGAGCAGCAATACCATAAACAAAACAACATGGCCGCCGTGTACGTACATAAACCGAGCCGGGGGGCAAGATAAGAGCCATTTGCATTTAGCTGGTTGTATGTGTGACATGAAGGATGTTGAGGACGTTGCCGTGTTGGCTGGTTCTTGTGTTATGGCACTTATGACAGACACATACACTAACATAAGACACGTCAGACTTATGACGGCTAGAGGGTGTAAAGCTGACGCTGTTGCTTCTGTTAAGAGGCTGACAACACCTAATTTTGTTGAAATTGATGTTATTTAAGCACTTTTTTAAGAAAAACTACATACAAACAAAATACAAAAAAATTATATTGATAATTTTCGTCATATTTCAAACACGATAGACGGACTCGATACATAATTGAGCAAAATCGGCTCGATAGAAAATAATTGCAAAGATTGGTCTTATAATCATCATTAAGCGGTTCTATTTCTATATTTTTTCGACGTATGGGTCTGCAATTGAAAACATGAAGCCAACATATTCATACCTACACGGCTAACGAGTCATATTTCACAAATAATCCATACTTTTTTTCATTTCTTCTTATTTGTGTCTTTGCAAGATTTTAGACGCGCGCCAAGCTGCCGGAATAGTTTCTTCTCTTTCACTCACAGACACGCGAACCGTATGTGCGAAGAGTGGCGCTGCTCAAGGTCATTTGCTATTGACAGCGCCTTAAAACTAGCTGGTTAAATAAATAAAGATGTCTATTGTGACGCTACCCACAAATGATAAGCTTTACTTTGCTATCTCCACGATATACTGGAATACTCCGGGAGTTGCGGACGATTTTTTATCTTACACCGCTTTTCAATTTGCCTAACCCAACGCAACGCATTAGGGTGCGACCACACCGCCGTTTAAAAAACGGTGACGTTACGGAATCGCAACAAAATGTATGAAGTAACGGTGAGAAAACGTGACGCATACGACACGTCACTGCGTATACGCGGCGGTTTGGTCGCACCCTTATACATAAAAGCTGATGGGTGGAAAGACAGGAATGGAAAATATTTAAAAAAAAATGACTGGGGATACCTACTTAGAATCGATAACAGAACACATTCTAACAGTATTTAGATTTTTTTTGTCTGTTTGTCTATGAGTACGTCACATGAAAACGGCTGAACGGTCAGCGGCCAGGTGATTTTCTTAACAGATAAGCTACTTTTTACTCTGGAAAATTGCATAATTCCCGCAGAATAGCGATAAATATGTCAATTGCTAATTCTACGCGGACGTAGTCGCGGGCAGAAGCTAGTTTTATATGTAGTGATAAAATTTACATTAAACACAAATACCTTTGAGCTTGAATTCCAATCAGTATGTGGTTTGAATAACATATTTTATGGTTTCTAAGGTCTAGGTGATGAATCACTTAAACAGAGTAAGATTAATGCTAGTTCTATCAACTCTTCAGTGATATAACAGTAAAAATTAAATACTTAACTAAACTTCAAAAATGGATCGCTTTTTTACTTTCCAAATTGATTGTTTCGAGGCAAGGCATAGCTTCACCCGGCCTCACTTAGTCTGCGGAACTCTTAATTAACTTTTTATTTAATTACTGTTTGTGTCTAGAGACCTAGGAGAAACATTTTGTCGCCGGGTGAAAAACCTCTTGCTGGATAACCCTCGTTTATTCGGTAACAGAATTTATGATATAATTTTTTGACTTTATATTAAAACTAGCTGTTGCCCGCGACTTCGTCCGCATAGAATTCGTTAATCGCTATCCCGCTGGAATTTTCCGGGATAAAAAGTAGCCTATATGCTATTCCAGAGACTGGGTTGGCCCGTTCTGGCGTGATTGAGTAACAAACAAACATCCATCCATCTATCCATCCAAACTTTCGCATTTATAATATTAGTTAGATTTGCGTCTACTAAAGCGAGTCCTAACTAAAAGCGGCGATGAAAGCCTGCCATTTGTTATCAAAGATTAGCATTAACCCCATGACACCTATAGTAGTCATTTAACTATAGCACCGGTGATCTCGGGCAACTTTACTACCCACAATATATCGAATACATCAACGCTTAAGTAGGTACAGGCACTGTCCATACAAACAAACCATCGGAAAAAATATTCTATTACGGTGCGACCACACCGCCGCTTAAAAAACGGTGACGTTACGGAATCGCAATAAAATGTATGAAGAAACGGTGAGAAAACGTGACGCATACGACACGTCACTGCGTATACGCGGCGGTGTGGTCGCACCTTTAAATAAATAAATATCTTGGATATTTTATTGAATCAGGCGTTACTTTGCGGAGGTCCATTTCAATGAACTAAATAAAGATAAATATTTTGTGTTCATTTAAATATCTTGGGACAATTGACACCAATTGACCTAGTCCCAAACTAAGCATAGCTTGTAATACGGGCACTAGACAACGGATAAACATACTTATACAGATAAATACTTTATCCATACATACATACGTAAATCGTCTTTATCCCTTACGGGGTAGGCAGAGCCTAAGATAACGAGATCTTTAGGCCACGTTCAGGATTTCTGTGGGCATAGATGGAAAGAGTAAAAATAATCAATGGGTTGCTAGCCGCTTTGCCTATAAATCAATCAGCAACAACAAAAAAATCATGATAAAATATGTATTTCTTCCATGCTGGTCTGGAAGCAAAGATAAAACATAGAATGTACCAGTTGCTTCTCTACCCGCGCAAATGGTAAAAGCCCATCGAGGGAATGAGCGAAAATCGCAGGAATCACTATTTTGAATCCCCTTTCCACCTAACACCCACAATTACGCTAAGCGTTGTCTTTGCAACTCGCCCCCTTATTCATAAATGCTCTGTAGGCTTCTGCTAACTTAGCAATCGCTTGTACTTATCTGTCACTTTGACATTTACCTTTCACAGATAAGGACAAACGATTACTAAGTTCTTCTTCTTCGTTACACTCTTGACAGAGAGGTCGTGGTCGTCACGTCTGTACTCGTGACCCGCCTCACAATACGCCACCACTCGTCCCTGACAGCTGCCCTCCTGGTACACGTGTGCAAGGTACCGTCCACAGCTGCCTTGATCTGATCGGTCCATCTCATAGGCGACCTTCCGCGCGCTCGAGTACCTTCGACTCGACCCTGAACCACCAGCCACTGAATGGACCCATCATCACGCCGGGATATGTGCCCAAAAAAGGTGAGAATGCGCGCCTGTACGATGAATGACAGACGCTGCTTAATGTTGCTAAGTTAGCAGAAGCCTATAGAACGTTTATGAATAAGGGAGTAAGGGAGGGGGGGGATGTGGAGCGCAGAGCCCGAAGACTCATTGGGGATGCTCCAATGGTCGGAGCCAGACTGCAAAGCCTTGAGCATCGTCGCAGAGTGGCTTGTCTGGCTGTTTTCTATCGGATACACTTTGGAGATTACACGAGCTTATTCCACCATCTCCCTTCCACCACCGTACGACTAGACGGGGCGAGCGACTTCACCCTTATGTTGTCAGTATTTCGAGTTCTCGCACGAAGCGCTTCGCTTCATCTTTTATACTGCGGACTGCTAAGGAGTGGAATACGCTTCCATCGTCTGTCTTTCCGGATAAGTATAACCTGGGACTATTCAAATCCAGAGTGAACAGGCTGTTACTGAACCAGTGAGCTACATCATCGGCCTCATCTGCACTTACCATCAGGTGAGATAGAGGTCAATCGCTGGTCAGTTTATAATAAAAAAAAAAAAAGGTGGTTAGGCTCTGTCTACGCCGTAAGAGACACAGACGTGATTTATGTGTACCTTTCCTAATGACTGTTTATCTTAACTTTTTAACTTTCTTTATCATTCTAAATATCAAGATATCCTAAAGGCAACAAGAATCTAGATCACATTTGTAATACTAAAGGAAATCAGGCTTAACGTCGACAATTGCCAGAGGCTCCGATCAGAGTCGGATTTCCATAGGATTTGTCGTGGCGGGCACTTAAGGCTAGCCACCTGAATAATAGCTGCGCAGGATTATCTGGTGACAGCATAATGGTGTTGCTTCCTGGTTGACACCAAATATGTAAGGGAAGTATGAATAAGCTTGTGTATGGGAAGTTGGATTTGATACTGAGTTGTATGTAAAGTCGCCAACAGAGCCACATTGCAACATTAAGGGACTTTTACGTCATTTTTGAGCACTTAGAATCTCTTACCTTGACAATGGACCCGTAGATGGTTCGAAACGAGTGTATTTGTGTGGTATAGGGGATAGCTAGGTTAGTGGTATAGTGCCTTGGTGTAAGTTGAAAAGTAGAGTAAGATAAAAAAAACTCGGGGAGTTACGGACGGTTTTTTATTTTACCCCGCTTTTGAACTTACCCCAACGCGCTATATTTATGTAAGTATGTGCACAGCATACATATAAGCTAAAGCAGTAGGGAATCTACGAACAAAACGGTCGAAACGGACGCACAAATAGACGCGCGCTTCTACACGGCCCCTAAGCGGATCTCGCGGTGCTGTCAGTCGCGCGTGGCGCATTGAGACGAGCCGTCATTTTTTCGTTTTAAATATGCCAAGAGCGTATTGCGCAGTGTACGGCTGCTTGAACTCGGCTTCTTCAAAACCGGAGCTTCCCAATAGTTTATTTTCAGAAAGCTATTCATTCGGATGAGAATTTTTATACAATAAAATAACAGAGCTTTCCGAACGTGTCGTAGCAGGCGAAAGTATTTCTTTAGTAAGTAATATGTAATACTTACCTACCGACAGATAAAAAATCTTAAACTGTTGAAGTTTATTTTTTAAACACCCTATTTTATTTAAAAAATAGTTAATTCATTCGATTATTTAATTAATATAGAATCCAAATAAACGTTTATTTCTCTTTTACACAAATTACGGGTGCCAACCCTAATACTCTTGATTAAGTGTAGCTAGTTACTCTAAAACAGGCCTTACCAGCTGAGATTATAGCGCTAACTAGACAAAAAAAAAATCTATTTAACAAAAAATAAATTGACAACCCTAACGCTTTATTGGAGCGTAGGTACTTATTTAAAAAAGTAGGCCTAGCTTCCCTACTGCTTTAGCTTATATATATACTGTGGTATGTGGCAGCAGAGGAGGGTGGACTTACTTGTAAAACAGAACTGTGTTCCGGCGATGAGAGTTAGACAGATGAAATTACTGGCAGAAGAAATACTCCATCTTAGCTCTCGAGGCTGTCAACGTATCTGCAATTCTACGAGCTAATGATGTCCATAGACGGCTTAAAAAAATAATTTTTGTGGAAATAAATAAAAAAAAACTGCGTTTTCGCACTATCTTATTCCACTTGGCCAATATACGCTTCTACTAATTATTAATCGTTGATATTATAAGAACTAGTCAACTCAGAGTACAGAGTTAACAAATAACGAGTGTACCGTTACTTACCTGTTTTTTGCAATAAAACGTTAGTCGTCTTTATTACTACCCGATAAGTGCATCCGATATCGGTGCAACGAGTTAATTGCTGTGTGACACATGGCCGGTAAGGTTGACAAACCAGAAACTCTACCTACTTCAAAGAATACTTTAAAAAGGTAATACTTTGATGCCTATGCTCATTTTGGAATGTTTTTCTGCAATGTGGACGTTTTTAATTTCAAAAGCTATGCATCTAAAAGTTCGTCATACGATTGACGACTACATAAAAAATGTTATATAGGTGTGAAAAAAATTAAGAGCAAGTGTCAGGCAAATTATCTACTAAAGACTAGCTGTTGGTCGGATTTACCCCGTTTTACGATAGAACATTCCGTGAGTTCTTAGAATGACATTCTGGTTTCGGGTATCATCGATCGATTTAAGCACCCAACCCACAAGAGTGAGTGAGAAAGATAATTATTTTCGTTGTGACTCTAGGCAGCTACGACCTTTCACATGTTTATCGCTATCCGTCCAGTCGTTTCAGCGTGAAGTAGGAACAAACATACACACTCACGCTCTCACTAACATCGTCACAAACTTTCGTCGAGTTTCGTTGTGTTTAAACAGTCGCAGTTGTCCGCTCAGCACGTCTAACACGACAGCGCACAAGAGTCGCAACGCGCGCAAGATAGATTGCCCGTCTTTTTCTTACTGTTCTTTTTAGAAAGAGACGGGTAACCTGTCTCGCTCGCGAGTCGTGACGCGACTCTTGTGCGCTGTCGTGCTAGCCGGGCTGGTCGACCGTGTCCCGCGGAGCGACTAACTCATTTAAGGCCAGTCGCGACACTTATTTACGACAGCGACTATACGTCGTCACTTTCGCCTTAACTCGTTCCAATCGATTATGTAAGTGCGCGGGAGTCGTCAATAAATTATAAAGCGACAAGAGGTATCTATAATAAAGTCTCTATTCAGACTAATTTTCAAATGCTGGTCTGTGAACTGAGAGAAACATAGAATGTATATATTGCTTTTTTTTAATCCAAAATCATAAATCATAAATCATAAATCCGCAGGAATCATGTTATAGGCGATGCGGCTAGCAACTTATAACTATTTAGTACATATTGCCTCAGGTTTACTTGATAACGTAAAGACACCATGATTATTCTTTACAAAAAATTGTACATACTTCATATATATACATTTTTTTATGTGAATAGGAAGGCAAACGAGCAAGTGGGTCACCTGATGGTAAGCGATCTCCACTGCCCATAGACACCCGCAACCCCGGAGGGATTGCAGATGCGTTGCCAACCTAGAGGACTTTGATGAAATGCCTCTTGTGCCCGTAATTTCCCCGGCTGTCTTACTCTCCACACCGGAACACAGCAGTGCAAGCACTGCTGCTTAGCGGCAGGATTAGCGAGTAAGATGGTGGTAGCGATCCGGACGGACCTTGCACAAGGCCCTACCACCCGCAAATTACACATTGTATTGAGGGTAAAAGTTTGTCCAAATAGGACAGTTAAGAATGAACAGACTTTAAGATAAACATACAAACAAACACATACACAAATCACGGTATTTACCTTACGGGGTGGACAGAGCCTGAGATAACAAGATCTGAAGAAGAATAAATAATTAATAAATAAATAAATAATAATAAATAAATATTAGGGAACAATTCACACAAATTGACCTAGTCCCAAAGTAAGCGCTAGTAAGGCTTGTGTTATGGGTACTAGACAATGATATACATACACTTATATAAAGAAATACATACTTTTATAGATAGAATCATCCATAACTCAGGAACAAATATTCGTGCTCATCACACAAATATTTGCCCTTACCAGGATTCGAACCCAGGACGCTTGCTTCGCAGGCAGGGTCACTATCAACTAGGCCAACCGCGTCGTCATGATTGTAGGCTTATTAGGTGGAAATGGGAATCTTTAAAATACCTTAGGATAATTCATGGTAAACGCCAATCGTGTATAAAAAGAGTTGAACGACATTGCAATCCAAAGCAGACGGTATTTATGTGGAATATCGAAAGTAGAGTAATTCACACTTAATGAGCTATGGTACTAATATGAAACTCGTTTCCACAAGATAAACAGGGTTGCCACTATTGCCAGCCCTTACAAAAAATAGTGGTTTAGAATATTCCATGCTGGTCTGGGATAGGAGAAAAGAAAAAACATAGAGTGTACCAGTTGCTTGTCTCCCCGCGCTGATGGTAAAATCCCATCGAGGAAATGCGTGAAATCTTAGGAATCTTTTATAGCCGATGCGGCTAGCAACCCATCACTATTTTGATTCTTCATTCCACCAATGGCGTCCGCGGACCGGGAGACGAGCTGTTGGTAGGCCTCCAACAAGATAGAGCGACGACCTGATCAGGATCGCGGGATCTCGGTGGATGCGGAAGGCACAGGACCGGTCCGAGTGGAGAGCCTTGGGGAGGCCTATGGCCAGCAGTGGACGTCTTTCGGCTGATATGATGATGATGATGATTCCACCAATACGTTCACAATCATAATAAACGCGGCCTATAGCTCTTGTTACATTAGGCTCTGTCTACCCCATAAAGTAAAGAATAAAAACGTGATTTATGATGTATGTTTAAGTTTAAGTAAGTACAATTTATCATCATTTCACGTTTATTCCGTGCTGATGTATCATAAATGAATCACATTTATTTATTTATTTGTCCTTATCTGTGATAGGTAATGTCAAAGTGACAGATAAGGACAAACGATTGCTAAGTTAGCAGAGGCCTACAGAGCGTTTGTGACTAAGGTGGTAAGTTATTTGGACAACCCTGCTGGCGTTCAGTTACCGGCACTTTGATCGGCAATCACGGCAATCGTTCAAAGCGTCCGCCATGTTGGAGCTATTTCTACTTTTTAGGGGTAATTACGACAGGAACCAACTTTGCCTTATAATGAAGTTGTCGCGTTATTAATGAGACGTGAGGTTGATATGCCGTTTTTGCTGACATACCAATTTAGTTTGTAAATTGTTTGCTATTAGTTGTGCGTTCCACTTTGCCCCAATTAAAATGTATAAAGTGTCCTAGTTTCATTTGAGAATTAATAAAAATCTTTCTTAAGTCACTAACTCCAGTGGTTAAGTTGGTGCGTTGTCTGTAAGTCAATTACTTAGGTCTAATAAGTAAAATACCTACTGCAATCTACTAATTCTACTTACTAAAAACTGATAAATCCTAAAACATAGTAACATCATTTTTTTTTTAAGATCGCTCAAATTTACTTTACAGGCGTTCTAAAAAACGTTGAAAATGATTCTGACAATGTTTCTCGTATCCGATAGTTGGTTTTTATATTTAGATTTTTATATCTCTGCTGTTTAGTTTTTGTACGGTGCAGATAAGAATAAGAATAAGAATAAGAATAAGAATAAGAATCATTAAAGATAAAGATATTATGTCTAAGTCTCACGGTAATTATTTATCAAGCTTTTTCTATTTGATAATATCCTTGTAAACTTTTAATTGTTCGGTCATTCCAACATACTCCTACGCACTTTTTTAAAACTGACAAAAAACAAGTGTCAAAGTGACACATGCCTACATGACATTAATTAGGGGCCCTCTATACCGCCACTCGAATATAAACTTTATCCTAACACCATTTAAATTCAGTTTGGAATGGTAACAATTCCAGTTTAGTGCGGTCTCATTGCGCCATTGACAAAAGTTTTTCGTCGAACTGAAATCGACCCTAATGTTTTCGGGCACGGTTGGTTTTACAATGGCTTAGTGATTTCAATACATCGTTGACAAAGACCACCGATTGAGTGATTCAATCGATAAAAGATCGATATCGATACTGTATCGATTGGATCGATTTGGCTCGTTATACCGACATTGATTAGTAAGGATGCAGTGTTTTGTTTTTAGGTACGTAGTTATAAAAAAGAAGTATTTAAAAATGAATAAATAAATCACGTTGGGTAGAGACAGTGGCGACACTCGATACTAAATATGCAGTGTTTGTCACTCTGACATTTACCTTAGCCAGAAAAAGACAAAATATACCTCTTTCTCACAACAATTCCGCTGCAGTTTGTTTTCAATTCTTAAAACTTTTGCCGTTATTTTTTTCCCTTTAAGCATAAAAAAATAATAATTGCAAGATTTATAACTGGCTTAAAAATTATCATTGTCGTCAATGCCTAATTAAAAAAAAATGGGACCTATAAAGTGACAGAATAGCCATGTCTCCCGACTATTCTCCAGTAAAAGTGTATTCGAAAAGTAAAAGTTGTCACATTACGTCACTAGCGCCATGATGCGCGAAAAAGCTGCGCATGCGCACCCGCCGCGCCGCTAATTGCGCGCTCCCCATTGGCCGGGGGGCGGCGCCTAATTATTTAATAACCCCACCCTCTTTTAATTATGGTGACAGCACTGGAGCACAAATTAGGAAATGTGCGATTTTTTAACGAGAATTGTGTGAAAATTATGAAAGATATAAAGCTTCCGTATAAATTTAATACTTAGGTACATAAGTAGCAATTTCAGTTTTTTTTTTCACTTCAATGAATTCAATTCAATTATAGCGATAAAAATAATAAATACCTACTTAATCTGCCACTTTCATCAATCATACTAAGAACTGAAACCCGAAGTCAAGTAATCAAAATTAAAATTTTCTGTATGGATGTTCTTGCAAATAAATAAATTATCGTTTATAACCCATTCCAATTTATTTTAACACTTGGAAACAAGCAAGAACCCCCAAGTTCATCATCATCTTCCTAGCGTTTTTCCCGGCATTTGCCACGGCTCAGTGAGCCTGGGGTCCGCTTTGACAACCTAATCCCAAGATTTGGCGTAGGCACTAGTTTTACAGAAGCGACTGCCATCTGACCTTCCAACCCAGAAGGGTAACTAAGCCTTATTGGGATTGGTCCGGTTACCTCGGGATGTTTTCCTTCACCAAAAAAACCTCATGGTACAAAATGTAATTTTTAAGTTCATATAATAATTAAATATACAATACAATACTCTTTATTGAACACCACAAATCAGTACAAAACAATACAGAAACGAATAACAAAGTAATAATAGGCGGTCTTATCGTTTAGTAGCGATCTCTTCCAGACTACCAATAAGTCAGAGAAATAAGTTCGAGACAGTAAAGTTTTCTTATCTTCCTAGCGTTTTTTCTCGCATTTGCCACGGCTCAGTGAGTCCGGGGTCCGCTTTGACAACCTAATCCCAACATTAAATTTGGCGTAGGCACTAGTTTTTACAGTAAAGTTTGAGTTTATAAATATAAAAATCATTAGCTATTAATTGTTATAAAATATCGTGAGATATCAAGTACGATCCTTCAAATTTCCGTTGGATGTGATGCTTATTTCATACAATGAATGATTGTCTGGGAATTTAGATAAAGTTGGTTTGTATAAAAAATGGAGAATAGTTTGAAAGCCTTGATGATTTGTATGAATCAAAGCACTCTCACGTCAGTTCCCATTAAGTATAAAACTTTAATACTAAGCACGATATTATAAAATAATTCGGTATTCTAGGCATGTGTCTGAGGTATTCGCGATCTGTCGCATACCTCCAGAATTTTAATGAATTAGGTATTCCCAAAATGATTCCGGTCATGTCTAATGCTTTGTTATATGGGTTTAGATTTTTGATGGTATTTTAAGGAACATTATTATAAAACGATGTGTTCCGTTTCATTGCCTTCACTACTTTGAATCCGGTTTTACCCTTTTTTATGTATAAGAGGGGGAAAATGAGCAGATGGGTCACCTGGCGGAAAGTGATTACAGTCTGGCAAAAAAGAGTAAAAATTAAAAAGTGGCAATACTGTACTGTCGTCCCTTTCTAATCTATCAGGTATAATAAAACGGGACGACACTACTGTATTGCCACTTTTAAATTTCTACTCTTTTTTGCCAGACTGTACCTGAGAATAACCTAACCTAAAAATTTTCCTTTTATAGTAGGGACTTATCGTAATAAAGCTTATTTCTTTGAGGCATTAAGTAAGAACCAGAAAACCAAACCACTAGTCAAGTTATATGAATTCCAAAAACGACCAAGAACAAAAGAATCCGAAATGCACTTGTGTAATGGGGATCACGTATATCTGGCGTCCCTCTCTAATTGACGAGTGCGCGGCGAGTGCGAGCGAGAGGCAATTTAATAACCTAACCGCGCGACTATCATTACCTCGTGCTTTAGTCACGCTATACCGTATTTGAGGTTTTGTTTACGGAGTAAAAAATCGGTCAAGTCCGAGTCGACAATTAGGGTTTCTTGAGCAGAACACAAATTAAAAAAAGGCTCTGTCTACCCCGTAAGTGATGAAGACGTGATGCGTTATGTATGTATGTAAATTCACGAAAACATCGGATCGATGCAACAATTTTCAAAAATGTTTTAATCTTTCTTCAATCAACAAAAAACATCTACTTTTTATTTTTAGCCTGTTATAGTGTCCCACTGCAGGGCAAAAGCCTCCCCTTCTTATCCTATCGTCAGTGCCTGTTTAAAAAAAAATGTAAGTACCTACTAACTTTTTCTTCCTGCATCTTAGTAGAACGTATTAGTCAAATTTTTTGAAAGCGCCAAACATTCTAACAAAAATACAAGCCGGCCAAAAAACATCCAAGTACCTTCGAAAACCCTCCAATACACGGAGGAGGCCTATGCCATGAGGCACGCCGAATTTCGCGACAATTTAATAAATAAATACAAAAATAAACGACAATAACAACAACAACAACAACATGTATTTACTGAAATTGAAGCGAATTCGGAATAAAAAGGCTTATAAATAAATATAAATAAATAAATAAACCTTCGAAATATTATAAACGGGATGTGAACCGCGATTACCTTTATTGAGCTTATTGGGTTCCCGTTTATAATATTTCGAATGAACTTAACCGTGAATCATTAAAAACTCTTATCCAAGTACCTATTCATAATTTACACACACACGCACAAACACACACTAGCAAGCAATACATCAAAACAAAAACCACTAACCATTTCCCGTCGCTATGCAATGTTTTATTTAAAAACCAACAAACCCACACTAACATAGCCTCTATATCTCATTGTTTCGATACAAAACAACAAAACTAGCATCGGTAGCGCCATACTGTTCAGCCTGTCACTTTACATAACTAACATATTACAAACATCAGTCAAATGACTAAGAATTTTTGCCGCCAGCATTTGCCACTACCACCATTCTCATTCGCCAAGAAACAGTACTCTAAGTCAAGTAAGTAACGACTATTGAATAAAATTGCAGGATAAACTAAGACGTTTGCGTAGTTTGGAACTGTTCTGAGTTTTTTTTTCAGCTGTAACTTATTGCTTGGATAAATTATTTACGGCCAGTAGGTCTTATCTGTTTGACTATTTGTTAAGTTGGTAAGATAATGTTTGTAGGTACGTTAAGTGTTGCCTGTGTTGAAAATTACAGCGGTTTAAATATCGTTTTACGTTATCGATAAAACGGTTATCGATTAGGTTTATTTACAGGGTTTCTTGGTTTTAACCGAATAAGTAGAATTTTTAATCGGTTTTTAGTTACTTAAAAGAAAATGAAGATTTTTCAAAAGTTGTTGCTTCCAAAAAATGCTCAATCGCAAACAATGTAAAGTCATTAATTACAAAATATATGACAACTTTACTTTTGCACATCGTCCACTCTAAAGTCTCGAATAATTTTCTAGAACATAACAAGTTACCATAAATATTCTAGAATGTTCAGCGAGTGGAATTTGACACAACCTTTGTTTTCACATCCATATAAGTCAGATGTTGCCAACATTTTATCCCAAGGTAATTATACTAGATTATAATTATAATAACCAGCGCGGCTCAGTCTTGTTGTTATTAATCCATCATGGTTGCCACGATTTTCGTGCACATAGTTTCTAAAGCAACTATAACTATAAATTACACCTAGATCCTTGAAAATATCTGTCAGTATCATACGAGTACCTACTCGCAGTAAAAAAAACTGTATTGAAGATTTGTAAATGTAGAGACGTCCAAAAATCCTCATCAATACGCAGTATAGATAAATAAATACCAATTAAAGATGTTTTTTTTTCGATGATTTAAGCACCCGGGGCCTTACCATGACGTCCTAGTTCCGACTCAGTTCTGGTTTAGGCTGTCACTTTTAGTATGAATCTGACAGCTAGCGAACCTAAACGGAATCGCATTAAGACGTCATGGTATGGTCCCTGTGGGGCTACTACGAAAAACGATTTTCGAAGTTCGTGTCATACCGTCCCTCTCACTCTCAAATGAATGTCTATTAGTATGAGCGAAACGGCACCAAACGAACTTCGAAAATCGAATTTCACACTATAAGACCAGTAGGCTTATTGTCTAACTCGCTCGCAATCGCCATCGTGTTCATTTTGACAGTTCTTGTATGAATGTGACAGCTAGCTGATTTCGATGCCAATTGTCAGCCCATACATGAACTGTCAAAATGAACACGATGGCGATTGCGAGCGAGTTAGACAATAAGCCTACTGGTTGTTAAGTTTGCGAAATTTTAAACGTCAAAAATCTAAAGACATGGTTACACTGTTTGTTCCTACAAGTAATCAGGCCCTAAAACAGAGAACCACTAGCTTTCTTTGTTTATTTTATTCACTGCAAGCACCCCCTCGTTTTTACCCCACTGCGCCGGAAGGAGGGTTATTTTTTCGAGTTTATGCATGTATATTTCTTTGGCACGCTCTAGCTAGAGTTTGTTTTTTAATAATTATTTAGGTACCTACGGTAATTCAAAAATAAACAACAGGAAGACATTGTCAATTTAATTCGGAAAATTACTAAATATTTTGTTCTTACTGTTACCAATACGCTTATCTATTCATATAATAAATTAGTAGAAAGCACGTGTCTGTACATGTATAATTTCATACATCTATACTACATACAGAAAATCAGTAAAAAGTACCATAAATTAGTCAAATAGATTGTCAATCGTCACTATTAGTTGAAATTAGGTATACGAGTACAATTAGTTTCAGTCCTTGGGACGGAAATAGGATAGTTTTTATCTCAGAAAACAGCATAGTTCCCGCGGGATAGCCATAAGCGAATCCTGCGCGGACGGAGTCCCGGGCAACAGCTAGTCCCAAATAAACGGACAGTTCTGTTCTGTTATCCGTTTAAAAAAGCAAAAGCGGAAATCTGAACAAAGCATTCTCTACATTATGTTTGTTATGATACAAAATATAGTATATCGCGGGCAAAGCGTCCGTCGTGATTCCCATGTTTCGTGAGATCTGTCTTCACACAGAGATATATTGCTAAGAAAATGCTACATTGAAAACTTCATATTGTAAAAGGAGCCTGCACACGCTCCGATTTGTTCTTTATTTATAACTTTTATCTATTATTTGGATCATTACTAATCCTAACAAATATTAATATTTTAAATAAATACTAGCGATAAGATAAATTCATGAATTTCGGGATTGGGTGAGATTTCTAACTAAATGAAAAGATGAAACACAAATTGTATTTTTTTTTAATCTTCTCAAAATAATTAAAGACACACTAAACCTGTCAATAATCGCGATTCTTCATTATTTCCGAATTCTTCATTCGCTTCAAAGTTAGTGAAAATATATCAAAAAATTGATTAATCCACTGCCTTCATCTAAATTGAAAATCATACGACGACGAATCAACATATAACTAGGATGAATATGTCAGCCGAATTGAAACACCTTTGTTCAAAACCAAAAAAAAACAGCTCGAACTAAAACTCGAGTGAGTAAGCCCCTTTACTTTCACCTAAGTATAAAGCCGAGCGTACATTGTTGATAAAATGTTACAGGGCCGGTACAGAACGGTTATGAGCTGGAGAGTGCCCCCTTAGCCTTATTTTGAAATATTAAATGCCTCTAGCATGTAGGTACTGTTGGGGTAATTATTTACGCACTTTCGTATCTGTCTAGTTTATAGGGTATGCTAGGTCCTACGGCTACCTACGTAAGCATTAGATATAGTCAGTTTACATACATACATACATAAATCACGCGCTTATGACGAAGTAGACAGAGCCTAGGGTAATAAGACCATCTCCTATAAAAAGATTCTTAAGATTTTCGCCCAGTGCCTCAATGGACTTTTACCATCTGCGCGGAATAACGAGCAACTGGTACATTCTATGTTTTTTCTTTGCTCCCAAACCAACATGGAAGTTATAGTTAGATACATAGATATACGTATTTGCTGTTGAAAATTCACTTGTACTTTGGAAGCTTAAAAAACACTGAAGATGACTTAATTGGTAGGTATTATGAAATAGAAATCGAAATAATCTGCGAAGCAATTTAATAATATGAGAGGCCTATGCCCAGCAGTGAGACGTATCATCAACTTCCTAGCGTTTTTCCCGGCATTTTTGCCACGGCTCAGTGAGCCTGGGGTCCGCTTCGGCAACCTAATCCCAAGATTTGGCGTAGGCACTAGTTTTACAGAAGCGACTGCCATATGACCTTCCAACCCAGAAGGGTGCTAAGCCTTACTGGGATTGATCCGGTTTCCTCACGGTGTTTTCCTTCACCAAAAAGCTCATTGTAAATTTCAAATGTAAGATTGCTCATGGTAAAGCAGTGGGACGTATGGCTGGAAATGACGACAATGATGATTAAATAGCACTGAGGCCTTAAGCTAGCTTTATAGCCAGGTTCAATGGCCACTAGGCTATCCAGACGTCAAATATCACACATAACCCATGCTGGTTCTCATGCGTCCTGGATTCATGACTTAACTAATCACGCTCGATAAACAATCACGCTCAAAAACTGTCGGAAGCAAAAGTCTGCATGACGTGTCTATTGTGCAGAGTTTTGGTTAAGTCGTGTTTCGACCGCGCTTCGATAACAATGTACATGTCTCTTTCGCACCGTAATCTCAAACGCTTGAGAACAAAAGACAGACAGGTATCCAGCGCGTGGCGTCGTATCATTATTTCGCACGATCGTATGCAATTGACATTAAACATTACTGCCACGAAATAAGGTGTTAATTTGAACGAATATGTTAATGTTATCTGTGTAAGTTGATGTGTTGACACACACAATACATAGACAACGCGCTCGGACGTTTCTTGAGGCACTTTTGTTTGCGATTGGGAGTCTAGTTGTTTATCGTAAGTCAATGCTTATCCGCGGTACTGTCACGAGCGGGGTTCCCAGGCCCCGGACTTATACCGGTAATACGGACACGTAAAGTATATTGATGGTTTATTATAATTTAATATCATGAACTACTAGCTCTTGCTAGCACTTCGTCTGCTATCCCGCGGGAACTATGCAATTTTCTGGGATGAAACTGTCCTATGTGTTTCCCCGGGACGCACCATCTGTATACCAAATTTCAACTAAATTGGTAAAGCGGTTTATGCGTTAAAAGGTAACAGATATACAGATAGTTACTTAAGCATTTATAATATTAGTAGGGAATCTTCATTCCAATCCATTGTAAGCCCATGTAAACTAACCAATTTCGTCTAAATTCCCACAGAATTCATTGCATATAATTATACTTCATTTATTTTAGAACTAACTGTTGCCAGCGACTTCGTCTGCAAAGAATTCGTTTATCGCTATCCCGCGGGAACTACGCCATTTTCCGGGATGAAAAGTAGCATATGTGCTATTCCAGACTTTTCTCTATCTATGTGTTGAATTTCATCCAGATCCGTTGGGCCGTTCTGGCGTGATCGAGTAACAAACAAACATCCATCCATCCATCCATCCATCCATCCATACTTTCGCATTTATAATATTAGTTAGATGAGAAACCACAATAACATTATATAGCGTCTGGTCAACTATTTCTTACCTAACAAATAGTACAGTGCAATAGTTTGGTAGCCGCAAAATAAAATTGTTTTAATGTCACTTTATTTGCGTGTCGTCAATTGTTACTCTAGAACGAATTGTAAAGAGATTACAGTTCACGAGCCGCAATATAATGTTGTTGTGGTTTCTCATTCTAAATTAAATGAAGTATAGCATCACATCTAACGGAATGTTGAAGGATCATACCTACTTGATATTTCACGACATTTTCAATTATACTATGATTATTATATTTAAATTTATTATGAACTCGGCGGACTATATCTAGTGACTTTTAGGACCATGATAGCGGCGTTTTTTCCGACATGTCATATATTTGGCGACTTTTTTTCAGCTGGTGTTCCAGTTAGCGATTTTGAAAGATATTTTCTACAATATAGCGACTATTTTAAAATTTTCTAGTGACAGTAAAACTTACACAAAACGCTCAGTTTATTTAAAAAAAAATGCTCTTTCTAATATTAGTTTAAATGATCCGAGAGAGATTTCAACCAATTTAATGTTGGCCAACACAGAAATAACAACGATGTCAATGATGCCATCTTACAGAATAATTTGACAATTCGGACGGCAAGAAAATCATTATCTGTGGCAACCATTGATTTCTTTCGACATTTAAACTACAACGTATTATTTTATATGCATTAAGAATAAATCGTATTAAAAGCGGTCAAAAATACCTCCTACCGCGCATTAAACCGAGAAGCTCACCGCAAAAAGGTTATTCGTTCTTCCCGTGCCGTGTTTAACGCAAGACATTGCCTTTAACGATTTTATAAGTGATGAATAAGAGTTTGGGATCATCAAATGGATAATATTTCGACAACTGCGGATCAAAGAACCTATTCACTCGGCATCGAACGTGCCGTTTTTTGAAAACTATAAATTGTAAGCTTTACGAGGTATCAAAGTGCGTGGAGTCTTTTAATTTGTACATGTTGAGTGTTTGCGAGCAATGTTGCGAGATGAAATAACACTTCAAAGCTTTGAATTTTAATTAGTTTTACAAAGTGGGGACTTCAAAGGGGCGCCTGTATGGTTTAATTAGTAATGAAGAGTTGTCATTTGGTTTTAAGTACAAAGTAAGATTGGTCTTGAATTGAAATGAAATTACATCTGTTTTATTATGGCTTGCGAGAAGTACGGGGATCGGTACCCCGCACCTCCACCACTTGTGACAATAAGTAGGGGACAAGGAAGGGTACTCACGATTAGGCGAACGATTTTAGTCCTCAACGGGAGCCTGGGCACTCGAGGCTCGGAGGCTGGTACTGGCTGAGGGTCTCGGCAGCCACTCCACTTATTTGTCACTGCTTTTTTGAGAAAAGGTATCTTGCACCGCGCGCGCGTTGTTTCAGTCGGCCGAGTCCACACACACTGGTCCCGGCGCGGTCGGAGCTTATGCTTCTTCGTTTTTCAGGAGGAGGGTAGTTGGGAACTACCTATTGTCACAATACATCGATGATCGAGAGACAGGTTAATTTTTTTTTATATGAATGGGAAGGCAAACGAGCAAGTGGGTCACCTGATGGTAAGCGATCACCACTGCCCATAGACACCCGCAACCCCGGAGGGATTGCAGATGCGTTGCCAACCTAGAGGACTTAGAATATGAAATGCCTCTTGTACCCGTAATTTCCCCGGCTGTCTTACTCTCCACACCGGAACACAGCAGCGCAAGCACTGCTGCTTCGCGGCAGGATTAGCGAGTAAGATGGTGGTAGCTATCCGGACGGACCTTGCACAATGCCCTACCACCCGCAAAAAATGAGAGAATAAAGTGAATGTCGTTTTGTTATTATAAACGGTGAACAAAAATGCATTTGACGCTTTATCTACCTATTGAAATAAATAAATGTATAGAAAACAAACTTAAATATTTCGTAGACAATGTTTTTGTATAGCTCTCTTAATTTTCATCGCATCTTATTATTTCTACACTAGCAAAATTTAGTAGCTTTATTCAAAATTGTTACGAAATAATCAACAATTTACCAAATACAACAACCCGTCCGCACATGACAGTCCCTACGTTTTCCCGGCGTCAAATCCGCAAGCGACCAGGCTGCGATATCTGTGTACTCTATGCCCGTTTTTATGTTCCGGTGTATCTTCTGAGATAATACTTCTGTGAGTTTTTCTCATGACGCCTTAATCTTGTGATAAAAAAGGCGATTTCGAAATGATACTAAAACGCGACCGCATCGCGTTTTTGAAAGCAGCGATTTTGGATTGTTTTCTCGGAACATAGGTCTTGATTATAATGTTTGACGATATGATGATTAGGTATACGTTCCCAGCAACATTGTATGGGCATTGATACTTTTTAAATGAAAGCCGACAAACGGGCATGCGGTAGACCGCTAGATGAGCGGCGGTGATCGCTTAACATCAGGTAGACCTGATGTTAAGCGATCACCGCCGCTCATAGACACCTACAGTACCATTAGGACTGCTGGTGCGTCGCCGGCCTTACAAATATATACACTCGTCTTTTAAAGGTCCCCATGTTATAGCAAGTTGGGAAGTTATTATGCCTATGAAGCTTGAGGTCTGGGGTTCGATCCCCGGTCGGGGCCTTATTATTAGATTAGATTATTTATTCATTCAATGAAAATTACATCATAAAAAAATTTGTTCATTGTCAAGTTAGGAGAACTAGTAGGAACTGTTAGGTGGACTAGTGCGGCTAGCAACCTATCACTATTTTGATTCCCTTTTCCCCTTATACACCCTCAATCATGCTAAGCGTGGCCTTTGGGTTACCCTAGACTCCATCTACCCCGTAAGGGAAACTATGCGCTAGGGAAAGGGATATATAATTTGAAATGCATTCTAATTTCACCTGATTACCTGACGCAACCACCGGTCACGAGCGTGCTGTAATCTGTGGTACGTACCTAACTATCATGTGCAGTAATTTCATGAGGCACTTGCGCATACGCAGCGACGTTTCACACCTGCGTTGACGTGATGCTAATAGCCTTAGCCAACGCAGATTATGCTTGTGTATGTATCTATAAATCTTTATTGTAACCACAGATATCAGATACCACAGATTACGCAGATGCATCTATTTGTGTTCAACTTGAGTTAATTTTATTTTGTTTTTTAATCAATCGACAGTTTTTTTCCTCGTAAATATATTCGGACAATTAAATCAATTATATCTGATTTCATTCAGCAATTTAGCAAGATTATTGTAACACATTTTGAAATAACGAAACCTGTTATGCCACACATACGGGTTAAAAAGGCAAGTCCCAATTAAATACGGCATTCCTACTTTATTTAATACCAACTTGATTATGTGCAATTATTTAATTAAAATTAAAAACTTAATTTCATTAAGCATTTTCCAATTATATGTACGGTGGGCTATTTCGTTGTCACCACTGAAACGGGCCTCGGGCGAAATTCGATTTTCGAAGTCTCGTGCCGTTCCGTTCATACATACATACACACATACATACATAAATCACGTCTTTATTCGTTCTGCAATGAATAAAAATCGTTTATCACTACCCTATACGCAATTTTCCGAGAAAAATACGTATAAAGATTATCTATCTATCTCCAACCTACGTCCCACTGCTGGGCACAAGCCTCCTCTCAAAATGAGAGGGCTTGGGCTATAGTTCCCACGCGGGCTCAGTGCGGACTGGGAACTTCACACACACCATTGAATTGCTTCGCAGTTGTGTGCAGGTTTCCTCACGATGTTTTCCTTCACCGAAAAGCTCATGGTAAATTTCAAATGAGATATCGCACATAAATTCCGAAAAACTCAGAGGTGCGAGCCCGGGATTCGAACCCACAACCCTCTGCTTAAGAGGCCACAGGTCAAACCACTAGGCTACCACGGCTTTTTTTTCGTATAAAGATTGTATAATAATAATTATGTTCCAAATTTCATCCAGATCTATTTAGCCGCTCTGGCGTAAAAGTGTAACAAACATCCATACTTACATCACAAACTTTCGCATTTACAATATTAGTACGATTACTAGGATATCAGGTGTCAAACGTCAATTACACAGTGACAGTAAACATTTAATTAAATTAAAAGCCGCTATAACGGTCGCGTCGGCCATTTCGTGAGCGCACCTCAACAAAATGGAGGCGCCCATTTCGGCTACAGGAAACGCGTATCTGTCACCGCGACCGCATCGCAAGTGGGTATTGTATGATAATCGGCGCGCCGACAAAGTTTAGGTGGGGGGCCTTGAAAATGGCGGATAGATGGGAATTGAAAATTAGTTTTTCGCCTTTGATTTTGTTAGTAAAGGGTCTTCTATTGTGATAGACTCTCAATCAGTTTACCGACGTAAAATTACTGGACAAAACTATTAGAAATAAAATTACGTAACTACTGACGGGTGACCAGAAGCACAGGTATATATATAAGCTAAAGCAGTAGGGAATCTACGAACAAAACGGTGGAAACGAACTCACACATAGACGCGCGCTTCTACACGGCCCCTGAGCGGATCTCGCGGTGCTGTCAGTCGCGCGTGGCGCATTGAGACGAGGGCCATTTTTTCGTTTTAAACATGCCAAGAGCGTATTGCGCAGTGTACGGCTGCTTGAACTCGGCTTCTTCAAAACCGAAATAAACATATTTTGCAAATTAGCTTTATTAATTTACAAAGAACTAGAAAGAAACAGTTTTATTGTGCCGTGTCCATGTTTCCCAATAGTTTATTTAAGAAAGCTATTCATTCGGATGAGAATTTTTTAAACAATAAAATTTAATAACAGAGCTTTCCGAACGCGTCGTAGCAGGCGAAAGTATTTTTCAGTAAGTAATAAATAATATAATACTTACCTACCGACAGATAAAAAATCTTAAACTGTTGAATCTTTTTTAAATACCCTATTTTATTTAAAAAATAGTTAATTCATTCGATTATTATTTAATTAATATAGAATCCATATAAAAGTTTGTTTCTATTTTACACAAATTATGGGTGCCAACCCTAATACTCTTAAGCGACTTTGTTTTATACTATATGTATTGATGATTGTATTGCAAAATGAATAAAATGTCTTCTTTATTTCTTTTTCTTTCTTATTGTAAGTATGCCGCTGTTCTCACCGCTCGCTTCATGGCCCCATCCTAATTCGCGTCTCAGCGCGCATTATTCCCTTATTTGTTAGGAAATATGGATATTATTGTTATTATGGCGGCGGCGCGTTGTTATTGGCTGGCGTAACAAGGTGCGCGTGAGTGCGCGATGATTCCACGGACGGCATTAATCCTAATGTGAGACTATAGTTGCGTTATACAGCTGCAACGATGCGTAAGGTATAATGAACCGGTCTTAGCTTCGGGAAAGTCGGGAAGTACGAAAGTCTCAGATTGTTTTTTTTTTTATTTGTTACTAGCTTTTTCCCGCGACTTCGTCCGCGTAGACTTCATTTATTGACAAATAGCTTTTGCCCGCGGCTTCGCTTGTGTGTGCCACTCCTGACTCACGTATTTCAATCCCGTTTTTTTCCCGTTCCCGTAAGAATTTCGTGAAATGCTCTCTTAATGCTCGCTACACTCCCCAAAGAACCCACTTGCCTAATTTCAGCTTTCTACGACCAGTAAAACGAAAAATCCCGTTTTTTCCCGTTCCCGTGGAAATTTTGGAAATTCCTCTCTTAATGCTCCTCTATACTCTCCAAACAACCTAAATGCCGAATTTCAGCGTTCTACAACCAGTAAAACGAAAAGTTCCGTTTTCCCGTTCCCGTGGGAATTTTGAAAAATTATCTGTTATAGCTTCTCTATACTCTTCAAGCAACCTACATGCCAAGTTTCAGCTTTCTACAACCAGTAAAACGAAAAGTTCCGTTTTCCCGTTCCCGTGGGAAGTTTGGAAAGTCCTCTCTTGATGCTTCTCTACATTCCCCAAGCAACCTATGTTTCGAATTTCAGCTTTCTACGACCAGTAAAACGAAAAGTCCCGTTTTTCCCGTTCCCGTGAGAATTTCAGGAATTTTTCTCTTAGTGCTTCCCTACACTCAACAAGCAACCTACATGCCAAATTTCAGCTTTCTACGACCAGTAAAACAAAAAATTCCGTTATTTCCCGTTCCGTGTGAATTTTGGAAAGTCTTCTCTAAATGTATGTATGTATGTAAAACTCTTTATTGTACATAAAACACATGAAAAAGATGAATACAGGAAAACACGAATGCACAAAGGCGAACTTATCCCTAAAGGGATCTCTTCCAGTTAACCTAAATGCTTCTCTACACTCCCCAGGCAACCTACATATCGAATTTCAGCTTTCTACAACCAGTAAAACGAAAAGTCCCGTTTATCCCGTTCCCGTGGGAATTACGGAAAATTGTCTCTTAGTGCTTCCTTACACTCACCAAGCAACCTACATGCCAAATTTCAACTTTCTGCGACCTGCAGTATAAAGTAATTATAGTTCATAGGATTTCGTTGAACTGAATATATAAATCCCGTTTTTTCCTTATCCAGTGAGAATTTCCAAAAATCCTGTAATTATTTTCTTAGTTTTGTAATCATCTACTTGTGTACGAAGAGTCTATACTTATTAAGTATAGTTACTGAGATAGGGTCACTCGGAATCGAATATAATAAATCCCGTTTTTTCCCGTTCCCGTGGAAATTTGTGTGTGTGTGTGTGTGTTGTTGTTTTCGTAATCAGCGACCCGATAAACCGTTCAAACAATACTACCCACTATAATATAATAATAATAATACCCACGTTGATTTTCAGACTTTTCACCCCCTATCCCCGTTTAGGGGTTGAATTTTCAAAAAACCTAAAACAGGTATTTACTCATTTATCGTTAGGATTACTCCTGTAAAGTTTCGAATAAAATAGTCTAACTAATCTTGTTTCCCCATACAAACTTTGGACCCCCATTTAACCCCTTTAGAGGTCGAATTTTGAAAAATCCTTTCTTAGTGCACCCCTAGACCTTATAAGGAACCTACGTGCCAAATTTGGAATCTCTAGAACCAGCGGTTTGGGCTGTGCGCTGATATGTCAGTCAGTCAGTCAGTCAGTCAGTCAGTCAGTCAGTCAGTCAGTCAGTCAGTCAGTCAGTCAGTCAGTCAGTTTCTTCTTTTATATATATAGATTATAAACTGACCAGCGATTGACCTCTATCTCACCTGATAGAATAGAATAGAATAGAATAGAATAGAAGAATTTTTTATTCACCAACACAACAATTCAAAACAGAAGAAACAAAAATACAAGTGATTAAAACCAAATATAAGAATTATATGCGAAGGTAAAATGGAAGGGAGACTCAGCGAGGTCGCTGGTTTTCGGCCTGATGGCAGATGAGGCCGAAGATGTAGCTCACTGGTTGTTGTACTATCATCAAGTCTATAGCTATTTCACCTTCACCTGAATGAGCTGCAATTTTGGGGTGCGTCCCACGGGATATAACTACAAAATGTCTAATTTCATAATAATAACGTTCACAAGATATAATGAACGTTAGCTATAACAGCAAAAAGTATATTTTTTTAACGTATAAGGCTTAAATTATATAACTTTATTTTTATAACCACCTAGAAAACCCCTAACCACATAGCAAATTCAATATACAACTGTGCATTATGCATTTTTGATGTTAGCTGTTATGAACATTATATGCTTTGATCGTTATTTCAATTGATATTATATATAAACAACGTTATACCTTACAAAATTAGATATTTTAAGATTATAATTTTCGTTCATTATATCCAGTAAACGTTATACTAAACGAGTTTATATAAAGTGAGCGTATATATTATGAACATTAGATAATAAGTTGTTATATCTCGTATTACTTACCCGCAATTTTGCATACTTGTGTAAGTCGGATGACAATACAATAATCTGGTAGTAGAATTCTGGTGGTCCAGCCAGGACCGTCTCCGCAGGAGGGAACTCTTCAACGGTTGGTCCCAGGTTGGTCCGATTGAAATGAAATTTTGTACACACAATAAAATTATGTAGGACGCATGACAATGCAAGTACAGTCAACAAAAAATACAGTCATCAAAAAAAAGCTTGTATCAATAGTTTTTACTATCAAATGAATCAAGAATTTTACATTGAAAATTAGAACACATTGAAAAATCCGAAAAGTAAAGCTATGGTCGGGAATCGAACCCGGATCCTCGTCATTCCGTGACGCGTGCTATACCCCTACCACCCATAGCAGGTGAGTAAGCCTTTTTTTATCTGTAACTAACTGTCACGTAACCTTGTTACTATGCGAATATTTGTCGCCAAGCGTCATATGTTTGAGTGATTGTGTCTGTACAACAACAATATTTTTTTACATTAATTGTTGTATAATTTGTTATAATATATTTAATTACTTCATGAATAAATAAAATGGAGCTCAGTAATATTCGTATGAAAACAAATGGTAAACACATTTAGTATTTGACATCCGCTGCGCCCGCGCTACTCTGCGCAATTTGATTTGCAGATGAAGTGTGTGCCGCAAGTTGCAAATTGTATACGAGCACTTATTAAACTTACTTACTAAGCACTTACTAAGTACTTACTTATTCGTTTGTAAACAAATCAATATCATCTAAAGAGTTATACATACATACATCTAAATTCCCTTACAATCACTCGTTGTGTAATTAATTAACATAACATCCACCGGAATGTTGAAGGGTCATATTTGATATCTCACATTTTATAACAATTACACTAGGTATGATAATTAAATGTAAAGAAGATAAAAGATAATTAAATATAAGGCTCTCGAGTGGAGGAAGCGCAGTGTAGGACGTAGCGGTGCTGCAAAGCAAACGTTTTACAATATTGTTCTAACGATACAGGCAATGAAAAGCTTAATTTTTTAAGTGATAATTTCTTTAGCGGCGTTGGGCACTTTTTGGGGATAGGTAAAAATGTTAAACTCACGTCAGACGTAAGACGGAGGGAAAGTTTAAGTACCTACCAGGATATCAGATCCTCTAAGAGCTTCTTTTGAAATACGAATGAAGCTAGTCGCGTACGATTTTTGAAGTGTACGTTAATTTCGTCGCTTTAACTTATGTGTGTTTGGCCTAGTGGTGGAATAACAGTGCGTTCTCTCAACTGACCGCAGTTCAAATCACGTGTAGGAAAAGTTTTCTTTTCTTTTTTTTTTCTTTTTGCGCGTGTGTGCGTGTGTGTTGTTTTCACTTCTGCCGGCACTCGCGGAGTGCTACCCGGTTTTTTTTTTTCGAATTTAGTTAACCGCTTCCGTCTGTGCCTGAAATGCCGGTCGTATGGAAAACAAAAGGCGTTCTGCCACAAAGATTAATTAGCCAATATGAATTGTAGATGCGTCTCGTTTATAATTTCAACATCCGTCGACGTTTGCATGCCGCGACAATGGTGGCAGGATCGGAAGATAAAGCCTACACGTGATTTTAAACTAATATACTTAGCGGCAAAAATATGCCCTCATATTTATGCAATAGGTAATTTTGTTTGAAGACTATGCCAATTTTTGTCCCACTGAGTATATTTTGCAAAAATGCCACTATGTTGCTATTGTTGCTTTGCATGGAAAGCGGTCCAATATTTTTGCTTCTAAGTATAGTTACGGGGTGTTTTAGCTCTCTAAAAATATTGAACGGGCCGTTTATTTTTTCTTTTATACAGTTCACTCAAATAATAAGGCATCGTTTAAATGAAAAAAAGACTCGTTAGTTGACGGAGTTTCCTAAATCTGTTTAACGACTGGTCATTGTTAATCAAGTGATTCAGCCAAGAAAAGGTATTAATGTTTTTTTTTGTTTCAGGTAAAACTCAATCTATTACTATCGAATGACGTGGTAAGTTTTTATTATAAGTGACCTTCTCTATGGTTTTTTTCTTTTTCAAAGTGATAAATACTCGAGAATCAAAACCTCATTGGAACAGAAGGAGTCAAACATTAAATAAAAGATCAAAGCGATTCAGAACTAATTTAAAAAGAATATTGGTAAATCCCTCCGGGGTTGTGGGTGTCTATGGGCAGTGGTGATCGCTTACCATCAGGTGACCCACTTGCTCGTTTGCCTTCCTATTCACATATAAAAAAAAAAACTTCAAATTCTTAACAGCCGGCATTTAATTTCCCGTGCAGTGGTTTTATTTTTAATTTACCGCAATTTTAGAAGACATCGTTTCCAGCCAGCTAGGAAATTTAAAAATATATGGTGACGTATTCAACTTCCTTGACTTAACTTCAAAAAAAGCCAAACAGCCAGTAAATTCTAAATACGAACTCATCCCATCCAAAGAGATGGGACCAGTTCCAAAGGAAGCCATTGTGTTTCATATTTCGAGCAATAATTCAACGTTACAGGCAGTGCATGCGTGCGCATTAAGATATGCTAATAATAATGTATGCAGTGCCGTCCGCTTTAGTTTGTGCGAAGCCGTAGTCAAAGTATTGTTCAGGTAATTTAGAATCATACAATATCAAATTAGAATAGCGGTAGTGTTGTTCTGTTGATGCTGAATGTTGGTTTTAGAGGAAATCGAGTGGCCAATGTGTATCCCTTTTTCCCCGGTTTCCCCTGTGGATAATCACGTAAGAACGGATATTTTTCATCACACGATTTATATTATACTAGCTGTTGCCAGCGACTTCGTCTGCAAAGAATTCGTTTGTGCTATTCCAGACTTTTCTGTATCTATGTGCCGAATTTCATCCAGATTCGTTGGGCCGTTCTGGCGTGATTGAGTAACAAACAAACATCCATCCATCCATCC
Source organism: Pandemis heparana (assembly GCA_963854515.1). Classification (NCBI taxonomy): domain Eukaryota; kingdom Metazoa; phylum Arthropoda; class Insecta; order Lepidoptera; family Tortricidae; genus Pandemis; species Pandemis heparana. Next base: position 2,488,210 of record OY978016.1, on the reverse strand, counting down.
ATACTTTCGCATTTATAATATTAGTTAGATTTATCTTTGCTATGCTTGTATGATTTATGTATATATTGTCATTCGTCCTAAATGTGAACCAAATTTCAAGTCAATCCCACCAGTTGACGAGTTCCCTCCTGCGGAGACGGTCCTGGCTGGACCAGATTTCTACTAGGTACCAGATTATTGTATTGTCATCTGATTTACACAAGTGTGCCAAATTTCAGTTCAATCAGATGAAGGTATCTGCTGCAAAATTGACTCGCAATATACCACCCGGACAAACAAACATAAAGTCGCTGTCAATTGAAATTGCGAACAATGGAAATAAACCATTTAATGATCCATATTCTAGCACTTTTTTATTATAAACTAGCTGTTGCCAGCTACTTCGTCTGCAAAGAATTCATTTATCGCTATCCCGCGAGAACTACGCAATTTTCCGGGATAAAAAGTAGCCTATGTACTAATCCAGACTTTTCTCTATCTATGTGCCGAATTTCATCGAAATCCGTTGAGCCGTTCTGGCGTGATTGAGTAACAAACAAATATCCATCCATCCATCCATCCATCCATCCATCCATTCATCTATCCATCCATCCATACTTTCGCATTTATAATATTAGTTAGATAATAAATAAATAATAATAATAAATAAATATTTGAGAACAATTCACACAAATTGACCTAGTCCCAAAGTAAGCGCTAGTAAGGCTTGTGAGGGTACTAGACAACGATATACACATACTTATATAGAGAAATACATCCATAACTCAGGAACAAATATTCGTGCTCATCACACAAATATATGCCCTTACCAGGATTCGAACCCAGGACGCTTGCTTCGTAGGCAGGGTCACTACCAACTAGGCCAACCGCGTCGTTTTACTGGTTTATTGTTTTAATGGTTAAGGATAAGGGTAAAGGTTCTCGTACCTAAGTAGTAAACAAAAGGTTTGTTTACAGTGTTTGCCATTTCAATTGACAGTGATTTTACATACATACATTGCAAGTTCATATAAAGCTTGTAATAATAATAATAATAAAAGGATTAATATTATTCTTCATTGGTTTATTTAAATGTGCGTGGAACACCGATGGTAGCAACCTAACTGTGCTTTGGATCCAAACATACGCAGTGCAAGATAATAATCTAGGCTTTGTCTTCCGTTATATTATTATGCATGAGTTGAGTATGGCTGATTACGCTCTTATCTGTTGGTTTTCAACAGAGCACTAGATTGTCAGGTCTAGTTTTGATAATAACAATTATTCAGCTAACTAGACATTCATGAGTTAGGTTGTTGTATATTTGAATGTTACAACCCTCGGCACGTAAGTCTAGCGATGACCTTGTATGTGCAGAAGTGTAAAATACGGTATCCGTTGGTTCGCAGATCCCTACTACGCGAAACGTCAGCGCTAGACTTACGTGCCGGCACCGCTAGAAATATTAAAGAAAAGAGAATTTGTGCAGTCAATGTTAAAATTCTTCCATGCGTGTCTGGGAGTAAAGAAAAAACATAGAATATAAGTACCAGCTGCTCTTCCCGCGCAGATGGTATTAGCCCATCGAGGGAAAGAGCGAAATGCTTTTTTATGTTAATAGGAAGGGAAACGAGCAAGTAGGTCACCTGATGGTAAGCAATCACCACTGCCCATAGACACCCGCAACCCCGGAGGGATTGCAGATGCGTTGCCAACCTAGAGGACTTAGATGAAATGCCTCTTGTGCCCGTAATTTCCCCGGCTGTCTTACTCTCCACACCGGAACACAGCAGTACAAGCACTGCTGCTTAGCGGCAGGGTTAGCGAGTAAGATGGTGGTAACGATCCTACACAAGGCCCTACCACCCGCTGTTAGCAACCCATCACTAATTTTATTCCTTTTTCCACCTTACGCTAAACGTGGCCTCTAAGTCTTGTTGCCTAGTGCTCTTTCTACCCCATAAGGGATAAAGATGTGATGTATGTATGTATGTATTTCAAGTATGATATAGTCTTGATAATATACCTAGTCAGTTTGCGCGCCAACATTCCGCAACTGACATTTTAAGTTAAACCCAAGTTACCGTTATCTACCAGATAAAGCATTTGTGGCACTGGGCAAAGGTAGTGGTGGTCGTTATTACAACAGCAGATAACGTAATGCATTATTTGCACGCAACGAACAACACATTATTGAATCGTCAACTATCCTGTTATCATTATTCGTTGTCTGTTGTCAACGTTGTCATACGCGCACTGTTGCCGCACTTGGCATAGAAGCGCAAGCGAGTGCGCAACAAATCAAGTAGGTGTTGTCAGTCAGTACAATAACAAACAAGGTAACAGAGCGTTGTTTTGCTTTTGTGCGATCGCGACGAAATAAGTATAAAAATTATTTAATAATAAGTTCATTATCATAAGAGTTTTTAATGATTCACGGTTAAGTTCATTCGAAATATTATAAACGGGATGTGAACCGCGATTACCTTTATTGAGCTCCCGATATTTCGATACAGTTGCATGTATCATGATCACGGGTAGACGGGGAAATATCGGGAGCTCAATAAAGGTAATCGCGGTTCACATCCCGTTTATAATATTTCGAATGAAGTTCATTATCGTTTTGTAAAACAGCAATATAACAGGATAACAGACAACAGTATACAATAACAGCTAAACAAAAAAATGAACCTCCGCAAAGTAACGCCTGATTCAATAAAATAACAGCTATTTAAAAATAACACAACACTGTTATTCATTATTGCAAAACAGCCGTTATTGCCACCACTAGGCAAAGGGCTAAACTTCGCAAACAAGTATAATGAACGAGTTAGGAATTGGCTACCAGTATTCACGAATCTCTCGATTATTTCATGGCGTTATTTATTTATTTAATGCAATTCACATGTCATAGGCACAACAAAATGATGGCAACATACACATTAAAACATATGAACCCTGTTGGGCGCAGCATTTTAGAGAGGGAGAGATAGGCCGAAGTTACATTACAGAAATGAGTTGTATATACATTATATTATGTGAAACTAGACTTACAATAATTGATAAATTGGATTTCACTGAAGATGAAGATACATAAATGAATGTCGATTCTACAATATTATTACATTACAATGTCATTATTCTTAGCACAAAATTTAGTCAATAGAATTAAAATCATGAATATATCCAGTGTAGGCATGTCATGTGGTTATTTTGACGACCGTATAGCCTAGTGGTTACACTTGACTATGAGGCTTGAGGTCCCGGGTTCCCATTCCCCCGATGGGCTGTTACCATCTGCGCGGGAAGAGAAGCAACTGGCACATTCTATGTTTCTTCTTTTCGCCCTGACCATAGAAGCTCATGGATTAACAGCATGTTTGCAGCATGTAATTTCGCACATAAATTCCGCAAAAATTCAGAGGTCCGAGCCCGGTATTCGAACCCACGACCCTCTGCTTGAGAGGCCACAGGTCAAACCACCTAGGTTACCACGGCTTCATTTTTATCAATCAAACTTGTAATAATATCTCTGAAATAGTTTTACGTCGTCGCTACACGTATTGCGCAGTAATTTTATGTTTAATCTGAGCTTAATTGAAAAGCGTCAAGAATTGATATAACTATTCATTCAGGGCATTCAAGCCTAGCTCTATTTATACTGACAGTTAATAATTTACAGATTAAGTTGACTGTCAACTTCTGTAAACATATTCTCAAACGTAGATAGTTAAAAGAGCTGCATTTTCCTGTCTCTTGTTGCTTAATATTTTTTAAACAACCAGAAATGAAATGATAATGAAAAGAAATGAAATGAAATGTACCTATTCTTGGTAACTTGCATTACAAGTCAATAAAGCTAATTACAAAGAACAATTTCAAGATGCCACTTTTTCAGTCGGCCTTTAAAAATTGTGATGGAAGCTGCATTCCAGTTTGATATTTTAACTTAGTAAATGTATTCCATGCTGATCAGCTAGCTTATTGTCTAACTCGCTCGCAATTGCCATCGTGTTCATCTTGACAGTTCTTGTATGAATGTGACAGCTAGCTGATTCCGATGCCAATTGTCAGCCCATACATGAACTGTCAAAATGAACACGATGGTGATCGCGAGCGGGTTACGTAATAAGCTTGCTGGGAACAAAGAAAAAACATTGAATGTACCAGTTGCCTTTCTTCCCGCGCAGATGGTAAAAAAAACCCTGAAGCTCAATTTTCTGGGATAAAGTAGCCTATGTATTCCAGACTATATAAAAAATCTATCTTTGCCAAATGTGATCCAGGGGGCTTACCATAGCGTCTTAATGAGATTCAATTCCAATTCAGTTTAGGTTGGCTTGCTGTCAGATACATTTAAAAATGACAGCTTAAACTTGAACTTAGTCGGAATTGGAAGAGTAACAAACATCCGTAATCTATACAAGCTATTGTATTTATAACATGTATGTCTGTGTATGTGAATCATTATCATTGAAGCTCGTGAACCGTCAGCAAGCGCAGAACAACCTATAATTTGACAGATCTAGATAAAAATCCAGGTTTTATTCCGTGAGAAAATTTATAGATTTCCGGATAAGAAGTGAGGATTGTTTGATAGCAGCTCTTTATTTTACAAAAGTGAGCAGTTACTGACATTGATTGTAGAATTATATAAAGACAACAATTAAATTGTAAACCTTTTTGAAGTCGGTTAAAAAAATAGCTGATGCTTCTAGCTTTGTCTCGTGGGAACTTTACCTTTTCCCGGGATAAAAAGTAATGCTCCTTTTTGTTTGACAAGTGCCTATTGCTTGTCTTTGTTTTTATCTTTCAGTCTCGTCTTAATTATTTCAGCACCCATCTAATCTAATGTAATTAGTGTTGGGATGTCCTAGAAATAAAATCATCTATTTCTGGTACCTGGGCATTTAAAAAAAAAACGCGTACCCGTGACTTTTTTTCCAAAATAAAAACATTTTGGGTTTTTCTGAATCAGAATTATTAGCACTATTCATTTCTGTAAAGAAAAAAAGTGTCCTTCGGTTTTTTTGTCAGTTTTGTGACACTATTTTCATACGATTTATATGGGTCGTCACAAAACTGACACGAAAAAGTTGTATGGGAAATTAAGGTGATTTTGTTGGAAAAAGAGTACAACACGTTTTTTTGAAAATGCCCACCTACATTCATCTAAGATGATAATAATATCAGCGCTGCGCTTTCATAACCGGCAGCATAATTATAAATGCGCGCTAGCAGTCCCAATGGTGCTGCGGTTGTCCATGGGCGGCGGTGATCACTTACCATCAGGTGCACCACATGCCCGTTTGTCGGTTTTAATATAAAAAAAAATGCTGAGCTTGAGCCTATTGCCACATATTTGTATCGTGTTTCTATTTATTTTGGTTTTTTATTTTGTATGTATGTTTTTTTTTATGTGGCAATAAATGATTTTTTTTTCATTTTGTACTTTCGACAGCTGATAGGGCTGCTTCATCCACATTCATCAATCTCTTCATTCATTAGGTTTAAGGTTTATTTAATCTGATATCGACATGAATATAAAAGCTACAAATCTAATTAATTTTTCACTTTACAGTTTGAACTGATTTTATATAACATCATCACTACATAGTATAAAACAAAGTCGCTTTCTCTGTCCCTATGTCCCTATGTACGCTTAAATCTTTAAAACTACGCAACGGATTTTGATGCGATTTTTTTTAATAGATAGAGTGGATGGTTTATATGTATAATATACCGTGCGAAGCCGGGGCGGGTCGCTAGTTAATAATAAAAAAACGCGAGAGCTTACCTGTATGATGCCATGTTGTTGGAAGAGAGTAAGCGAGAAAACTATACTGCTATTATGAGAAAAAAATGTAACCGTTCAGAAATCTAACTAATATTATAAATGCGAAAGTATGGATGGATGGATGGATGGATGGATGTTTGTTTGTTTGTTACTCAATCACGCCAGAACGGCCCAACGGATCTGGATGAAATTCGGCACATAGATAGAGAAAAGTCTGGAATAGCACATAGGCTACTTTTTATCCCGGAAAATTCCCGCGGGATAGCGTAAAACGAATTCTTTGCAGACGAAGTCGCTGGCAACAGCTAGTAAGTACATATTTATGTAGGTGTTGCTACAAAATGTATATTATAAGATCCAAATGGTAGGGACTTATTTATCTAAACATATCGCAATATGCAAACACGTCTCCGCAAAAGTATTTGCATATATTCTAAGAATTAAATTCATCCGCGCCGCTTCCTTTATACCTTTAATGCCCGATAAATAACGTTAAATCCAACATTAATTTTCACCTAATTACCCTATTTCGTAATGAACCTGCTAGCATTTAGCTGGCCAATTAGACGGGTGCCGACCAACCGTACGCCTATACCGGTGGGCTAAGTTTTTTCAAGGCGGGCCAGAAAATTACTGATACCTTCCTTTTAGGACCAGAGTTATACCAAAATTTCGTTTTGCATTTTTTTACACATCACATAAACTACGTGGATAGTCTAATTGGCTCCTTTACTTATGCACCTATTCTATTCATACATACTTGCATACATACTTACATACATACTTACAAACATACCGTCACGCTTCTTTCCCACAGGGGTAGGTAGAGACTACTTTGTTCCACTTGCTACGATCCTGACATAATTATCTCTTTCGCTTCTTTTGCTACTCTATTCTATTTTATACGGCAGGACTGCCAAAATATCATTATAGCGGACCAAAACATTATTAATTTGTAAGGTAGACCAGTAGGCTTATTGTCTAACTCGCTCGCAATCACCATCGTGTTCATTTTGACAGTTCATGTATGGGCTGACAATTGGCATCGGAATCAGCTAGCTGTCACATTCATACAAGAACTGTCAAAATGAACACGATGGTGATTGCGAGTGAGTTAGACAATAAACCTACAGGGTTGGTCCACGGACCGTAGTAGTTTGCACATTGACAACAAAACTCGGGTCAAAAATAATAAGTGTAGAAAAATATGTCAATTTGTCATTATTCCTCCGGATGGTGAGATTGAGGAGAATTGGTCGTATGATTCGAATGTTCAGTTGGCGTGGACCCGACTCCGCGTTCCGAAATGTGGCAAGAATATCCGAGCAAAATCAATCAATAGAGTCGCAGAAAATTATAGTTAAATGTTCGAAGGGCGTGTTAGGATTTATGGCCAATTAGGATTTAATATCCGTTATGTAAACAACCTAGTTCTTACACACCTGTCTGTTATAGCTTTTTTTATAGCTAAGTTGTGCAAAGAAAAACGCGATTGTGTCATTAATGACGACTAGTAGGTTGTCGGTTATCAATTAGTATGCATTATAATTGGTAGCAGGTCTATACCTTAATCATTAATACTCCTGGTACAACTTTTCCTAACATCTTCATTAGTTTCTGAATAAAACTGTACTATGTAAAAGGGTAGTAATAGTGAAATGAAATATTGCTGACCTTTAATAGTAGATTAATACCAAGGGCTGGGAAGTAGCCAATTGCTGGATGAGTAACTTGTTCAAAAACACGAACCGCAGGTGAGTGTTTTTTAAAATTACGAATCCAGCAATTGCTCTTCCAGCTGAGGCAGATATAATGATTTTCTCAAACATTGAGAGGAATATAAATTAAATAAAATTTGCACTAAACTTTCTCGCAACTTAGGTGGTTTTCACGTTCCCGCCTTTTTTCTGAAGTTTTTTTATGTTGTCTGTCTCCGTAAGCTCTTGAAAAAACCAACTTGTCACAAAATGAAAATATTTTTATCGAGGTTTGAACTTCACCCTCACTTGAAGTTTGTGGGGAATTTGTTCCCATTCACCCCATTTTACAGTACCTAATCAATCTATGTACCTGTCTAACTAAAGCGCAATCTATCGTATTCTTACAAACGTTAAAAAAAATCTCCAACTTATAGCTAAAATAGCGATAACGCCAATTAAGCTAATTAACAAAAAAATACCTAGTTCCATTCACAAATGCTTCGATCGTATCAGCGAGGCAGGCCGCGTAACAGGCTTGTATGAAGGTCGTTAGAATGTTTTAATTATAACCATGTAAGGGATGCTACAAATATTTGTGTGTAGAACAAAATTAATGAAAAACACTTTTTGTACGAAGCTTTCAAAGATTTTTCTCCATCGGTAAATGTGCATTTAATGAAGACTGAAATACCTTTGAGACTATTTGGAATTTTGGTTGAATAAGATACCATAGGTTTAAATACCTAATTGCCCGTTACAAACTAATGTAAAATTACAACACTTAGCAATATTAAAGGTAACGAGATGAGTAGCGAGGGTAGTAAGGAAGTAAACCCAAGTCATACCCAAGTCGTAAACACGGCCAAACCACTTGTATCCGGACAACAAACATTCTCGATGGTTTCGAGTACACCACTAAACAATGAATGCCGTAGGCTTATTGTCTAACTCGCTCGCAATCGCCATCGTGTTCATTTTGACAGTTCATGTATGTGCTGACAATTGGCATTGGAATCAGCTAGCTGTCACATTCATACAAGAACTGTCAAAATTAACACGATGGCGACTGCGAGCGAGTTAGACAATAAGCCTACTGGTATCATTATTTTACAATTTATCATTTGCAAATTGTCAACTCAGTATCTAGTATGAATAAATAGACTTTAGTCGAAATAGACGGTAACTTTCGTTCGCTCAAGCCTATAGCAAATTAGCCGGCCCTCCTATACTTCCTACTTGACCCCGGCTTTCACCGTGTGGGAATAGCGCTACAATTCTCGCTTTCTATTGGGCACGCACCTCATAACAAGCTTGCAACGAGGTGCTATATCTAGATTTTGTTGGTGTATTCGTTGGCAAAGTGAGTGGCATATCATCATCGTCATCTTAAACTTAAGAGCTTGGCTCGTGTCGGTGGAGCAATTTCCATGTGGCCTTTTCTAAGGCCTTTTCTTTTATTTTTTTTGAGCGGAAGAGAGGAAGGCCTAGAAGAACATTTATGGACCAGGTGAAAGAGAGGGTAGAAATCGTGTCGTATCTGGAAGTCAAAGAAAAGGCCCTGGAGTGGCATAACATTAGTGCTCTAAAATGTGTCCAGAAACCGTAGCAAATGACCCTCGGGTGATCTTATTTTGAAACTCGCCGAGGCTCGTTTCATAAAGCCACACTCGTGTTATAAGGACTCTCATTATGTAACGGTTGCATTAAATACTTTTATTTTTCAAACTGGGAAGGTAGGTGGGGTGTTGTTGAATTTTTTTCTTAATAATTTTTTTTAAAGATTCAAAGATTTATTTGTCCAACATAGGTAAATTACAGGGTGTTACTTATATTACTATTTGTATCACTATGTGGTGCCTTGGGGCATACAAATTATTAGGATACATGCATATTTTAAAATACATGCAGCATACCTTAAGAAAATTAATTTAAAAAATGGAATTTCTTCAGTGCATACGTCACGTCAAATTACTTACTTATATTATTAAAATGAATCTAGTTTAATATTAAAATTAGACTTAATAGACATATCTGAGTACGGTGAGATAGAGTAAGACAGTCAACTGTGGGAATGAATAGGCGCCATAATAGACCTCCAGAAATTAGATCCTGGTTTCGAAATCGTACGGTGTAAATTGTAAATTTACGCAAATCTTCGTTTATTCTTACCCCCTACGCTCTATAAAGGCTCTAGGCTCTTTGCGGGTGGTAGGGCCTTGTGCAAGGTCCGTCCGGATAGCTACCACCATCTTACTCGCTAATCCTGCCGTTAAGCAGCAGTGCTTGCACTGCTGTGTTCCGGTGTGGAGAGTAAGACAGCCGGGGAAATTACGGGCACAAGAGGCATTTCATCTTAGCCCTCTAGGTTGGCAACGCATCTGCATCCCTCCGGGGTTGCGGGTGTCTATGGGCAGTGGTGATGGCTTACCATCAGGTGACCCACTTGCTCGTTTGCCTTCCTATTCGCATAAAAAAAAAAAAGAAATAAGCTTCTGCTCACTTAGTAATCGTTTGTCACTTTGACATTTACCTTTCACAGAGAAGGACAAACGATTGCTAAGTCTATAGAGCATTTATGAATAAGGGAGTAAGTCTGAGTACTTATCTGCTGTCGTTACGTATTGAATATGAATAATCTCTGATATAAAACCGTTAATGTTTAATTTGTAATTTACTTCCGGACCTCCACTACAGAATCACCGCTATAAAAACTGTTCCACATCCAAAATGAAAGACCATCGTTATCTGTTCCAAATTCAAATTAGTACTTCAAACGTATCGCCGGCCAGTGCTTCGAGTTGGGATTCGTAATTCGAATGCCACTACGCGCTTTCGCGCGTTCTCATTGGCTGATCGAACACAAACTTAAAATTATACTGCATTATACGTCGTGATTGAAATTTTAGTGACTAGCTTAACATTCTATTATGTGCCGTTGATGCTCAATAATTTTGAGTTAGAGTTCCGTAATACAGAAGGAAAAAACAGAATCCATATACTTATATGTTCATTTTGTTGTCCGTCAGGGCCTTTACCATGACGTCTTAATTCCGACTCAGTTCAGGTTTTAGCTGTCATTTTTAGTATGGATCTGACAGCGAGCGAACCTAAACTGAATCGCATTAAGACGTCATGGTAACCCCCCTGGTCTCTCCAAAGACTCCCAATTACGCCTGACGCTAGGAAGTAAATCAAAATCTATTTATAATCCTTAAGGTATTTTGTATTTACCTAGGATCATTTGGGAAATGAGGTTCCATAGCTCAAACAAAAGAAAAATCCGATTATTTATTTCTTATCACTACATAGTATAAATCAAAGTCGCTTTCCGCCGTCTGTCTGTCTCTATGTATGCATAGTTTAAATCTACGAAACGGATTTTGATTCAGTTTTTTTTAATAGATGGAGTGTGATTTAAGAGGATTGAGTGTGATTTAAGTTTTTCTTTCATAGTTCATTAAATTGAGTGATGTTTCAATGTTCGTAACGGAGCCCTCGATGAGCAGACCCGACTCGCACTTGGCAGCTTTTCATTTTATTACTTTTAAATGAGCTTCAACCGGTTTTAACCGAATTTCCAGCTAGTTAGATTTTTTTTTTTTTTTATTAAAGTTAGTGTTTTGTTTTTATTACATGTACGTTGCGTGTTGATAAAAATGTTTAGCTACTTTGAATTATTATGCTAATTCGTTGCATGCGTTTGCTTTTCTACGTTGGTCAATCTGTGTGGATAAGCAGAGGCCGTGATAAGCACCTCTCTCGATCCCCTCTGGCGTCCCACCCCGCACCCCTGTGCCACGCGGGCGAGGACTCATTTAACCGGTCGGGCTCACAGCATTCCGAGATGCAAATGAACGAAAGCTTTGCGTCGCTAACCTCAAAGCGGTCGCCGAAAAAATACAAATTATGCAATAACACGCACACAACGCTAAATACTGAATATTTAAAGCTCATTGAAAGCTTTCTCCGATCGGTAAAAGCTTACGTCTAAGATAGTTCCGTGGGAGCTTGCTTCATTGACTTCATTCCGATTATTTTATGAGCCACTGCTTTACGCTTCTCATGCCTTAATAGGGGATTTTGCGCTCAAATTCCGAAAATTTTAGAGGTGTGAGCCTGGGTTCGAACCAACGGCCCTCTGCTTGAGAGGCCGTAGGTTAAAACACTGGCTACCACGGCTTTATCATTGATTACTAATATTTAAGTAACACAGTCGTTACGGTCGCTGGGGCCGAAAGGTTCTCGAGTGGAGACCGCGGATCGCCAAGCTCAGCTAGGACGTCCACCAACGAGGACGGGTGACCAGTAGGCTTATTGTCTAACTCGCTCGCGATCGCCATCGTTTTCATTTTGACAGTTCATGTATGGGCTGACAATTGGCATCTGTATGCTTAGTGTAAGTTTTCGGTCACAAAATACGTCTCGACCGCGCTTGCGTTGAAATGTCAAATACTATATTTTAGTTGGCATTTCGTTCCGCTTGTGGCGCTGTTCATTTTCCCATAGTAAATGAAACGTTAACGCGAACGTATTCGAGACGTTTGTCGTGCCTAAACTTACACTAGAGGCTCAGAATCAGCTAGCTGTCACATTCATAGAAGAACTGTCAAAATGAACACGATGGCGATTGCGAGCGAGTTAGACAAGAAGCCTACTGGTTAAAGTCGCGGGTTCACGGTGGATGCAAGCCGTTTCCAACTGAGGCTACTGGAGGTCTATGGGGGAGGCCTATATCGAATAGAGAACGCGCGTTCTATGGCTGATATGATGGGAATGATGATGAAATAATGCGGTACTACTAATTTTCTTATTACTGTTAGATAAATAAAAGCAGTACGTAACCAGCAGTATACCGGTATAAGCATGCTAGAGAGAAGTACCTGGAGAACCTAAACCTGGAGTAAACGTTTTGCTGGCTTGGCCTTCGTCGCATAAAGCTCTTAGGATACATAAATTTGTGCAGCATTCCTTCATAACCAGAGCATCTGACTCTGGGGGAAGGGATGCTGCATGAATGTTGATCTCCGATCCTCTTGAGTCCTCCCATGAGGCTGACATAGTCACCCCTGTGTACTAAAGCCTCTTTAAATATAAGATTAAAAAAATATATATATTTTCAAGAGAATAATATGTATAACGCTATTTATGATACGACCATCGAGAAAAAGCCAAACCACAGACTATAGCAATAGGCTATAAGGCAACGTTCATAAAATAGGCGAACATTACTTAATTCGGGCTTAAATTATCACATCCTATAATGCTAAAACTAAAACCGTTTCAAAGTCCTAGGACTTAATAGTTCCGTGTCCGAAGCCCTACTGTCCTGAATCGATACACCATCCTTACACCATCTATTTATACGAGCCTTAGGCTTTATGTAAATCTATTTATCCGACACCATTTTGTAATTCAATGCCCTAACCGTGCATAATAAGACCGCAATTGCCTTGAATCAATACCGTTAAGAATGCTAAGTGAATGTTCATAATTTAGTATCGCTTATTCGCTCCACAATTAGTCTGTTTCATCTGTTTAGTTGTCAATATTAAGTTTAGTATTTCTTTTACCTTTAGTTGTAAGATTAGGAGCTTTATACATTAACGTATAATAAACAACTAGACTCCCATCACGCTCAAAAACTGTCGGAAGTAAAAGTCTGCACGACGCGTCTAATGTGCAGAGCTTTGGTTCTGTCGTGTTCGGACACAGACCTTGTATATACATAGACAACCTAAACTAACTACATTAAAGGTGGTTGGTTAATTTACTACTCGTCTGTTCACAGTAGTTTATTAATATCGTCTCTGTTATCAATGTCACCGTTATAAACAACCGTAACAGTTAAAGCTTTCCATTAACTCGGCGTTTGATAAACTGTTTTCATCACTCGATCATTTACAACTTTCGCCGATTCGCTATCGCCAATATAAATCCAGAACTTACAGCGACAACATTAACTGGTGTTTATCGATAAACCGAATAAATCACTAGCTGTACCTATTTGATTAATGACGTAGATCATTGCACCTATTATCGCCAACATGGACGTAAAAAGTGGACCAGTTGATAGACAGCAAATGCGATACTTTAAATGCGGCGTGACATACTTGATATAGGCAATTTACATTTTATTGCAGATATGGAAGCAATAAAAATATCCCGTGATTATTTATTGCGGTTAGTTGGCGCTAACTTAAATAACGTGTAGTGAGATATGGTGTTAGAAGTAAGCAAATGAAATCAGTAAAACGACTATTTGGATGAAAGTGTAGTAAAAATAAAAACAGGGAAAGTATTTCTCATTACTTGAGATGTACTTAAGAGGCTGACACCTAATTTTGTTGAAATTGATGTTATTTAAGCACTTTTTTAAGAAAAACTACACACAAAAAAAATACAAAAAAAATATATTGATAATTTTCGTCATATTTCAAACACGATAGACGGACTCGATACATAATTGAGCAAAATTGGCTCGATAGAAAATAATTGCAAAGATTGGTCTTATAATCATCATTAAACGGTTCTATGTCTATATTTTTTCGACGTATGGGTCTGCAATTAAAAACATGAAGCCAACATATTCATACCTACACGGCTAACGAGTCATATTTCACAAATAATCCATACTTTTTTTATTTCTTCTTATTTGTGTCTTATTTGCAAGATTTTAGACGCGCGCCAAGCTGCCGGAATAGTTTCTTCTCCTTCACTCACAGGCACGCGAACCGTATGTGCGAAGAGTGGCGCTGCTCAAGGTCATTTGCTGTTGACAGCGCCTTAAAGAAAAATGATTTCTTCTTGGTCATCTTTAAAATTGAAAATTGGCCAAATTGGCAATAATTGGAATTATTATGTGCGTCAAATGACATCAAAATCCCTTGGGTAGTTTTTGCATGAAAGAGTAATATAAGTATTTTATCCATCGATCCATCCTTACAAGTACGCTTATTAAAATACCCTTAAGGTAATTGAAATCTGCCAAGAACATGGTAGTATCACGTTGTCAACTATTACTGAATCGGATTAAAAACAGGATTCAATCTCGACTAAGTGACTGGTGCTTAGTTTTTGACCTGCTAACCTCAAAATCGTAAAGAAGCAAAGATCGCTTAAACATTATGTAAATGAGATGCCATTTTCTTTACACTTTATGATCCTAGCAAGGTAAGAACTAAACGTACGTGATCTTAATATACTAGACCGCCATTTTGAATTCAGTGACGTCTTTGAACTGATTGGCATAAAATTTGGGGGCAATATTTAAAAATTTAAGAGTGAAGGGTAATTAATATATGTTGTAACTAGCTTTTGCCCGCGACTTCGTCTGCGTAGAATTAGTATTTTGGGTAGCTTATTCTTAGTGGTAGGCAAACATTCAATTAGAGCACAAATTAAATATAATTACCTAGTAATCTTCGTAGTAAATTTCACATCTTTGACAATTTCTGCAATAACTATTCTATTCCCTTCCCCGGGACCATAACAATATCCATCCCAAATTTCGTTTAAGTCGTTTCATCGGCTTAAGGCGCTGTCAACAGCAAATGACCTTGAGCAGCGCCACTCTTTACACATACGGTTCGTGTGCCTGTTAGTGAAAGAGAAGAAACTATTTCGGCAGCTTGGCGCGCGTCTAAAATATTGCAAATAACACAAATAAAAAGAAATAAAAAAAGAATGGATTATTTGTGATATATGACTCGTTAGCTGTTTACGTATGAATATGTTGACTTCATGTTTTTAATTGCAGACGCATACGTCGAAAAAATAAAGACATAGAACCGTTTAATGATGATTTTAAGACCAATCTTTGCAATTATTTTCTATCGAGGCAATTTTGTTCAGTTATGTATCGAGTCCGTCCAGCGTGTTTGAAATATGACGAAAATTAACATACTTATATTTTTATTTGTGTGTAGTTTTTCTTAAAAAGTGCTTAAATAACATCAATTTCAACAAAATAAGCGCGAAGAAGGCAAAAGACTGACGCAATTTTATATAAGGGGAGGCCTTTGCCCAGCAGTGGGACACTCAATTAGGCTAATATAAAAAAAAAACATACATCAAGTAGGCAAGTACCTAATTATTTTTACGATTTGTTAGTTTTCTAAGTGACTTTAACGCCATTTCATGCCCTAAAGATATGAAAAAAGGTTCCTTCAAACGATAGCTACTACCTAACATAACATGTTAATTGTCAACCCAATTTTGCCCCCTCCACAGGTTTTCTTTAAACCGCTGAAATACATAATTATTTATTTTTGTGTCTAATAAAAAGTCTAAAAATAAAGTTCCTCCGTTTCTCAAGGTCAATTTTATCTCTGTAAGTACTTACCAAATTTCATAAAATCGGTTCAGTGGTTTAGGCATGAAAGTGTAACAGACAAACAGAAAAACGAATTTACTTTCGCATTTATAATATTAGTAGAGATAGGGATTATTATAAATCATTTTTTTGTAAAAACCGCCTGTTGCGAGTCGGACTCGCGCACCGAGGGTTCCGTATAAATTTGGCAAGTGAATACGATATTCAGTGTTAGCAGAGCCCTGTTCCTAAGCAAAATGTAGGCAGTGTGAGGTCATTTTATATTGGAACCTATGACCTACCATCATTACAAAATTTTAAATTTCTAAGACAACTGGATACCTACCTAGTAGGTAGTACCTACCCAATATTTTTTGAGAGCCCGGTGATTTGTATGGAAACACCCTTTCTAATGACTGTACCTTATTATTGTATAGATTTAAGGCTTAATCTTTTCACAACTCCAAGGGACCGCAGATCTACTGTACTGGTTATTTTATTAATTTCAACTTTATACCTACCTATACGCGTTCCTGAGGAAAATAAACTTGACAGACTGACAACTAAGTGATTCTGGGTTCCTTTTTCCTTTAAGGAACCTTGAATATAGATACTTCCTAGGTACGAATAATTTCATTCATATAGCGTAGCGACATCTATTAACGAATAGCGGAACTAATTAACCCATAGTAAACTTTATTATTATTCTGTTGCTTAGTATTATCATAACATATTACATGTACTACATTTTTGAACTCAGGACTTCTTCCTCTTTCATTTGGTATCCCAATAAATAATGTATCAAAAAATATTTTTGGTGGACCCCCCCTTTTTGTTTTATATCTCGGCTTCTAGGTGGAATTTCGAAAAAAACGTGACATGGGAGTTTAAGTTAGACCTCCAGCAATACAATAAAAAAAACCGCATTCAGTTTGGTACAGTAGTTTTTGCGTAGCGCGGTAACAAACATACAGACAGACAGACAGACAGACAGACAGACAAAAATTCTAAAAATTGTATTTTTGGCTTCTACGGCGCTTATAGAGGCCCCTTAGTTTATTTTTTCTTTAATATCTCCTATGTACAGACATCGACCTGTTACAATTTTATTATATGTATAGATATAGATATATAAAGGAAGGAAAGGAAAGAAAAAGTCCTTAGTTTTCCATAAAATTTACGTTATGTCCGTTTTGTGACAAACCATACAAAACATTCATTATAACTGTTAGGCACTTAAACATAGGGATGTTTCAACAAAGTTTAAATATTTAAGTAGGTACCGTAACTTTAACAATTTTGGGGCTACTTTGATAGTTTTAAAATGTGGTATAAAATCGATACTGTCCAGATTCGGTGAATGTTTGGCATGTAGACGCAAAGGCAATCGATGAAGACAACGATTGTAAGCAGTAAACGCAAATGAAAAATAATGATTTCGTCATTACAACTAATTTTTTAGTCAATCCCGACTACGACTCTGACTATAAAGCTTGAGTGGATTCGAAATTATTTAAATTGAAATTGAATTTAAGTACTTACCTACTTAGCTACTTTGTGCGTAAGGATAAATTCAGGACGTTCAGTCTTGGATTCGATGATATAGAGTTGTTTAATGCCGATATCGATAATCCAAGCTTATCGATACTTAAGTAGCTTAACCGATTCGATGCAGATGATATAATTAATAAGGTTATGTACTAACTGTTTTGTGTAGCAATAACCGTGGAGCGCGAATAAATCATTGAATAGGAAGTAGTATTTCTTCGAGCGTCGCAGGCGCATTAAGTCCCGTGAAGTGAATATCTTGGGCAAATAACATCGAATGTGTGGGAAGTAGGGTTAACACTTTGAAAAAAACAATTTTTTTTTTGCAAATAGGCCGCCAAGGCCTCTTTCAGGTGTCTTTTTTTTAAACTACAAGCGCATTCGGAAATACCATAATTGCCAAAAAGAACGTGCCTTCAAAAAGTGAATACCTACCTAGAACTAGTTTCATGTGTAGTTCATTCATCATTACGCTCTCAATATACTGTGCTAAATTTAGGTCACAAATCGCTTTCATTCACAAAGTACACAAACTACGTAAGTAAGAACTTGGCTGGCACACTCCCGTGTGTCTACATTACAAAAAAAAAAAGTAAAAATAGTGCCCTTGAAAAAAACTTCAAAGCACGCAATATATCCCACTCCTTTGTCCACATTTCATTCAAAAGAATGTGAACAAGCTGTATTCTCAAAGCGGTAGCCCTATCTACGTTTGAACGCAAAACGTCGTATGTGCGCCCGGTCGTCCTGCGCATGCGTCGTTCTGGATCCAAGGCTGCGCAGGAGCCTATAAATCTCTAGAGAATGTGGGTCAGTCGCGTCAGGTGCCCGCCAAAGAATAACGGGCTAATTGCGAAACGCAATCAGTTTTTAGAATCGAGTTTTTATTTGCAAAATGATTTTTTTGTCCTGTGAAAAACGGGACAAGCGTGAGTCGGGCTTGCACACGTATTTGGTACTATAATTATCGTAGCGTACCGAATAAGTATGTTTCTTGTCTAGGAACTCTCTTTGATTCTGAACTTTAATTCTTTAGTTTTATATCGGGTTGGTAACCCTCCCCCCTCCGTGTAAGGTTCGACCGGATTGTTATCACCATCTCTCCATTTATGTAACACTAGCTTCTGCCCGTGACTTCGTGTGCGTAGAGTTATACATATAAACCTTCTTCTTGAATCACTCTATCTATTAAAAAGAAACCGCATCAAAATCCGTTGCGTAGTTTTAAAGATCTAAGCATACATAAGGACAGACAACGGAAAGCGACTTTGTTTTATACTATGTAGTGATGAGGAACATTCGGGCAGGATTCCTAACTATACTATTACGTAACTGTTTTAGCGTGACAAAGTAACAAAAATACAGACACACTCACAAATTAATAAGAATTTGCTGTTACGCGATTGAACTAAATAGTTGCGACTGTTTTAATTAAGTTTGACGTGAATTTGCATCGTCAGCGTTCATTACTTTATTTTATCGCATTTAATTAAATAAAATTAACATTGCTAAGTAAAACTTTATTAATTACCAAGTAAAGTAGTGACTGTGATCCGATACTGGATAATTCTGTCAAACAGCCTTTGCTAACCAACAGTAATGTTACAGAATAAATGTAAAACCATTTTAGCACTGACTGTCACCTTTCACGATAGAACTGATCAATCAATTAAATCTAGTTTTAGTGAGAAGAAAGTTATTAAATTGAAAAACAGAGAACTTCCTTATTTTTTGAAGTGCTTTGCGGTGGTCCATTTCAATGAACAAAAGACTAGTGATCCCGTAGAAGGATCGAAACGCGTCACTGTTTTGTGTGATATAGGGGATAGGTTAAGTTAGTGGGATTTTTGTATGTTTTATGTGGCAGTACAGGAGGGAAGGATAAACATAAATATTCCGCATAGGCTTGGCTATCTTGCACGTGAGCAGAGCACGGTGAAATGTTTTTGTCACGCCTCTCATTCAGAAAAGTAACAAAGCCACAGTTCTAGGCTTTTCTAAGTGTTTTTTTTTGCAAATGCATTTTTTTGAAGTCGGTATATAGTTGTAAAACCACGCCATTCTCTATGTTGGTTGCTCTTTAATTATATTTCATTTAGAATTGTTTTTTTTCTTCAAGTTTTTCAATGCTCGGTGTGAAAAGTTGTAGGTATGAGCAACTCGAAAGCAAAACTATTTTCATCTTGGGCGTTAACACTACGCTCAGCTCAGGATTCCACTTCAAAATCTCTAAAAT
This sequence comes from Pandemis heparana, assembly GCA_963854515.1. NCBI lineage: Eukaryota > Metazoa > Arthropoda > Insecta > Lepidoptera > Tortricidae > Pandemis > Pandemis heparana. The sequence goes on along the minus strand of OY978016.1, from coordinate 2,468,639 downwards.
TCTATTCTATTCTATTAAATTCTATTGTAGAATCCTTAGCTACATTCTGGATTCAATCTACCGCCCTCGCCGTAAATACATCATTACGCACCCTTTTGACTCAAACACCTTTTGTTCATTGACCAATTTGTGTCAGGGGAAATTGCAGATTTCCCGTGGGACAGCGACCAACGAATTTCACTCACGAAACCGCTGACGCTAAGTATATTCACAAGCCTCCAGCACTTGCGGAATTTCGCACGCAACTCAATTGATAGGGTAAGTTGTCACATCGTAAACGTAGAAAGTTGTGGCGTTTTAATAGATGCCGCTGGCTGTCGTGCGCAAACGCATTTAAGTGTTGTGCTCGCGATTAAAATTAGTTTTATTAATATAGACAGTTACTAGCTAGTGTGTTACATTGTGCCTCTTCTACCTTCTGGCACGATTTTGGTCATACCCGAGCATAGGCTTAACAAAGAAAAGTAAAAAACTACTCAGTCTATTTTTATGCCAGCTGGCCAACTATTTCAATGAAATAAACTTGTTGTTGTTTCTGTAATTTATATTTATAACTAGCTTCCGCTTTATCTGTGTAGAATTATACAGTAAACCTTCCTCTTGAATCACTCTATCCATTAAAAAAAACCACATCAAAATCCGTTGCGTAGTTTTAAAGATCTAAGCATACATAGGGACAAAAGCGGAAAACGACCTTGTTTTATACTATGTAGTGATGTGGTATTGACTCTTTAGTTGCTGTGTTGTTTAATTAAATTTCGTGTACTCTGATAGCTAATACTGTGATATTCAAAGAAAGAAATTGAAAATAAAACTGCTAGTATTACAATAAGTAGATCCACTATAAACATTATGTATTGACCCTAGGCTTATTGTCTAACTCGCTCGCAATCGCCATCGTGTTCATTTTGACAGTTTCATGTATGGGCTGACAATTGGCATCGGAATCAGCTAGCTGTCACATTCATACAAGAACTATCAAAATGAACGCGATGGCGATTGCGAGCGAGTTAGACAATAAGACTACAGTTCTCAATAGTACCTAGAGAGACAGATAACCAAATAAAAAGGCAGGATAGACAAGAAAATCTTATCAAAGATATTCTCACTTGTTTGCTTCACCGATCAAAGTGCAAGCAAATAGTGAATAATTGCAATAATTACACTGAAGCTATCTGATCCAGGAAACTGATCTTGTTTATGCGCAATACCTTTGCGCAATCTGAGGACATTGGCTAGTGTTGGTGAAACTTAACTATGACTGGGACCAGCTAATTTATAAAGATTTATTGCAAACTGACTATCCTTTCCCCGTAGCAAGTTAGTCGAAGTATTAAACATTGCGTTTCATGCGTTCTGCCAAGTTTCTTGCGCCGCCATCTTGGCAATGATGATCTTTATGAAAGCGCTCGCTGGTAGTTTAAAAAATCGGACAAGTTGTGAGTTGCACACGCGAGAGTGTTCCATACGGCAGGCATGTAAATAGTTCATCTATTCCATTCCAATGAAATTGATTGCCTAAACTGCCTTTAAGACGACCGGATAGCCTAGTGGTTAGTGACCCTGACTACGAAGCTAGACGTCCCGGGTTCGAATCCCGGTAGGGGCAGACATTTGTATGATGAATACGAATGTTTGTGCCCGAGTCATGGATATTGTATGTATTTAATTATGTATTTACCTACATTATATAAGTATGTTTATCCGTTGCCTGGTACCCATAGTACAAGCCTTGTGCTTAGTTTGGGACTGGGTCAATTGATGTAATTTGTCCCATGATATTTATTTATTTATTTATTATTTAAGCAACCCTGATCTGAATTCAAATAAAAAAAAAATGTGCCAAATGTCATACCCGTCCAATTTAATTGACACTTGTCACTTTTCCCAGATTGTTCATTTTCCTAGATAATCTAAAGGCTGGAACTTGTGTAATTTTCCTTATAAGACCTAAGTACGTTCGTAATCTTTGGACAGACCTCTATTAGCACTATCTGGCTTCCTTATAAGCGGTAGGCAGGTAGTAAAATTATTGTTAGCTCAAAGCCTAGTCCAGCACTAATTCGATTTATTATCCTGAATGTGGATCGATCAATGATTAGCTGATATTAATGGCCCTGTTAAAATGCCTGTTAATTTGTCTGGCTTTTATTATGACGATAATCTTATGAAGCAAGTTATTCAGACACTAAGGTGCAGGCTGATTGGCTTTGAATAACGACTTGGAAAACAAATGAATAGCTATCAAAGCCAATACTATACTTGAGTGCAACAAAAAGGTAAACAATCTTACAAACATAAATCACGTCTTTATTTTAGCGGTAGACAGAGCCTAAGGTAACAAGCCCTAAAGGCCACGTTTACATGATTGTACGCGTATAGGTAGAAAGGGGAATCAAAATAGTGATGGGTTGCTAGCCGCATCGCCTGTAACATGATTCCTAAGATTTTCGCCCATGCAATTTTCCTATATCCTTTCCCGGTGCTGAAATTATAAGTATACCAAATTTTTGCTAAATTAGTCTAACGGTTTAGGCGTGAAAAGGTAATAGACAGACAGAGCTACTTTCGCATTTATGCTCTTTGTGCTGTTCAATTTTTTGTTTCATTAATACAGGGATTGTAAAAGGCTCCGTATGCTTACCTAGTGTAGGTTTTCAGTCACAAAAAAGGTACCTACGTCTCGAACGCGTTTGCGTTAAAATGTCAAGTACTATGAGAGTTTGTTGCCGTTGCAATCCGCAAGTGGCGCTGCCAATTTTCCCATAGCAATTGAGACGTTTACGTAAACGCGTTGAGATCTTTTTATATGCGAAAACTTACACTAGATGCTCAGTATGCTTAGTGTAAGTTTTCTGTCACAAAATACGTCTCGACCGCGTTTGCGTTGAAATGTCAAATACTATGAGAAATTTTAGTTGTCGTTTCGTTCCGCTTGTGGCGCTGTTCATTTTCCCATAGTAATTGAAACATTAACGCGAACGTGTTCGAGACGTTTGTCGTGCCTAAAACTTACACTAGAGGCTCTGGAATTTCCTCTACGTATTACGTTAAAACTAAATAGTATAGGCGTGATTGACAAATCGTCGGGGCAGTCAGTAAATTACCGGAGGAATGCGGCGAGTATCGGATTTCCAGACGTCAAACGTCTATTAAATGACCAGTTTTATTGATTCGGATACATAACACTTATTTGTTTTTAAACTTTACTTGGAATATGTCGATGATTCTTGTTTGACGGTCGCTTTTACTGACCATAGAGTTAAGATCATTTGAGTGCTTTCTTCGGTGATGTTGAGAAGTAATCAGTGAGTTGAATATTTCGATAGTTTATTTAATGGGTCGTTGAAAAAGCCGTGGTAGCCTAGTGGTTTGACCTGTGGCCTCTCAAGCAGAGGGTCGCGGGTTCGAATTCTGGGCTCGCACCTCTGAGTTTTTCGGAATTTATGTACGAAATTACATTTGAAATTCACTATGAGCTTTTCGGTGAAGGAAAACATCGTAAGGAAACCGGACCAATCCAAATAAGGCTTAGTTACCCTTCTGGGTTGGAAGGTCATATGGCAGTCGCTTCTGTAAAACTAGTGCCTACGCCAAATCTTGGGATAGGTTGTCAAAGCGGACCCCAGGCTAATTAACCCTTGGCTAATGCTGGGAAAAACGTTAGGAAGATGATGATTTAATGGGTCGTTGCTATGCAAGCCAAGGGAAAATTCGCAAGGGGAAATTACGGGCACAAGAGGCATTTCATCTAAGTCCTCTAGGTTGGCAACGCATCTGCAATACCTCCGGGGTTGCGGGTGTCTATGGGCAGTGGTGATCGCTTACCATCAGGTGACCCACTTGCTCGCTTGCCTTCCTATTCACATAAAAAAAGCCACTGTAAAAGTTTTTTTTCTAGTGGAAAATTCAGTTTTTTTCGTATTTCTGTCGAAATGTCCTTTTTAATTATTGACGAAAAAAATGAACTTGTCCCGGTTCTGTTGCCGTAATTTTATTTTTTGAAGTCGTTTAGAGAAAAAATAGATTCATTCAATAAACCAATGTGCTAAAGTTTTTGCATCGACAACTGAGACTTGCGCAACTGTCCCATTCAGCCGTACTTTTACTATATCGACGACGACTCGACTAACCAGACAGGTGCGCGGATATTGATAACTCGCTATCCGGTAAAGGATGCAACGATTACGATCTGATTTTACATATTAAGAAAATTTTAAAGTAAGAATAAGAATATTTATTTGCAAAAAATGTGTGTTTGCTAATATATTATAGCGTTGAGAAAGCGTATTGCTATTTTGTTTGCGCAATGGGAGCAACCACAGCACCACAGAACCGCAGTAGACCGGGAGCAGTGGAAGAGTTGGGGAGAGGCCTTTGCTCAGCAGTAGGACACTGTTGTAGGCTCATAATAATAATAATAAAGGTACGTGTCCGTAAATCTCACTCCATAGCCCATTAATCCTGCCCACAGCATCCCAACCCCGTAGCCCATTCCAAGTCCTACCTGGCAATAGTTTGGCAACTGTGGAGGACTGTCCCCTAGCACATCTTCATGATGTATTAGGGGATAGACCTCCATAGTTGCGCCCATCTCATTTATATTATACTAGCTGTTGCCAGCGACTTCGTCTGCAAAGAATTCGTTTATCGCTATCCCACGCAATTTTCCGGGATAAAAAGTAGCCTATGTGCTATTCCAGACTTTTCTCTATCTATGTGCCGAATTTCATCCAGATCCATTGGGCCGTTCTGGCGTGATTGAGTAACAAACAAACATCCATCCATCCATCTATCCATCCATCCATACTTTCGCATTTAAAACTAGTTAGGTACATTTTAAGCAAATACGAATTTTACATACATAATAAATCACGTCTTTACGTCACAGGGTAGATAGAGCTTAAGGTAACAAGATCTAAAGGCCACTTTAGCATGATTGTGGGCGTATCGAAAAGGGAATCCAAATAGTGATGGGATGCTAGCCGCAACGCCTATAACATTATAACATGATAATACTAATAACTGTACCTAATGTAAACAAACTATTGAATAAATCTCTTTATTACCATGAAATGCAAAAGAGACACATTTCAAAATCAGTCACTGTTGCCATTGAAACCTATAATGAACGACTTTTGTTTTTATAATGCATTGGTGAATGATTTTGGAATGCGTCATTTTTGTATTTAATGAATATGTGTATGTATAGATGACAATCAAATGCAAGTACAGTAAACAAAAAGTACTGGCCGCAAAAAAAGATTGTAGGTACTTATTAAATGGGTTTTTTTAACCAAAAACTTATTTCTTTCTCTTCAGGGTAGAGCTGCGGTAGAATCTAGTGGAAAACCAAGATGCAATTACATTCTATTGTTAGCCAGTTGCATATTGCTGCAATTTTAGTGTTCAACATTAAATTTAATGACCGGCTAACAACCATTAGGCTAGAACAGTTAAATCAGCCATTAAATTAATACACGTTTCTGAGCGTAAAATTACGAAGTCAATTAACTTAATTATGTGCAACCTTTTGTAAATCTTTGTATGCATGTGAATAACTCGTTAAAAGCATTTTCTTTTGTTACAGTCATCTTTTCCAGTTGACTAATTGCATTAATAATTAATATGTATAATTTTAATCCCGTACTAATTAACTTTGGTAAATAATTGTGTATTTAAAGTATAATTATGATTGTCCGTTACCAAGTAACCGTTATACAAACTTTGAAAATTGAAAGACGATTCAAAATGGTTAAGATACATACAAAAAAAAACAATTGACAATTATTTCATTTCATTTCATTATTTCATTTCATTTCATTTCATTGTCACGTTTTCATGTCGCATTCACCCAGGCACGCTCGGAGGAATAAGACCATAGACACTTCGATTAACAAGTAACAAACAAATCTGTGAAAACACTCGCACCAAAAGAAAAAGTGCGCAACTATTAGCATACAAAACCACGGTCGTGACGTAAAGACAAAATGTAAAAAATAGCCTGTTAGATAGGTCCCTTCGGCACCAAATGTATGCGCGATCATATCTCCCTCTCTTCTGCCTCGCGAAGATTTACTTTGTCTTGTTGATACTTTATTGATATTTTGTTAATACATAAACGTTGAAGACTAAGACCTGACATTTAAGACGCTGGCAGAAGTTAAAATGCATTTTATTTACAGATTTTCTATGGAATTTGTGACCTGATTTTTAAGCACTTCACTCAGTCCATGGAAAAAATGTGCTGTATTTGAAATACGAGTACGAGTATAAACAGTACCTACACTGTACTCAACTCTAACTAATTCTCCATTGACAACGATGTACCCACCCAGTTAAGATTAATTTTATGTGCAGTTTTGCAATAATGCAATCGAATATAAGCCAAAGTGACCTCCGGAACCAACGGAAGACCAGCGCTGGGTGCAAGGCCAGCAAATTCTGAGTTGGGACCATTTTGTGACTATTTATTTATTTATCTGCTGTTTTATGTCTTTTTTTTATTTGATGTGTTGTGATTGTCATGAATAAACTTTTTCCTTCTTCTTCTTCTCCGTTCAAATGTAATATACCTACTTCACTTTTGTAAACGCACCATACTCATTTTAAAACCTATTACAAAGGTTACCAAATAAAGTCACGAAAAGGCAGATAGGCGTCCCAAGCAGTAAATATCATTAAAAGGGATAAACCTAACCTTAACAAAAATATTTCTTAACTTATTAAATATCATCGGATTGTATGAGGTAAGAAAGATATTTTACAATATTAAACTGAAGATCATTGAATATTTTAACCAAGGAATCAATGTTATTGAAATAATTTGCTAAACCAAAGTTCAAATATTCTATTTAAAGCGAGATATCGTGCTTAATGCATTCATTCAAACAATAAATGTTTATTGCTTTACACAGTTTCGATTATTTATCAATTCCACACCAAGGATAACTATACGGCAAACTATGTCGTTATGTCTTCCCAAAAGTTATATATTTGACTTCTTTTCCCCCGCGGCTTTTTGACCTTTTGTGGCAGTAGAAATTCCGGGATTTGCTAAATTCCCTTAGTAATTTTTCAAAAACTGCTAGTTATTTTTGCATGTGGATTACCCGTGCAAAAATGTCATGTCTTGAGATTTACGCATGCAAAATATACTCTTTAGTGAACAGTTGAAAAGGAATATTGATAATTTTTGTACATACTCGTGGATTTTTAATAAGGTCCCGCAATGTTGATCAACAGATTTAATTGTTCTATGACTGACACTTTATTAACAAGAGTGACATGGTTGTGACGCACTTCGCTCGATTAATAACTTTTACTTTAAATACTAGTCACGACCATCGTGTAGTCGTCGTGTAATTAGCGTGTTTTTTATTTAACGAAAATTAATTAAAACATTGTTTCCATTACAAAGATCAATTTCCGCAAAGTGTTAAAAAATGTTATCGATCAAGTATCTCGTTTAATCTCGAGTTAATATTTAAATACATAGTGAGAAGCCTGCAAAATGACGGATGCTTTATACCAAACAAATTTGCTCTTTAAACACTAGGCAACAAGGTTGTTATTGCAAAAACAAATTGTTTTAATCAAGGTATTGTTTTATAGACTTTATAAGTTAGAGTTTAAGGTTGCAATTGATGTGCAAGGGCTGAGGAATTGCTCACTTTGCTTTTATTTTACTTTGTTCCGAGAAATGTTCCAAGGAAGCAGCAATTTTCTCGACATGAGATGTGCTGTGTCCGGCTTCCATACAAATAGCAAATTATTAATTGTAATTAAGAATGACTGGACTTAATAATAATTAAACTTAATATTAACTGGACTTAATAATTATTATAATTAAATGGTAGGTGTCCATTTATATTACTCCACAGCCTCAGTACAGTACCTAATCATGCGCATAACTAACCTGTTCCATTAATGCTTCCTACCTGGCAATAGTTTAGCGACTGGAAGGACTATCCGGCAGCATCCTAATCCAACTAATATTATTTAACTAGCTTCTGCCCGGGACTACGTCTGCGTAGAATTAGGCTTACATTAGGCAGCTACGGCCTTTGATATGTTTATCGTTATCCCGCGGGAACTATGCAATTTTCCGGGATAAAAAGTAGCCTATGTTTTAATCTAGGATACCATCACCACACTCACTCACCCACTCATATCTTCAAATCGTCACATCGTCATAAACTTTCGCATTTATAATACGAGTATTAGTAGGAAATAAGAATGAAAGAGAATGAAGCCGAGGGCAACAGCTAGTCCACGTTTGTGTGAGCCACCGGCCTCACTGAAATCAAGCACTTACCAGCGCACGCGCAGTGTTTAATTAAAAAACGGTATTCTAAATACAAAAACGAGTGAATAGTATTTCACACGATCAGACTTTCTTCTAATTTTATCTTCATGTAACATTTTGTATGTTTGGTGGCAATTTTAATGAAATTGTATTTCTGACTCTAGTTTTTTTTTTACCTGCAATTATAGAATTTTTCTTACCAAGTTATTCTTTTTCTAGCTAATTTGAGTGACCCTGCTAGACAATGCGGTCTCTTCTAGCACACGATACAATTATCGCGAAGAAAATACACCTGCTAAATACATATATTTGGTCTCCGAAAATTGATGTTCTTGTTCTATTTTCTGAAGAAAAAAAAAACGGTGTCATTTGTGAAAACATTTACTGTACAATTCCTTTGGTTTTTCTGCAAATATTTTGAGGTTTTTTTCCTAAAAAAAAAAAACTTAAAATATTTTTCAAACTTTAAAAATGACACTTACACTAACTTTTTTATGTATCAAAAAGCCTTAAAAATATGTTAGTAAAATACACCCTTAACATTAAAAAAAAAAAAAGAAAAATAAATCGCAAAAAAATTTAATCAGATAAAATGTTTTTTCGAAAACACGGCTAAACGGCATCCTTCCGTTGACGTGCCGTATTAAAATGTAAAAATGGCCGGACAGCCCGTTACCTCCTGACATGCAATTTTCGGACGGTCATTTATCAATCTGGCTGCACCACTCGACGGTTTATCGATATCGATAATTCCAAGCGTCACATTTAAAAACTGATTTCAAGAGTTTTCAAATAAAATAAACGAAACGAACAGCAAATGGAGACTTTAAACTACGCCCCACGTGCTCGTGTCTCAACCACGTTGTCTAAAGGTACCTGTGTGCGTAACGGCAAGACATAGTTTAAACTAGTCTTACTTTGTCACTAAGAAAGCTCTATTATTTTTATTTATGTCACTAAGTTCACATAGAGAGCGTACAAGAAAATTGACTTCACTATTTCTCTTGTATTGTAAATTTTGACATACACATACATACATACATATCGTCGCGCCTCTTTCCCACAGGGGTAGGCAGAGACTACTTTGTTCCACTACTTGTTTTTTGTTTGTTGTTGTTGTTGTGTTTGTTGTTGTTGTTGTTTTGTTGTTGTTTGTTTTGCTTGTTGTTGTTTGTTCTTTGTTGTAAATTTTTACCGTTTCTAAATGTACCTATGTAATTTTTCCTATAAAAAAAATTAAATTAGAACGATTTTTTTCTTAAACTAGTGATGTAACCAAATCATCGATATCGATAGTCGATGCAGCGCTGTCCGTCAAAACCAGCCGGGTGGGATCAAAACAATTAATCTTTTAGTTACCAGATTTTGACCCTTCCCGTGCGTTGCCAAGTAAATCAATTTACTCGTCTTGTTACAAGGTAACAATAAAAAGGGTTGAGATTTGTTTGCCTTCAACGAAAATAAACTTAGGTCCTGTTTCAACACTCTCTGATAAATTCCAGTTATCAGTGTCAGTTATCTATGATGACGTCTCTGTCTGTTTCGTAGTAATAAATAGAGACGAAATCATATATAACTGTCAGTTATGATAACTAGAACTTAGCAGAGAGTGGTGAAACAGGCCCTTAATAAATACATACATACACATACATCTATCTAACTAATATTATAAATGCGAAAGTATGGATGGATGGATAGATGGATGGATGGATGGATGTTTGTTTGTTACTCAATCACGCCAGAACGGCCCAACGGATCTGGATGAAATTCGGCGCATAGATAGAGAAAAGTCTGGAATAGCGCATAGGCTACTTTTTATCTCGGAAAATTGCGTAGTTCCCGCGGGATAGCGATAAACAAATTCTTTGCCGACGAAGTCGCTGGCAACAGCTAGTAAATAATAATAATAAACATGGATGAAGCTAAAAAGGTATGTCAGGATCGTAGGAAGTAGGTAGAACGAAGTTCCTAGTCTCTGCCTACCTCTGTGGGAAAGAGGCGTGACGGTAAAGTATATTTTTGCTTTTGACTTTGAAGATGATGATGATGAATGATGATGACTAAGGGATCTAAACAAAGTGAAAGTTGACTTTATAAAAATAAGATACATTCACATGCATGTTTCTGAGAAAGAATTTTATCATTGTGTAGTATAACAGTTAGTTCGTGTAGCGATTTTTATCAAACTTCTTAGACGCGAGCGTGACGAAAACAGACAGACAGAACAACCGTTGTAAAAATAAGAAAAGGTATTACTGTACTTTTTGTAATCATTAGAACTCAAAAACCACTAGACTATCCGGTCTTCAATATGTCTGTAGTTATTCTGGCGTCAGACTAAGTGTGGCCGCAAACATTCTAGCTTTAGTTCAATAAACTATTTTAATTGACAGGCTATGTAAATAGGTTCTAGTTATGATATGCAATTAATTCGATTAATGTTTTACAAATTATACTTCGACTAACGAAGTAATGAGTGTGGAAACATGGTTCAATAATGTTAGGTTTTTCGCAATGTATACTCGGCGACACAAAAGTTGGCCTAGCCTCCTATTTAAAATTGCCTGCATTGCAGTCATATTATGTAGGTACATGCTCGTCGGTTTAGGGTACTCTTGACCTAACTTTTGTCAAATCGTCCCCAATTTGGGCACGGAATTTAGTGAACTGTGGAACTTCGTTAGTCAAACCAACACAACCTGTTAAAATATTATGTAATAAATCTGAGAGACTTGTATTTTTTACTATAGACCGAGCGGGCGCGGACTCATTTAAGAGATCGGTCTAAAGAGTTGAAATTAATAACAATGCAAACCTTTTACCAAAAAACTCGTCATGAACAAAACTTGATCCAAAGAGTCTTTGTGCTTATCAAAAATAAGAGTCTAAATTCATTTTAAATTATACTTTACCTAGTCATTTGTGTCATTATCTCAAGCAAAGACTGTCATGTTTGTTTTTTGTCACACGCGGCGATCTTAATCCGGACATTTTGACAAAAAATGGCGTCATATTTTTGCGTTCTGAATTTAAATTCACCCGCCTGACGCGTCATTTGATTTTTATAAAAAGCGGCGTTCTTCTTAATACATTGTTACTGGCCAGAAACACCTTCGTTTTGAATTTTGAATAGGGTAAAGGCACCAGAATGTAGCCTGTGCTATTTTTATTTGAGGATCAATTAACAAAAACAGCCCGAGGGCTCAAGTACAAACCTGTTTTCGCTTGTTACTATTTAATCGTTTCTCTATTTATAAGGAATGATGAAAGACTTCAAAGGCTGAATTTCTACCTCAGTTATTTAGCAAAATAAATGAGGTAAACAATCTTGACATAATTAGTATCTTTTAATTGAAAAACACTTTTTGAAAATTGGCTGGTAACTGGAAAATTTAAAACCATAACAAAACAAATCACAATATTCCGGGAATTGAAATTGTAACTTGCTGTTATTTATTTTATAAAACTGTTTTTCAATAAAAAGACACGTCAGGATTCTTTACATCATTTATTTTGCTAAAAAAACTGAACTATTGTAGAGTCAAAACAAAATATAATAATGTCAAGCTTCAAACCAGATTTAAAGACTTAATCGAGATTAAATTTTACTGCATGAATTGATGATCGTAATGTTTCATTAAATATTATAATTTGACTTTTATCTCAATGCAATAAGTAGCTCTACATAATGGCATGATTTCTCTTTAAGTCACCTTTAAGAGTTTCTAACTAGCGCCGCCATTTTGCTTTTTCTTCTACACCATCGGTTGTCAAACCACGCGCCAAAACCACAGGTAATAAAAAAAAACAATCAAAATGATCATGTTCCATTTGTGAATGCTTTCTCGACGCGAAAGGTCAGTGTGTACAGATATGGATCGCTGCGCTGAAGAAAGGTAGTCCATTGAGGTCATTCTATGGAGAAGGAGGAACCGGCGGATGAACGGGCCTTTGATAATAGATGTCTGTACAATCCACTAACTAAAGAGGAATGCTGGGATATTATTAACTCACAGAAATATATTTTCTGTAGGTACAATACGTCGCAATAGCCATTCATGAACAGCATAAAATAAACAATGCAGTAAATGACAAAGTGAGATGGAGAGCCAGACAAAAGACTATCTCTCTCAGGCAAAAAAGGAATAAAAAGAAATAGAAATATGGAAAGCAGGTGGCGTAATTTATATACATAAAATATGATGTAATTTTTTATGTTGCGTATTACTTAGTTTCTTTAAGTTTAGCATCTAGTTAACTTTATACTTGTAATTTTCTCTTTTATATCAAAGGTAAGAAGATCTAATGGGTCGTTTATGCCTATAATAAGTTTATTCTATTCTATTCTATAGAAAACGCCTTATTCGCCTTAGAATCCGTTTCCGTCATATCTAATGCTTCTGTTTTTCGACATTTTTTAATTATTCATTAGTTAGGTACTAGCTGTTGCCCGCGGCTCCGTCTGCGCAGAATTCGTTTATCGCTATCCCGCGGGAACTATGCAATTTTCCGGGAAAAAACTGTCCTATGTCCTTCATCGGGACTCAATTTATCAGTATAGCAAATTTCGACTAAATCGGTCCAGCGTCTTAAGCGTGATAAGGTTACAAACAGACCGACCGAGCTTTCACATTTATAATATTACTAGCTTCTGCCCGCGACTTGTCTACATATTATACATTATAAATCTTCCTCTTGAATCACTCTATCTATTAAAAAAACGCATCAAAATCCGTTGCGTAGTTTTAAAGATCTAAGCATACATAGGGACAGACAGGCAGCGGAAAGCGACTTTGTTTTATACTATGTAGTGATAGGGATTCTGCTATTCGTGGTGGAGACAAATCCAAGAAATCAACGATCATAAAAATCGGTGCAATTGTTCTTGAGTTTTATACGGTGTAGTTACCTAACTCAACTTTGTAAAATTAATATGGGGTTAAATCATTAGTAATGCATCCATTTCATGATTCATGTTTTTATGTTTTTTTTGCTTCTTTTCTTCTTTTGTCTGTAATGTTATCATGAATAAATGTTTTCTTTCTTTCTTTCTTTCTAATATTAATATTACTAATGATTAACCCCGTTTACAATTAATAGTCGTGAGTTAATATACTCGTACAATTCATAATTCGTTCGGTAAAATGTACGTACCACGGAACTAGTGATGGGAATGAAGTAATGAAACATCGATACGCCCCTCATTGTTCGATTCATCGCCGTATTCAATAGGCCTTATTGTTTATTTAATGTACACACAGACATTTAACGTAACATGTATTATTATAATATATTAATAAAGAGGCAAGTGGAGTGGGTGGAGAGTATGCATACTTAGTGTAAGTTTGAGTCACAAAATACATCTCAACTGTGTTGGCGTAAAAATGTCAAACCGCCCCTTGCAAAAAAATCGGGCGCCTATGGTCTTTTAAATTTTTAGGCATTAAAGCTTAGAAAGTAAAAGTAATCTTTGATGAACATAAAATACAAAAACTATGGGGGTCCGTTTTTTTTGCATGGGTGTGTATTGCGAACAATGTTGTTTCTTCTGGTACGTATAAAAGACGGTAACTATTAACCTGTATTTAGTTAAACAAACGTTCATAACTCCGGAGAAGGTACTTTTGTCTCATAGTTACTGATGTTCGGTTTACTGGAACGAAAAGGCTAGGTGTAAGTTCAAGCAGTGTTTACCATATCATTGCTTGTTACTTTGTTAGCTGCCCCTCGTGAGATCACTGGGAGTGATAGGTTATCACACTGAAACATGTGCCTCGTAGTCCCTAGAAAATGGGGTGTATTACATACATACATAATTCGGGTACGTATTAAAATACATAAACTTAAAATACCTAATGGTTATAAATACCTAAATGTAATTTTCTCATAGTTTTATAAACTTAACCTAACCTAATTATATAGATAGAACCTAAACCAATCTACAGTAGGCTTATTGTCTAACTCGCTCGCGATCGCCATCGTGTTCATTTTGACAGTTCTTGTATGAATGTGACAGCTAGCTGATTCTGATGCCAACTGTCAGCCCATACATGAACTGTCAAAATGAACACGATGGCGATTGCGAGCGAGTTAGACAATAAGCCTGCAGGTTAGGTTAGGTTAAGTTTATAACAATTCTGTTGATTCTGAGAAAATTGCATTTAGGTATTTTGAACCATTAGGTATTTTTAACTTTATGTATTTTAATACGTACCCCATAATTCATGTATTTATCCCTAACGGGGTAGACAGAGCCCAGGGTGACCAGACCCAAAAGCCACGCATAGCAATTGTGGGCGTAAAGGTGGAATGCAGAATCAAAAATAGTGATTGGTTGCTAGCCGCATCGCCTGCATGATTTCAAGATTTTCGCCCATGCCCTCGGTGGACTTTATCATCTGCGCGGGAAGAGCAACTCGTACGTTCTATTATTTTTCTTTGCTCCCAAACCAACATGGAAGAGTGTATTTATAGACTGTTTACTTAAATTACATGCTTCTACAACAAAGTAGGAAAAGGATAAAAGTTGAACTAACATTTCTATGGAAAAGTATCGCCATAATCGTGTATTTCGTTTTAAAAAAAGTTGTGTATTAAGTGACGCCCGCATTGAATTTCTACTATTCATCGTGGCAGTTTGCAGTACACTTACAGCCTTTTTATTTCATCTCCTATTAATAAAATTAATACATATTTATGTACGTATATAAACTATTCAACATTTTCATCAAAATCAAAATCAAATTCAAAAGTTTATTTTGCAAATAGGTCGCCAAGGGCTCTATGTATTTTTTTGAAACTACCGGCGCATTCTGGAAGACCATCATTGCCAAGAAGAATGCGCCGCAGCCGCCGCAAGAAACTTGGCAGAAAGACATCGCCATTAATACAACAATGTGCAAAAATATGTTCCGCCCAATCCTAATGGTTTCGGTAAACTCGCTCGCGAAAGGTCAACGTCGATTTTACGGCAATAAACGTGGCAATTATCGATAAATTTCAACATCACTATTCGGCCACCCCGCCGTGTCGATCACAAGACTACAAATTGTGTATGACTCGACGATTTACGATTTCAATAAACGATGTCGCGCTAAGCTGAAATCAACTTTAAGCAGACTACTTAGGGCACTTGCTGGTGCAAAACTAAGTTGGTTCTAAAGCAAATGACAAAAGAATTATGAATTGTCATAATCAATCTTAATGCTATGGTGTTATGGGGGAAGAAGCTGTATGCAGTTTAGAGTGAGCTTATTGAATCTGGTGATAGTTCTTGGATTTCGTATGCGCGAATGGCTTGAGAATGTGTGGGAAAAGGAAGCAAAATGGGTTATTAAGCAAGTCAAGGGAATTTGTTGCGTAAAATATTGGCCTATCTTGTGATCGAAACTTAATCTTGGCTAAAATAATTCAACTATAAGACATAGTTTTCGTTTGTGCACTTAACTTATTTTATTTTAAAGAGCTATTTGACAAACTTCTAATAGTCAGAGTAATTGAAATTTGGTATATATAATGATACATATGATACATATCATCTCGTTCTGAGAGGAGGCCTGTGCCCAGCAGTGGGACATATAGAGGCTGAAGATGATGATGATAATGATGACACCAAATTTCAGCATACATATAATTCAAGTACAGCCAGTAAAATACGGGTATCAAGAAGTAAAGTTTTGGATATTTACTTCCAGTTCGACATTACAGATGCCATGTAAAAGTGGCATTCTTTTACTCCATCAAAATATAGACTAATTTTTTTCAACACGCTGAAGTTGCATTAAACACTGGCACAAAAAAGCAATTTTAACTTTATAAACGAACGAACTCCAATTTCAAAACGGCATTCTTTTAAAACGACCGCGTAGTGTTGTGCGTAATATCGACAACTCGTAACTTCGAGTACACTGCCCTAAGTTCCCCATAGTTTACAAATGCGTAAATGGACGCACTTAGCGCTATTAAATTACGGTTGAATTTTAAGTGATCAACGCGCATTGGTTACGGGAAACTATAACGGTACTAGACGTCAATCTTACATCAAGCAAATTAGCTTTGCTGTTCGATTTGTGGCCGATTTTAAGAGCAGTCTTATTTAAATGAACGAGAGTTCAATATTGCTTAGGTGTGGAAATGGGGCTGTATTGTTTGGGCCAGGTGTCTGATAGTTTGACGTATCGAAGTCTATGGCTGAACTTTGATTTGTTTCTGTTTTACGACAAAGTTACATACCGTTGGTAACCTAAGGTTTGCCAACTTGCATTGAATAGCAAAGGCGTGGACAGGGCGGAGTACCTATTAAAAAATGTGTCATTTTAAATTTGTGACTACTGGCTAACCTTGATAAAGTTTTCCTCTCGTTACCAGATTAGTTATAAGGTATATTATTACTCGTTATGAATATCTAAACACCAGACCGCGACAATAACAGATTGATTTTAGGCATTTCGATTTTTTTAAGAATGATGGACAAATTGGCCTATATATCACCACAAATCTCATGTTTACCACATGAAAGCTAGTTACATTATTTAAGCTTCATTTTTTAATACGGGGACAAACTTCAAAACCCCCGGAGAAGAGAGTTATTAGCCTTCAAATATTCACACACACACACACACAAAATATAACATTGCGAATAAAACATGTAAGACTTTCAAAAAGTTCGAATATTAAATTTACGAGATAGTTTTCGGCTTGGAAAGTAATAGATAGGTATTGTTATAGTAAAGAGTAAAGTATAGTTATAGCACAGAGTTACGAGCCTCAAAGGCGAACTATATCGAAGGCGAGATCAGTCCATCATAATTGACAACATTTCATATTTCGGAGCCTATAATTTTAATGGTTCTCTGTATTCTGTTTGAAAAGATGAACATGCTGACAGTTAAGTTTTTTCGCTAGGGTTTGTATTTAATTTATAATTAATTTATTAATTTTTGCTTATTCTAAAAGGGCGTAACTCCGATACTATCACAGAATAGACATTTATCCTTTTGTCTTTTCTGTATAGAAAAAAATCTGACGTCAATTTCAAATTGTCAATGTCAGGCCTTACTTATTCTCCGATATTCGATTTTCGAGGTTCGCTTCGTGCTGTTCCGCTCATACTAATATAGTCATTAACTTGAGAGTGAAAGAGAAGGTATGCAACGAACTTCAAAAATAGAATTTCAGAGTTGCCCCCCTTGTACTTTGAAGTTGTCATATACAAAATTATGGTCGCTTATTTTTTCTCGTGAAAAAGGCAAAGGTGTTTCACCTATCCTGTGGTAGTTTTGGTAAAATTAGGACATGTTTTTAATTAATTTTTATTTTTTATAATAAGCGATATTAAAATTATATAAACATATTGCAGTGATCAGGAGGCAAAATGCTTTCGAACCATATATACATTTTCAGGTGTTATAAAAATGAAATGTTGTCAATTGAGGGTTTGTCCTTCACACATCCCCATAGAGTTGAAAGTTACCTACGTTTTCATTACGGGTCGGTACGAACTTAAATATTTCATCATAACATATCTCGACTCTCCCTGCCTTCGCAGCCTAGTCGCCATAATAACAATTACAGCAAATATTGGGATCAATAAGCTACGTACGTTATAAAGTTATAATTGAGAAGTCTGAGGGTAGATATCGGACAGTAATCTAATTCTCGTACACAATGCAGTTAGTTTATCGACTGATCAACTGACATTTACATGATTGTAGTACAAGTGCACGCACACATACACATCAATAATTCTATTGGTAATTGGGCTGGGTACCATACATTTTTGACCATCATTCTTTACCTAGGTACTTTATATCAGACAGCACACCTACAATTTAGTTCCGTCAGTAGCAACTTTAAGTTTCCTAATTTACTCAATATACAGAATTAACAGCATTAAGTTCTATTTAATGGCTTCAGTGGATTCATTAGAATTTAATGAACACTTAAACTTTAAGGACCCCTCACGAAGCACTGAGAATTAGGTACCTGTAAATCGTATCTATGTGAAACATGTATTTTATGCCCTCAAATAACAACTGGCATGATTGGAAATAGTTATTTGAATTATTTAATACAATAGCATTGTTTAATTACCGAATAGTATCATTATCAGCCGAAACTCCACTCGGACCGGTCCTGTGCCTTCCGCATCCACCGCGATCCCGCGATCCTGATCAGTAGGCTTATTGTCTAACTCGCTCGCAATCACCATCGTGTTCATTTTGACAGTTCTTGTATGAATGTGACAGCTAGCTGATTCCGATGCCAATTGTCAGCCCATACATTAACTGTCAAAATGAACACGATGGCGATTGCGAGCGAGTTAGACAATAAGCCTACTGGTCGTCGCTCCATCTTGTTGGAGGCCTACCAACAGCTCGTCTCCCGGTCCGCGGACGCCATTCGAGAACCTTCTGGCCCCATCGGCCATCGGTCCTGCGAGCAATGTACTCCGCCCACTGCCACTTCAGTACAGTGGTTAGTGGTTAGTGCTTAGTGACAATGACTGTGAAGCTAGAGGTACCGGGTTCGAACCTCGGTAGAGGCTGGCGCTTGAATGAATAGGCCTATGTCCAACAGTGAATGTCTTATGCCTGATTATGATGATGATGATGAAGTAATACTTTAGTCCTAGAAGACTAAAGACCTAGACCTAGACCTAGAGGTTGGAAACGCATTTGCTTATCTCTAGTGTTGTAGGTGTTCTTTATAAAAAAATACTAAGCACACTTTTTTTTTAATAATGTACCAAACATTAAAGTCTTAGGTTAAATTCACTAGATTTCATACAATAAAAAAAAATAGACTGTCAACCAACGTGTCATCAGAGGTGATTGCAAAGTGTCTGATTACTACATTATCCAATGATTGTGATTTGTCGCCATCGTGATTGCTGGTTCTCCGTTATCCGACACTGCGCAATGATTTCTAGTAAACATAGTTTTTAGTTAACGAGCATCAATTTCGGAGAATAAACATTATATACAGGCTGTTTAGGTTTATCGAAATGCAAAAATATCAATTTTTATTTTGTTAACAAAAGTGACTAAAAAGAAAAATAAAATTACCTTACATCTTGATCTTGACTTCACTAAATTCCATTTCTATCTCCAGCCTATATACGTCCCACAGCTGGGCACAGACCTCCTCTCAGAATGAGAGGGCTCGGGCTATAGTTCCCACGCGGGCCCAGTGTGGATTGGGAATTTCACACACACCTTGCACCTTCGCAGTTGTGTGCAGGTTTCCTCACGATGTTTTCCTTCACCGAAAAGCTCATGGTAAATTTCAAATGAGATATCGCACATAAATTCCGAAAAACTCAGAGGTGCGAGCCCGGTATTCGAACCCACAACCCTCTGCTTAAGAGGCCACAGGTCAAACCACTAGGCTACCAGGGCTTTTGAATTCCATTTTATTTTACAATAACTATGATAGTTTTTACGCAAAAATGTTTACAAAAAAACCGTTTTAGTCTAGTGGTTTGACCTACAGACCTATATGAGCAGAATACCGGATTCATACTCGGGCTCGCAACTTTGTGTTCTTCGGAATTAATCTATGAGCTTTCATTTGAAATTTACCATGCCCTTTTCGGCAATGAAACTGTACAGTTCTGGCAGGTACAGATAGACACAACCACAAGTGATCCTATCCCTATAGGCGTTCCTTTGTTCCTTTAAAAGCACAAAACCCTAAAACCAAAATTATTAACTGTCAAAGATTAAAACTATTAACAAGAGCGTTTTTATTCCTTATTCAGTAGGCTTATTGTCTAACTCGCTCGCAATCGCCATCGTGTTCATTTTGACAGTTCATGTATGGGCTGACAACTGGCATCGGAATCAGCTAGCTGTCACATTCATACAAGAACTGTCAAAATGAACACGATGGCGATTGCGAGCGAGTTAGACAATCAGCCTACAGATATGTCTTACTACTTTCAACATGAAAATACTTGAAACCGGACATGCTGTATAACAAAAGCTCATCGCGATAATCAAGCTTGTTACGGAATAGAGCTTAAAGCTTAAAGTGTGATAATATAGAATAGAATGACCGCGGCGGACCGCACATCTGGCTAAGGGCGATTGCAGAGCTTGCGAAAGTTGAATGAAGTGAAAACTACACACCCCGCACACTCGCACAAAAAGAAAAAAAAAACTTTTTCTACACGAGATTTGAACTGCGGTCAGAGAACACCCTGTTAATCCACACATTATACCACTAGGCCAAACGCACATACGTTAAAGCGACGAAATCAACGTACAATTCAAAAATCGAACGCGAGTCTAGCTTAGTATTTCGGAATAAGTTCGGGGATCCTGATATCCTGGTACTTAAACTCCCTCCGTCTTACGCCTGACGCGAGCTTAACATTTACCAATCCCAAAAAGTGCTCAGCGCCGCTAGAGTTTTCATTTCAAAACCTGTTATCAATGTACCGTAATTCCACAGCGTACAGACGGCCTTAGCCGCGTAGGTCTGACCGTTAAGGGATCTGCAATCGCACGCTTGTAAGCGGCCTTAGACAATGCGTCCGATGAATAATGGGTGGTGTATTGCAAATGTCAGGGCTTGTTATGACGTTTGTTTGTCTTGCTCTTACTTGTTTGTCTTGCTCTCACTTGGCTAATTTTATCGATTGGAAAGGTTAGTAGGGGCCTGTTTCACCACTCTTTTAATCAGTTATCTATGATGACGTCTCTGTCTGTTTCGTAGTAATAAATAGAGACGGAATCATAAATCTCTTCTGGCACAAATGTCGCTACGTGTTCCCCCAATTTCCCACAGGCTACTCCGCTCGCGCCGCCGCCCCCTGCTCGCTATCCCGGCCGCGCGCACCAGGACCAGCTAGCTTATTACGTAACTCGCTCGCAATCGCCATCGTGTTCATTTTGACAGTTCTTGTATGAATTTGACAGCTAACTGATTCCGATGCCAATTGTCAGCCCATACATGAACTGTCAAAATGAAGACGATGGTGATCGCGAGCGAGTTACGTAATAAGCTAGCTGGACGCTCTCCCACTCCCCGCTCCACCGAGCGTTGACTCTCTTAAACGATATCCTGGACAGTGACACTAGTCTGGATTTGTTCTTTACCTCTGAGTCGAGGTTTCTTGCATCGGCCAGCCGACATTTGGAGTCAATAGTGACACCGAGCTCAATAAATGTATAGCATAGATATTTAGGTTACAAGTTCTATGTATTCATTATCTTCTCTTGTTATATAATTAGCATATGTGGCATGTCTGCAAGTGTTAATTATGAGATTAAATAAATAAATAAATAACTGACACTTGAGACAGTGGTGAAACACTCTAAGAGTTGCTAATATTGAGTCGATTGACACTTACACGTAATAGATGGCGTGGCTAAATACTTCAAATTCAAGTATTCCTTCCTCTAACGATCCGCCATGTTTATAACTATTTCAATATTCAACACACCACCCAAGCAGACGTTCGTTCCGTTACCTAAACAGCTAGGGGTGCACCTGCAAATCGATATTATAAATAATCGATTCTAGTCGAATAATTATCGATATGTCACGAGGTACAGCCCTTTCCTTGTCGCGGTTCCTCGCTAAACGACGAATATATTGCGGATTTTAATTATGAACTTAACTGTTGTTTTAATTGGTCGAAATAACTGAGAAAAGGAAATACCTGAAGAGCATGTAACTATCCTTCCATACATAATTATAATACATAAATCCCGCCTCGAGCCTTTAATCATTATAGCAATGTCTTCCATGCTGATCTGGAAATAAAGAAAAAACATAAAATGCACCAGTTGCTTCGTTGCTTGTATACGGTATAGGAATCTAACTAGGTAATATTATAAATGGGAAAGTTTGGATGTTTATTTGTTACTCAATCACGCCAGAACGGCCAAATGTATCTGGATGAAATTCTACACATAGATAGAGAAAAGTCTGGAATGGCACATAGACTACTTTTTATCCCGGAAAATTCCCGCGGGATAGCGATAAGCGAATTCTTTACAGACGAAGTCGCCGGCAACAGCTAGTCATGTTATAAGACTAGAAATGTGTACACACCTCGGCCGGAGATATGCCTCGGGTTGCATATTTATCGCCCTCGCTTTTGGCTCGTGCGACAACCTGCAAACTTAGACATTCTTTATTTCACCACCCTCGGAATGTAAGGCATTTTCATTCTTAACTGTCATATTTGGTAAACAAAATTCTAACCTCAAAACGTCTCATTTTTAACTATTTCGCCGTAAATAAAGGAACTGGAGATAAAATATCAGCAAAATTTTGCACAAAATATTGTCTCAGGTTTATTTGATAACATAGTACACCTTATTCTTTACAAAAATTAGCACATTGAGGTTAGAATTTTGTTTACCAAATAGGACAGTTAAGTATGAATAGACCTTAATGTGTTATAGAACCCTCGTTTTCAGCTGACACTGCTAAACTAACAGTTTTATTATTACCATAGAACATTTTAGTTGCGAAATGGTACCGCAGTAAATAATATTAACACATCGCGATTGGCGGGCCGTATTGTGTCGGCATTTGTGGAAAGCACGAACGCGGTATTTCGGTGAGGTGGGGTGCTTGTAGAGGCGGAAAGCGGTTTTCAGTATACGCTACGTATTTTGGTTCTACTTTAGCAGTTTAGTGTAGTTGTGCTTAAAAAACGGTGACGTTACGGAATCACAACAAAATGTATGAAGAAACGGTGAGAAAACGTGACGCATACGACTCGTCACTGCGTATACGCGGCGGTTTGGTCGCACCCTAATAACAGTTTTAAAGCATTATCTATTGGGTAGCAAAAACGCAGTTTTCCATTTTATTAAAATGAAGAGTCGATACGCCTTTGAAAATGTTAAAATGCGCTGTTATTTGTTTTCAATGAAGGTTATCAGTTATACTTAGATTCAAAATTAAATTGCGTGATATGTTCTTAAATGAGGATTTTATAGGAATTTATTACGAAATTAATTTCTGAGCATGATAGTAGAAATAATTGAAAATCGAATCGGAAGTTTAAAACATCTCAATGTTACCCAATTTTTAATGCTAAATTATCGCCTATATTGATACAAAATTCATTATTGTCCAAATATTAGGCACTTGTAAAAATTGTAATGTATCTAAATAGATTACGATTGTACTGAAGTTATGTAATCAAAGTTTTAAAGGTATGTAATCGCTCTGACACATTAAAATAAACGCTCCTACTCAGACTCAACCCTGGAAACGTTGTTTTTGTTTGATTACAGATGAAAGGGGTCTGGCCTTTAGTTTCAAATATATTAGCGAGTCAGGACCCCACACACACCGCCGCGGATCCAAAGGGCGTATAAACCTCAGAGTAGGTGGCGCTTACGCCGTTTCTGACGGAGGCGGCATAGGCCAAATATGAGTAAACGATAATTCATATTAATGTCTTGTTCGCCTGGTATTGTGTAAAGTCGTAAAACAGTATTGGCCTTTGGTACAGCGCCTTTATTTACAAGTGTCTGTTGTAATTTGCAGTTTGTACATTCAAAGTAAAAATTAAACACTTCAAACTTGCTCTTAGCAATTTTCTGAGCTAAAGAAACAAATACAAGTATTATTTGGTTATTTTTTGTTTTGAAATTTCTTTACAATTTAAAGTAACTATGTAACTTTTTTGTTTAACTTCTTGATTCGTTGTAACCAAGCAAGTCTTAAATCTAAAGAGCTGAATTTGGTAAACTAACATTAATCTTAAACTGACTTCTTTCCATTGTCAACATAAAATATACGGACAACTCACACACTTGACACTTGCAAATGCCTATCATAAAACAAGGTATACTTGATTCTCGATTATTATGTGCGGATGCATGATTTTACTGTCGTAACTAGAGACATCCCGGATACAAGAGAATCAGCTGGCAGTAGGTAATCACGGCAATTAACGCTTGCATAAGCTTGCCTTGTAAATCTTTCTTATTTTCTTTCTTTCTTTCATAATGTAAAATATTGGTTCCACGCCTGGTCAGTTGCTTCTTTTCCTGGGCAGATGGTCCATCTTAGGAAACAATTCATGCTATAGGAGATGTGGCTAAGCAACCCATCACTATTTGATTTCCGATTCCACCCCGCCCGCAATCACGCTAGTGGCCTTTAGGTTTTGTTACCTAAGGCTTTGCTGTGGCTTCTTACGCCCTTATTCATAAACGCTCTATAGACTTCTGCTAACTTAGCAATCGTTTATCCTTATCTGTGAAAGGTAAATGACAAAGAGACAGATAAGGACAAACGATTACTAAGTTAGCAGAAGCCTATACAGCGTTTATGAATAAGGGGGTTAAGATGTGATTTGTGGATGTATTTTAAAAAGGGATGGGATGGGTAATAGATCCTTTTGGGAAGTCCGTTCAAAATTGCGTCAAACAGCAAATCGCAGCGTGTAAAGCGAGCGTCTGTTTTATAGAGCAATTGACGCAAAAATACAGCCATCGTTTGCCACTAGTATAGTTAACCTAACGAGTGGATTTACTTGGTTTATTTTAAAACAGTTATATAAATGTCCGAGGAAATAATTTAATATGTATGCAAGTTGTAAATAAACGCATGCGATTTGCGACGTCAATGGGGAAGAGGTAGCGATGCATTACATGACTCAATTTATTAAGACAAACGTCAGCAACGCTAGTATATCGTCACTACTTTGAAAAAATCTCGTATCTTAAATTAATATTCAAACAAAAGTAAACCTTAATAAAGTTCACTTCGTAAGATTAGGGATTTTGAGATACGAGATTTTTTCAAAGTACTGACGATATGCGTGCGACATAGACTACGTCCTGTCTCTTTCTAGAACGAGTAGTAAGAAAAAGAGGGGCAGTCTATTTGGCGCGCTCTTGTGCTAGCCATGCTCTATTATTTAAGCTAGAAATTGAAAATAAGTATCTCAAAATTATATTCTATAGTAAATATAATTTTACAAAGAAAATTAAAAATATTCTTCAAAATATGTTTTCAGTTTCATCTAAATTTACGTGCAATGGCCTGGGCCAAGGCCTCCCCTTTTCCGCCACTCGTCCCGTTCGCTGGCATGCTCCTGCCACTACTTGATATGCGTCCAAGTCATCCCGCCGTCTCCCCGTTGGGTTCCGCGATATGGCCATCGAAGCGTTGGCAGACCCACAACAGGCACATAATAATAATAATTTTCTCAAACATGCTCGGAAATGTACGCGTTAATGTCGCGAAATGAAGCCAAGAAGTTTCACATTTACGGCCTCGGCCAAGAAGTAATGCGGTGCGGTCGGTGCGCTGCGGGTCGGGTGCGGCGGCGCGGGGCGGGGCGCGGGGAACATGGCAATAGTTTGTTCAAATGGCATGTTTAAAAAATAAAAAATGCTGCTAATTAAACAATTTTTACTTGATTTCCTCGCATTGCTTGAGAAAAGCACTATACAATCCTCGACCGGAAACAGGGATTGCAGGACTCGCTTTATCCGGCCTCGTCTACGACTCGGCCGTGTACCCCGATCTCGTCCTGCAATCCCTTGCTTCACGGCCTCTGCAGTAATGTACTATTTCTCAAACATGCTCGGAAATGTATGCGTTAATGTCACGAAATGAAGCCATGAAGTTTCATATTTACGGCCTAGGCCAAGAAGTAATTGCGGTGCGGTGCAGCGGCGGGTGTGGTGGTGCGGTGGTGGATGTACGGTTAAACATGGCGCTCGAATAGTTTGTTCAAATGGCATGTTAAAAAAATTATTAAAGCGGCCAATTAAACAATTTTTACTGATTTCCTCGCACGCAAAGCACTAAACAATCCTCGGCGTAAACAGGGATTGCAGGAATCAGCCGTGTACCCCAATCTCGTCCTGCAATCCCTTACTTCACGGCCTCTGCAGTAAAGTACTATTACGGTAGTCTCCTATAACTTGGACCCAACAACGTAGTGTCCCGCAAACGGCTAAGCGAGGCAATAATTGGCATAACGACGTGCAAACTTTTCTTTTTATTCAGCAAATAGAAATGTTTGTGCCCGAGCAGGACGTAGGCAGTAAAACGAAACAAAAAACCGAACATCACTCATAACTTTGACGGTTAATATGCGGAACCATAAGTGATAATAAACATGAGCTTTTTACTGCTGTTTTATGTCAAATAGGAGCTTTCAAAGCTTTTATTTAACCATATGTTCTTATGTGTGCGTACGTAGGTATGTTGTCCTAAAAATTGTGCGGATTGAGAACTTCACACATATACATACATACATCACGTATTTATCCCTTACGGGGTAAACAGAACCTGAAGTGACAAGACCTAAAGGTCACGTTTATCATTGTATAGGTGGAAAGGAGAATCAAAATAGTGATGGGGTGCTAGCAAAATAGTAGTAACTTGACATATACCATTGAGTTACCCTATAGGTGTATTGTAGGTATCGACACGATGTTTACCTTCGCCGAAAAACTCATGATAAATTTCAAATGAGAATTCATACATAAATTTCGATGCCTCTGCTCGAGAGGTCTTAAATCAAATCAATAGAGAGAGACAGAAAGAGAGAGAAAGATAGAGATTTAAATAAATAGGTAACCACGACATCGCCTACTGTCTGATGTGTACTGGAAATCTCTATGAAATTTCTATTTGTCAACCGGTAGAAGACGGCGACAGACGAGAGACAAAGAATACAAGTGATACTGCGCTAGCATCAGCCATTAATTAAACTAATTAAGGCAGATGTTTTTTTAAAAGCGAAGCGCAACTAAGGTTGTACTTGCATTTATGATCTAGTATTTAAGCTTGTTAAGTGTTCATTTCCGTCCATCTCTAGTTAATAGTGACTATTACTAGCTCCTAATATCGCATTTCTCGCATTTTGTACATTTTACGATGAAGACGAGTGGTTGTAATGTGAGTGAGGATCGAGAAAGTTACAACCGTAATCTTAAGTTAATAACCAAGAAACAACATATATACTTTACTCCGGGAGTGCCGGCACGTACCGTACTGGCCGCTTACAAAAAAAACGTACGTATTATCTACATTGACAGACCTTTAACAATTTGCTGATGCCCTAGTACTTTTGCTCCACGAACAAAGAAACACTTTAAAAATCGAACGCGATTCATTTGTATTTCAAAATAAGCTCTTAGAGGATCTGATATCCTGGTACTTGAACTCTCCCTCCGTCTTACGCCTGACGCGAGTTTAACATTTTTTACCCATCCTAAAAAGTGCTCAGCGGCGCTAAAGAAGTTTTCACGTCAAAAGCTTATTTATATCGACGCTTGAAAGGAGAAATGTCATAAGCGACATTTTTTGTGATATTGAGTTATATATATCGTTGAAATCAGCAGATTTTTCCGCGTCGAATGGGCTAGGTCTCGTGTGCGTATGACGACTTTCGTGTCGCTTATCCCATCGGTGATTTTTAGAGACACCGACCTATTTTTTTTACTAAACGACGTCTTTTTTTTTAAATTTCTGAATATTGGAGATTAGATAAAATGATTTTTTAGACAATGTACCTTATACGGTTTGGCTTTTTACGACTTTCCTTCCATTTGTCGGTTATATTTTTTTACCTCATCGTATAACGTATTTTTATTTACATTATATCATTTTACCAGTATCTACATAAAAACAAAAAATGGCTTAGATCAAATAACCTTAATGTTATTATCCGCACTATTGTAGGTTATCGCCTTTTAACTGATATTAGTTTCGATAATCATGTCGCTTATCCTCCTTTACTTGCAATAATTTTTAAACACTACTGTCGCTTATTCCTTTTTACCTGGATATAAATATAAACTAGGAGGTTGAGTAGATCGTTTTAAAAAACACATAATTTGTATTCGAGCTAGTTGTTAGATAACTTTTTCTATACATGTTTCTAAAACAGAACGTATTTATATCAATAGAGCGCATTCAAAAAAGTCTGTTATTACCCATCTAAAATATTTTAGGTGTTACATACGCACCGTCCGCCGAAACGTGTGTACCACACAAACGCCATCTACTTAAATAAATTCAGTACGCTTCGGGACGTGTAGGTAGGCATAATTGATCGAGCTGTACTACATCTTAAGTAATTTCACACATAAATGCTAATGATTTACGGTATAAATATTATTTACCAATTATTTCGTTGTGTATTATTCTTTTACTTTTAGGTGAATAATGCATAGAAAAATGCGAATTTTAGATAGTAGCCTTGAAAAGCGCCGGGATACGGATGCTGCATATGCGAACACGAAGAAAGTGAAGATCTCATATATTATGAGTGTGATTAGGTCTGGAGTGATCAATTAAATTTGTGATTATGTTTGTGTCAAAAAATTTTTGTGGTCGACATACATACATATATAATGGATCTTTTTATGTGCAAACATATTGTTTGTCACAAAAAGATTCCACTCCAAACACACTTCAAGCATACTTTTCCCGACAGTGGTCGACAAGTTGTTTAATAATTAAGTATTATATTATTTATATTATTACAACTATATTTTGATCTCTGATGATTGTTTAGTAATTTTAATTTTTTGTATTTTCTTGGATAGGTGAAGTACTTACCTACATCTAATTTTGTTTTCTTTTATTAAAAATTTAATTTCGTAACAGGCGTTACATTTACTTCTTTTATTAATGACTGAAATCAAATTCTGGTGGTGATTAATGTAGAAAAGAAATAAAATGAGAGGCAAATTTAAGGTTAGATCAAATATTTTGAAATTTAAAATTGTCGCTCATTGCAGTTAGATTATTTATCTTGATTAAATTTCTGGGCCATAGTGACTTTTGTATAATATAACCGTGATATTAAATTTGAAATGTTTGCGATTAGATAGTTTATCTTAATTATCTTTCAAAACATTTTTCCGGTTAGACTCTTTTACTCGATTCATTTTTCGTCACATAATTTGGTTAGATCATTTTACCTCCTGCTGTTTTTGGGACCAATTTGCGTAAGCGACACAAAATCCTGATGTAATACTTTTTTGGGTAATGTATTAAACACATTATATAGAGAACACCACTATGATCATGTACAAAGTTGATTTTCTAAAATAAGTTAACAAATAGAATTATAATGAATTTTTTTCAAAAAATTGCGCGGTTTTTTGGCTCTCCTGTAAAATTACCATTGTGTCGCTTATGACATTTCTCCTTTCAAGCGTCGATATCTTCCTCCGTCGCAGATGGTAAAATCCCCACGCAATCGGCGAAAATCGTAGGAATCATGTTATAGGCGATGTGTTTGGCAACTTGTCACTGTTTTGATTCCCCTTTCCCAAGCTCACAGCTCACAGCCATGCTAAACGTGGCCTTCAGGTCCTGTCAGGCTCTGTCTACTCCGTAAGGGATAAAGACGTGATTTATGTATGAAGAGATTGATGAATGTGAATGAAGCGAAAGAGGTATGTCAGGATCGTAGCAAGTGGAACAAAGTAGTCTCTGCCTACCCCTGTGGGAAAGAGGCGTGACGATATGTATGTATGTATTATGTATAACATCGTTGATAAATGAGCCGACGAAGCTATTCTCAGTCATTTTGAGAGCTGTTGTCAGCGCAGCGCTTGGAATCCTATGCCAAAAGATGACAAAATTATCAAAACTAAACGACCAAACATTACCATGGTTTCATGTTTGTGCAAACTAAATTTAATGTGTTACATTTATTGTATCCTACGAAGACATGTTAGTTTAAATTTATATTGCTTTCCGCTGCAAGTGGCACCACGCCCTTACCAGGGTTTACTTCAAAGTCATATTGGCGTGAAATTTGAGTATCGGTGCGTGTGCACGCGCACAAGATCCATATTCGAGTATCCTGAAATCATAAAAGCGACTTTAACACCTTACAACAAAGTTCTATTTAATATTTCTGTGAAACTAATAAGAATGTTATTGTATGCTACTGTTGTGTTTATTTAGCACAATTGTGCTCTAGATGTAATACTTAAAATGAACTTTGACCCGTTGGAATAGAGTTTGAGTTTGTTAACCCTGGAAATGGAGACTTTTACTGCGACAGAAATATAAGTTTAATCTTGAAATACTTTGTAGTCTATTGGTAACATTGCTTACGGTCACTAGGGTCCATATAAAAACTTGAATGCGTTTTCATACATACATACATATTAATAAAATCTTTATTTCTTATGTATGAGGTGGACAGAGCCTGAGGTAAAAAGACTTAAAGGCCACGTTTAGATTGATTGTGAGCGTATAAGTGGAAAGGGGAATCAAAATAGTGATGGGTTGCTAGCCGCATCGCCTATAACATGATTCCTAAGCATTTCGCCCATTCCCTCGATGAGCTTTTACCATCTGCGCAGGGAGAGAAGCAATTAGTACTCTGTAATTTTATGCATTTCTTTAATATATATGTTTGTCTGTTTCAGGTAATTGTTTTCAACAATGCGGGAACGAGCAGGAACTACGTGAAAGTGAGATTCACAGTAATAAATAAACTTAAAACTCTTTAAAATCATAAAGATTATTGGTTGAATTCACCATCTCTTTCTATCCTTTTCCTTTGCCTTTTCACGGAAAGGAACGGTCAATAAATACGCTTGTGATTCCTATAGTATTAATAAAGCCTCAGTTTTGATTTGAAGACAACCAGACACAAATGAAATAGGTACCAAAGACCCCGTAATAAAGTAGACAGTTGCACAAAAACTATGAATCCTAGTTAAACTAGTTTAAGTCCGCGACGTCGTCCGCGTAGAATTAGACTTAAGAAAGAATAGAAAGAAAGACTTAAGAATGTCTAATGTCGTATATAGACATAGATGTCGTAGATAGAATATATTACTGTCAACAGCAGTATATTCTGCAGTAATTATTTACGTTGCGACTCTGTGCAGCTACGACATTAGACATATTCATCGCTATCCAACGAAACTATGCAATTTTCCGGGATAAAAGTAGCCTATGTTAAAATCTAGGGTACTAGCTATCTCCGTTCCAAATTGGATCCAAATCCGTCCAGTCGTTACAGCGTGAAGAAGAAACAAACATACACACTCACCCACATCTTCACAAGTTTTCGCATTTATAATTTTAGTAATTTTGTGGTTTTGAACGAAATCAAACCAATAGGAAGCCGTGAACAGCGTTGACAATTTCCAGAACATTTTTTTTTAGAATTTTTACGGAAAAAAGCCATGAAATTTTCCGCTTCAATTTTTTCCGAAAAAAAACGAAAAAAAACGATTTAAACAGGTTTCAAACGGTTATTTTTCTAAATACTGGTAGATAGGTGAATGATTATACAAAGACTTACTTTGCCATTGACATCGGTGTCAGTTCAGTTCAGTTGTCACAGTTGCGTTCTACGCTTTGTGTTTTTTTTTTTGTAAAATATCCGAGAACAAAACGGGAAAAAAACGAAAATTTCATAAATTCCCCGAAAAAATCATTTGATTTTTCTGAAATTTTCAACGCTAGCCGTAAAATACCGTAATTATCGTGGCAATGGCAACACTGACGTCCAATGCAATAAGCGAGGTACATTATGTCTTATTATTTTAATCACAGCCCTCAAATCGTGTCGTTTACAGATAAAGCTTTCAAAGACACCGATATGTTTCTCGATGCCTTATCTCAGCTGTCGCTGAGAGTTCTGATAGCTGATAACTTTGTGCTTAATTATCAAGAAGCTGTTATGAAAAGTTGTATCGCCCTTTTACCTCTACCAAAAAAGAACGACGTTTATACGCAAATCACGTCTTAACTGGGTGTCTAGGCTTCCCTAGGGTGACAAGACCTTAAGACCACGCTACGTTTAGTATGATTGCTATCCTGGTCTGGGAACAAAGAAAAAACATACAATGTAACAGTTGCTTCTCTTTCCTCGCATGGTATGGCATGGAAAATCATATTAATAATGCTAGGGTACTGGAACGGTTTACTGGAATAATGTAAACCGGGCATAACAATGATTAATATGGTAGATTCAAAAAAAGACATGTAAAAGAGCCCTCGGCGGCCTATTTGCAAAATAAACTTTTGACTTTTGACTATTGACTTGACTTATTACATTGCGGCGTACGGGTGGATCAGTTGACAAGTTGACATCGGTAGCCTCGCGATGTATAATAAAATTTTCAATACGCCCATAATCTTGCTAAACGTGGCGTGGCCTGTAGGTCTTGTCACCTTAGGCTCTATCTACCCCGCAAGGGATAAAGACGTGACTTGTGTATGTATGTATGTATGTTAGTGTGATTGTGGCAATAAGGGTGGAAAGGAGAATCAAAACAGTGATGGGTTGCTAGCCGCGTCGCTTATAACATGATTCTTACGATTTTCGCTGATTCCTTCGATAGGCTTTTACCACCTGCGCGGGACGAGAAGCGTCTGGTACCTAACTATTTTATGTTTTGAAGGGAAACTTCTTTAGCGGCGCTGAGCGCTTTTTGGGGTGGGTAAAAAATGATAATTTCGCGACAGACGTAAGACGGAGGGAGAGTATAAGTGCTAGGATATCAGGATCCTCTAAGAGCTAGTTTGAAATACGAATGAATCGCGTTCAACTTTTGAAATGTTTTTTTGTTGAGTCGTGCAGCAAAAGTACTAGGGCATCAGCCCATTGTTAGAGGTCTGTCAATATAGATAATACGTACGTTTTTTGTGGGCGGCCAGCAGTACGGTACGCGTTTTGAGCATCATGGAGGATATTTCGTGGATTCCAGAGCAGCATGGAAAGTCTTTACGATACTCGTTAACAATTTTCTAAATATAATGTTCTACAATGAATATCTTTCACTACACAAAACGACCAGCTTAAAAAAAAACTGAAAGTCCTTAAACAAATTCTTAGCCATCATATTACCATAATGTATTCGTTTGTCAACTACAAGTTAACTGGTCAAGTTAAAACAAATAAAAGCTCAACTATTGCGCGGGCGCAGGTAGCTTCAAGCGCTGATCAATATCGAGCTGTATACTCCATTCGAATCCATTTTAATGCTTTTGTCAACAAACAAGTCGTCCCAAAGAAAAGAAAGAAAAAAACCGGCCAAGTGCGAGTCGGACTCGCGCACCGAGGGTTCCGTATCATTATCTATAAATATCTATAAACTAGTGTAAGCAGAGCCCTGCTCCAAAGCAAAATGTAAGTACGCAATGTGGGGTCACTTTATATTGGTCAGACATACATACATATTTACGGTTTTCGCAACTATTCCTTAATCTGTGCTATAAGACCTACCTTCATACCAAATTTCAAGATTCTGAGTTCACGGGAAGTACCCTGTAGGTTTTGATTCGCTTGCGAGTTTCGAAAATTTGCGGCATAAACGCCTTTTTCTTTTGATTGCGTTGGCTTAGAAGTTTGATTTTTTCACAGCTCCAAGGGGCAGTAGACCTGAGAATTTGGTGTAAATTTCAGCTTGATACCTTTACGCGTTCTTGAGAAAAAGGGTCTTGACAGACGGACGGACGGACGGACAACAAAGTGATCCTATAAGGGTTCCGTTTTTTCCTTTTGAGAACCGGAACCCTAAAAACGATGGAGAAAAGTTTTTCATTCCGCGGAAAGTACGTGAAGCCATTGAAATAAGTCGGTATCCCAATTTTAACCGTGGCAGCGGATGGTCGGTGCCCCCGAGTTGGAAAACTGTTTTAAATATTGTCCAAACGGTGAGTGTGAGCGAACTTTTACGAAGTGACGTGATCAGTGTTATGTGCGGCCCTACTTTTGACAATAATAAAAATGATGAAAACGAGAAATAATAGTGAAATAATAATGGAATAATAGAATATAGAAGGAATAGTGTGATAAGGGAATGTGCTGGTGTGAAAGAAGATTATAGTGACTTAGGATAGAAAAAAGTAGGATGCTTAGTTGGTTTGGTCACGTAGAGAGGATGGATGAAAGAAGATTAACAGATTTATATGGGTAGTGTGAATGGGTGCGTTGGGAGGGGAAGGCCTAGGCGGACGTTCCGTGATCAAATTGGGGACGTTTTGGAGAAAGGCCAGGTCAAGAGTACCCGAAACCGACGAGCATGTATGAAGAGATTGATGAATGTGGATGAAGCGAAAGAGGTATGTCAGGATCGTAGCAAGTGGAACAAAGTAGTCTCTGCCTACCCCTGTGGGAAAGAGGCGTGACGATATGTATGTATGTATGTATGTATGAAAACGAGGGTAGTTGTGCGCCGCTGTCAGCTGCGTCGAGTAGCCGCGCAAGCAGAGCGCTGACGCACAGTTTCGTTGCGCTGCCGCCCGCACCTCTCTCGGTCCCCTTTGTCGTCCTACCCCGCGCCCCTGTGCCGCGCGGGCGAGGACTCTTTTAAGCGGTCGGTCTATAGTAATTTGAAGGCTATCGAGGTTTTAGGGTGCGACCAAACCGCCGCGTATACGCAGTGACGTGTCGTATGCGTCAAGTTTTCTCACCGTTTCTTCATACATTTTGTTGCGATTCCGTAACGTCACCGTTTTTTAAGCGGCGGTGTGGTCGCACCCTTATATGGTAAAATGTGCGCCGCAAAGACAGCAAAGGGCAGGATAAATTCCTTGGTAATTATTACTAGATATTTACTTTACTATGCGGATATTGGCTTTGACCATAGACAATATTTATATGCCCTATGGGTACTGTATAATCAGGAAACTACCACTTAAAGACTTGTATGATTTTTATTATATTAATTGAAAATCAATATTTCATTCAGTTATTGGCATTTTATAGGATTGGTTTTGTTATTAACTTACTAGCTTCTTCCCGCGACTTCGTCCGCGTAGAATTAGATTGAACTACTGATGTTGATAGTTCTGTTATAATTCTGCAATTCCGCGGGAACTATGCAATTTTCCGGGATAAAAAGTAGCCTATGTGTTAATCTAGGGTACCAGCTATCTCCGTTCGAAATTTTATCCAAATCTCTCCGGCCCTTTAAGCTTGAAGAAGTAATAAACATGCACACACACACACACACACACGCACCTATAACATTAGAGTACCTATAATCTATCCCTTTGCCAAGTTCCATCCCGATCTGTTCAGTAGTTCTTGCGTAAAAGAGTATGAAATACGGTCACATAATCCACTATTTAATTACGTCTGATTATAAACTTTGCTGTCGCATTTATTTTCCCTTTGCCTTTATTACTCATGCTGAATGAATAAAAAAAAGATAGTCCACTCAAACAAATATACAATAAAAATCACAACAGCTTATAAAACAGCCAAGTCAATTCATAATCCAATAATCAGGAACAGATTACTGGCATAAACGTCGCCGACGTCGGAACGTTCCAAATATGAAAAAGAAAAAAAAAGAAAATCTTGATAAAACCCGCGTGGGGCGGTGACATCGCCGGGTAAACAAATAAAACGACGACAAGCGCGCCTGTCGACACTTTAATGAGGGTTCCGTGGGTGATCAAGTTAGATGCCTAATTAAACATAAAATAATATTAGAATTGTATTGAATTTTATTTTTCTGGTTGCTCTGATATTCTTGTTTTCGTCGTACTCAGTGCTTTGGTGTAACCTGTTTTGATCTGTAATTTTTTTTAATAAATAAATATTGTATAAAGTAGGTGTCGACAGTTTAGCTAAAAGATTTAATCCAAACATTTTTTTTTAAAACAATAGTTTTTACTTAAGTATATCCTTAAAATTCAGATACATGATACATGAAATGACAACGTCTATTGCTACACCATGACAAGAATGGATAAAAATAACGGTTTTGA
Source organism: Pandemis heparana (assembly GCA_963854515.1). Lineage (NCBI taxonomy): Eukaryota > Metazoa > Arthropoda > Insecta > Lepidoptera > Tortricidae > Pandemis > Pandemis heparana. The sequence continues at coordinate 2,432,623 of OY978016.1, read as the reverse complement.
AAGAAAAAGCTTAGTCAAAGGTTCTTTAAGATATCACCACGGAACCCTCGGAAGTCTTAAAAAAGGTGAGACCAAGGTGTCGGGCGGCCGTGTCGCGTTATCTTCGCTTATGAACGCTGATCAATCAAAGTTTGAAATTAAAAAGTTGAAACAATGAGGGGTGAACTGGCTGGTGAGAAATGATGTCTTTTTAAACGAGTTTTTTTTTCTTTTTATTACGTTGGTTGACATGGCTCCGGCTCGGAATTCGAAATTGGAACAGCGACCTTGCCGTTAATTTTAATATGGTTTCGATGGTTTTTTTGTTTTTAATTCCTTAATTTATTCAAATGCATCGATTAATACTTACTTGAGTGAACTTTGGAAGGTTAAATGCCTTTGACTTTGTTTTTTTAACTAGTTTTTTGTGTACTTAAAATCTCATCAAATATTATTCATTGTTTGCAAAATCTTCATGTAGAATGGTTACACTAATATAATTAGTTGTATAATTACAATTCTTAAATTAACACTGATGTTATTAAATCTGTAATTTGAATAAACAGTCAAGCGTAGGCGTGGCCTGGGTTCTGAATTTATAATGCCAAACTGACGGCAAATTTAAGACTATTCAAAGACCTTTGACATAAAAAAAACTATGCTACATACTTTATTGAATCAGGCGTTACTTTGCGGAGGTCCATTTCAAAGAACACAAAATATTTACCTTGCTACATTTTTAAATATTTTGTGTTTATGCTACATAGGTACAATAAAATTAAAAAAGTAGTTTTCAATTCAATCGTCTTGCTGACTATAGGTACTTTTGATTCAGTGTACAATACAAATACACTTTAAAGAACACCACAAGACAGTACAGTTAGTTTACGAATAATTTTGACTGGGTAATAAAATAGGAGATCTTATCGCTTTAGAGGTCTTTCAGACAACCATTTGCATTTTTGTGTATGTATAGTTTTTTTTTTTATCCCGGATAATCGCATTGTTGCCGCAGGATATATATAGGTGAATACAACAAACGGACGGAACTAAGTAGTTAGTAACAAATTTGACAATAATGGCAAATGTTTTTTTTTGTAAAAAAATTTATCCACCCACGGGACCCTAAACCCATACCAAACCCACGTAAAAAATGCAATAACACCAGAATACCGCGGCCGCATAGTTTTCATAATAAAGCGCTAAATTTTAATTGAAAATTGCTCGCTGCGCCCGCGCAAAAAATGGTGGCGAGTGGCGAAAATGCCCGACGCCCGGCGGAGATTGCCGAACGCGATCGCCATTACCATTATACATAATTACTCAATCGTCGGATTGTTTCTTCGCAAGTTGTTTTGGCGAAACGTCTGAACTAACAGGGTTGGCGTTAAATTTTAAAATGTTCGATGCAATGTTGTAAAATAAAGCCGTAGCCTAGTGGTTTGACCTGTGGCCTCTCAAGCGGAGGGTCGCGGGTTCGAATCCCGGGCTCGCACTTCTGAGTTTTTCGGAATTCATGTGCGAAATTACATTTTGAAATTTACCACGAGCTTTTCGGTGGAGGAAAACGTCGTGAGGAAACCAGATCAATCCCTATAAGGCTTCTGGGTTGGATGGTCAGATGGAAGTCGCTTCTGTAAAAACTAGTGCCTTCGCCAATGGGATTAGGTTGTCAAAGCGGACCCCAGGCTCACTGAGCCGTGGCAAATGCCGGGAAAAACGCTAAGAAGATGAATGTATCCACTATCCCTCTGTCGCTACCTTAGACTGTTATCTCAAGAACCATGGCTCGTGATTTATATATGTACTAGCTGTTGCCAGCGACTTCGTCTGCAAAGAATTCGTTTATCGCTATCTCGCGGGAATATTCCGGAATAAAAAGTAGCCTATATGTTATTCCAGACTTTTCTCTATCTATGTGCTGAATTTCATCCAGATTATTTGAGCCGTTCTGGCGTGATTGAGTACAAACATCCATCCATCCATCCATACTTTCGCATTTATAATATTAGATGGTATGTAACTACCAAAATGAATCAACACCAACTTAAAGCTCCATTCACTGAAGACAATGTCAGCATTATTTACATTAAGCTTTCATTCCATTATCAGATGCAGACATATACGCCGATATTTTCTAATCATACTCATTGCTTATTAAAATATGCGATGAATAATTTCGTAATTATGAATATTTATTTTTATGACTCATGACATCATTGTCTGGGTTAGAGTGGAGTTTCGTTAAACAGAAATGGCGTCGAAAATTCTCATGCGGTTTCACTCTCACGTTCAAGATAGCCTCGTCATACATAACATACATACATAAATCACGTCAATCACGTCTTTCTCCCTTACGGGGTAGACAGAGCCTAAGTAAGATAACAAGACCTAAAGGCCACGTTTAGCACGACTGAAAAAGGAATCAAAATAGTGATGGGTTGCTAGCCGCGTCGCATATGACATGATTTTTGCCAATTCCCTCGATGAGCTTTTATCATCTGCGCGGGAAAAGAAGCAACTGGTTACATTTTATGTTTATCTTTGCACCCAGACCAACATGGAATTCTCATTTCTGTTCTATTTATATAATACTTTTTTACTGACGAACATTATCTATTCGAAATAAGTAGTTCCGTTTTGCGATACCGTAAGTTTAATTAATACGCAACGTAAAGAATTACATCATACCTATTTTATTTAGATCTGTAATGTAACTTGTTAAGTTCTAACCTCCATTTTAAAACGCTTCTAATTTAAACTCTACACATACACTCGCAATGTCAATAAGGGCTCGTCCAGAAATTATGTGACCATTTTCACCCTATTTGGTGATATTTGGTGATTATAACGCAACTTCCTCGCCCCCCTCACCCATTCAAGATCACGTTCGTGTATTTTTCTGACTTAGTATGATTTAAGTTAGTTAATTATAAAAACAGCAATAACTTGATTTTTTTTATTAAGCCATGTTACGCTCACGATACGCCATTTCCTCGGTCCTTACAAAATTACACGTGCGTTCTTGGGCACCCCCTCCCCCATTGTGATCATTCGTGATACTTTGCCCCCCCGCATAAACGATCACATGATTTCTGGACGAGCCCTAACGTTAAAAGTCGAGACCATTTCAGCAATCGGTATTATCTCAAATTGTGTCAATTCTTAAGTTTTTTAAAATTATAATTTTAATGATCGCAACGTTTGAGTTACGACCTTATTGTTATTCAGTATGCACTTAATGAACGTGGTTTTTAACAAAGATCCAATAGCCCAGAGGCAAGAGAGAGTAATTTAATTAATATCACGATTAATACCCCGATTAAATGCAGGCATTTCTTTCTTCTTCTGGGAGCAAAGAAAAAACATAGAATGTACCAGTTGCTCCTCTTCCCGCGCAGATGGTAAAAGCCGATCGAGGGAATGGGCGAAAATCTTAGGAATCATGTTATAGGCGATGCTAGCAACCCATCACTATTTTGATTCCCCTTTACCTATACGCCCACAGTCATGCTGAACGTGGCCTTCTCTTGAGTTTGTGGTACTACTTATGGGACAGACAAAGAAGCTTTATAATACTGAATTCTTCGTCGTGTTTAGGTTAAAAGTAGGAACAGTAAAACAGCTGCACTCAACAACGGTTAGTCAAAGTACCAACCTGCTACAAACACCCAGTTATAAATGGCGTCTGATACAAAACTGCTTATTATAATTTATCATGCCATCTCACCTGACTTTAACCATCTTTAAGAGATGGCGAGATTAATCTCTCCTCGTGTTCTGTGTTATTACCCTTCTGATATCAATTAGTTTGTATTGCTTAATAATATATCATTTGACATTAAATCCTGCACTTCAATAAATTAATAAAATTGGTATCCATCCGTCTTTTGTAATTCAATCACCCCCTATATCATCATTCCATCTCTTTCACAAAGTAGTTAGAAAGAGACGCCGATAAAAATAGATTCACACAAACGTCCCATCTGTCAAGCTCTTTAATCTATGGTAAATCCATTCCCCTAAAATTAGCACTGTACCAGTTATACGCAGGCCACCTCTCTGATTAAAACACCGGAAACGTTAAAGAATAAACAATCTCACAGACAAGTCTAGCGGCTGTAATTTACTGCCTAACTACCCCTTTCCTCAGTGAGGCTTAATTGAAACAGCCTGCTTCGTCGGCCATAACTTCGCTCTGCTGTCATCGGCCATATCATCTTTTAGTGCGAGATCCCGCCGCGGTTTATGCGATAGGAAGAATTTATATAAAGAGAGTGAATATATTATGCGCAGTTTTTGATTGGGTTTATGATGGGCGTGATTAATTAAGGAAGAACAATATAATGGAAAAAGTTTATTTTAATTTATAATTAGCAATTACTAATCAATATCCTCTATTTCTCTATTTCCGCCGAACCGATACTCGGCTTGAGATCTGGATGCTTTTATTGACATGAAATTAAGAAATAATGCATAGGTACATATCCAAGCTGCCACGACAAAATATAGGTACAGGCATGCAAAAATAACTGCTCACTTTTCATACTACTTTGTGTGTGAAGTGACCCGATATTTTTTCTTGTCATTGTAGTTGCAGTTTACTAAAGGCATTAATAAAATTGGTGATAGTGAATGGTATAGCTATTGTAATTTGCCATTGTAATTACCCTCGTAGCTTATTTTTTTGCTGAATAACATTTTTTAGGTAGAAATATTACTAACCTTCATACTAGAACTAATAAATACAAGCACTACTTTGAACATCAGAACCCGAGTAACTTATTACAACGTAAAGCTATTCCCCTCTTTATTTTCTCAATAACACGTTCCATTATCGTACTCGAGTATTTACAGTTGGTTGCACAAGAATGTAGTTTGAATCTTAGTTAATGTAATGATAAGTGTTAAATTAGAACGGTTTTGTACGAAGGGGTGGTTTCAGATGTGAGATATTATTATTTATGGTGATGTAGAGATACAATCTTGCAGGTGAGAATATTTTTAAATGAGATCTTTCATTAAGGATTACTCGCGATTCGTCGAGTGATACGGCAGGTAATTATAATTTGTAATTGTTGTAGGCAGAATTTGCATTTTTGTTATTCAAGTTTCCAGTCTGGGGAAATGGTTCATTGTTTTTTTTTACACCTAAATTAGTTCATTGAAGATGTTGACAGTGACAGTTTATATTTATGAAACACTTCACATGAACTTATTTTATCAAAATTATGGCGTTCTCTTTTTTTATTACTTACCCAGAATTGCTTTCCGTCATGTCGTCAGACAGATGGAGAGAGAATTATATAAGAAATAGCTTTTTTTATTACTCTTTATATACTTAAACCTCTTCCCTCTCCGATGGTGAAAGCCCAAGCCCATCGAGGGAACGGGCGATAATCTTAGGAACCAAGATGTTGTAGGCGATGCGGCTAGCAACCCATCACTATTTTGATTCCCCATTCCTAAATGTATGCCCACAGTCACAATGTGGCCTTTAGCTCTTGTTACCTTAGGCTCTGTCTACCTCTTAAGGGATTAAGACGTGATTTAGGTATGTGTGTAATAATTGTTAAACATCCCTTCGCCTTCGTTGCAATTTAATTCCATTTTAAATCGATCGATTAGTCGATACCGGTTTAGTCGGATAAAATTAAAAAAATATTTTTCACACCCCTACCAAACTACTTGTCATTACAGAAGTGGTTACACATCCCTTTTAAAAAGGCGTCAGTGCACATCAAATTGATCTATGCAGTCGATTACGTTGTAACTTAAGGATATTAGAAACCGCCTCGAACCGGTTTCGGCTGGTTAATTAAGGCGTAGGGTTGTCACAACCTGAATTATTTAACGCTGACTTTGTATGATGTATTATAACAATAATTTCATATAACTAGACTTTGTTAAAAATGTAGTATCTTAAAAAATAAAACTGCAATGTAAAAAAAAAAATTGAATTTTTATTATTAGCTTGCATTAGACATGGTATGTTAATATAGGATCGGGGATTCCGCACCATTGGGATCGTGATATGCATGGATCACACAATATATTGATGATCTACTGCATGCTGTATGGACATTAGGCCTTCGCATCTAGACAAAAAAAAACTGTCAGTACACTTACTATATTGACTGGACTATCATAAGGAAAATTAAACAAATAACGCCAATGAAAATCCAATAACAAATTACTGGTTATTATCTATTATTACTGAAAGAATGACCGGGTTTAATGGAATGCCGGTGTCCATAGAAACAGTTAATGTATGGTGGCCACTTAATGAGCACAATTCGAGACCACGCAGGACAAAAGTGATGCAGTGCATTAGGTGCAGGGTGACCACACGTATGGGTATATTTAATGTATGCATTAAATTTCACTGTTAGGTTTTTAGAATTAGACTAGAGGCTGAAATATTCCTATGATTCACTAGTTATTGTAAGCTACGGAATGAAAAGGTCTTTTTAGACTCTCCCGGGATAGAATTCCTTACTTATTCATTCATGGCATACAGGCGATGACGTAAGCGGTAGTTGTCATTCCAATATCTTCTTAGTACACATTTATGTTACTAAAGATAATTAAATATATCTTTGCCAAAAATGTCAGTCTCCAATCTCCAACCTCCACTGATTTACCCCCTTATTCATAAACGCTCTATAGGCTTCTGCTAACTTAGCAATCGTTTGTCCTTATCTGTGAAAGGTAAATGTCAAAGTGACAGATAAGGACAAACGATTGCTAAGCTAGCAGAAGCTAGAGCGTTTATGAATAAAGGGGTTAGGCTGCAACATTTCAGTTACTGACAGCAAGGACTGTCTCATTTTACCTATACAAGATGTATCAATGAGAGACAGCACAAAACATAAAATCCTGTAACTTTCAAACATCATAGTCACCCTACGATCAACCTAACCGACTACCGCCATCCTCGGCCCGCTTTCTCTACAAATAATGGGTGTCAATTAATAATTGTACTCAGTAGTGGGACCTACCAGCGACCAACGGAACCTGACCTGCCAGGCCTACAGTAGACTTAAATTATGCTTGCTACTATTAATCGAAGTTTAATTGGGATAGGTTTATTGTATTTGTTATACAGGGTTTTTTTTAATTATTCTGGAATATTATAGATCTACTTATGTACCCATGTAAACTCTTTATTGTGCAAAATAAACAAGACGAATACAACTGACAACCAAAAAAAAATATTTCTCTAAGATGTTTGAATGAGTCTCTAATTTCATATGTACGTATAAATTAGTATTGTTTTTTATTTGTAATATACCTACTTATACTTCTTCACTGGACCCACGTAGACACAGCGCAATCCTCTTGTTTCGAGAGGAGGCCTGTTCGTAGCAATTGAACATACCCACTGAAAATGGTGAAGATGATGATTAAAAAATTACATATATATATACATACACAAATCATGTCTATAGAAATGCCTTACGGGGTAAGTTTATGGCAACAATAACTAACGGCCACGTTTATCATGATAGGGCGTATAATAAGGGAATCAAAATAGTGATGGGTTGCTAGCTGCATTGCCTATAACGTGATTCCTGAGATTTTTGCCCATTCCCTCGATGGGCTTTTACCATCTGCGCGGGAAGAGAAGCAACTGGTACATTCTATGTTTTTTCTTTGCTTCCAGACCAGCAAGGAATAAATTAGAGTTGTGAACTATTGCATTTTGAGTAAACTCCGTTCGTGATTTATATTTAGAAGTCCATATTAATTGAAACAGTATCTATGATTTAGTGCCAACGATTTCAATTAAAATATTTGCTCTTAATTGCTTCTAATAACACACTTGTGTTTGATTTATTGTAGTTTTCATTCCATCGACATTTTATGCTCGTAGGCACTTAATGTCGGCTGCAAAAACTGTCTGTACGAAATAATCACTTTAAACTTTAACTATACATACATACATACCGTCACACCTCTTTCCTACAGGGGTAGGCAGCGACTACTTTGTTCCACTTGCTACGATCCTGACATACCTCTTTCGCTTCATCCACATTCATCAATCTCTTCATACATGCTCGTCGGTTTCGGGTACTCTTGACCTAACCTTCTTCTTCTTCTTGGTTTTTTTAACTACAACATGAAATATGTCAAAATCGTCGGTTATGATTAGTTTTTAGTTAAAGTCATCATCTTGGTCGAGTTGGTCATCAACGTCCACTGTTGGACAAAGGCTTCCCCCATAGGCCTCCAGTTGCCTCGGTTGGAAGCGGCTTGCATCCACCGCGAACCCGCGACTTTATCCAGCTAGCTTATTACGTAACTCGCTCGCGATCACCATCGTCTTCATTTTGACAGTTCATGTATGGGCTGACAATTGGCATCAGAATCAGCTATTTGTCAATTCATACAAGAACTGTCAAAATGAACACGATGGCGATTGCGAGCGAGTTACGTAATTTTTTTTTTATGTGTATAGGAAGGAAAACGAGCAAGTGGGTCGCCTGATGGTAAGCGATCACCACTGCCCATAGACACCCGCAACCCCGGAGGGATTGCAGATGCGTTGCCAACCTAGAGGACTTAGATGAAATGCCTCTTGTGCCCGTAATTTCCCCGGCTGTCACGACATCCTACGCTGCACCTGCTGATTCGCGGTCTCCATTCGAGAACCTTTCGGCCTCAACGACCATCTGGCCCTTATTTCACCAACTTGACATTATGTCTGCAACATGTGACGATTCTGCAAAGCCCAACTGGACATTCCGGTCGAGTTTGCAACGTAAACAGAATTGTCACTTGTCACCGACAACTGTCATGTACACCGACAATGATCATGTTGGTGGAATAGGCCCGTTCGCCGTGCAACTTGGCGTAACTCACCCTAAGTTAACATAGATGTTTGAAGAGCAACTTCCCGAGCCCACTAAGCCAACTCGTCTACATAGTTGCAAAATAAATCCAGCCCACGTCCCCATCATTTAGCTAGCAGCAAAAAAGGTAGAGTCCCACATCATTAGTGGGACTGACGTCTTACTCAGACGGGCAAACAAGACGCGGTGAAATATTAGATGCAAACGTACAAGCAAAAATGCCGATTAACATAGGAATATGGAGTGCCGCAAGGGACTGAAGGCGAATTTGGATTTGCAAAAGCCGTTTGACTTTATGCGCTCCGGAATTCAATGGTGGAAATATACGTTGGATTTGCTACTTTGGAGGGTTCGAGGCGTTTTATTTTTGTGCTGTTTTAAACCTCTATTGACAAGATCTGTCAGAATTTTGTTTTGTATTTTTTAGTTTGTGATCAGATTAGTCTGATTAAACATTGTTGTAGATATTTGTCAGATTTTTTAAATTGTGATTGACAAAATGCGTGTCAAAAGGGTGACTTAATTTTGAATCTAAAATTACTATAAAAAAAACCTTTAAAGGAATATTCAAATACTGACCCGACCAGCTGATTTAACCTGTAGGCTTATTGTCTAACTCGCTCGCAATCGCCATCGTGTTCATTTTGACAGTTCATGTATGGGCTGACAATTGGCATCGGAATTAGCTAGCTGTCACATTCATACAAGAACTGTCAAAATGAACACGATGGCGATTGGGAGCGAGTTAGACAATAAGCCTACTGGATTAATTCTAACATACGTTACTTGTATAACTTAACAGTTCTTAAAAGTGCCATGAATGAATGAATGAAACATTTATTCGCGGTAAACGTTGTACAAAAATTGTTGTTGTTGTTTTTGTCCATTTTACAGTACATAACAAACAGGACACAGAACCCTATGCGTGTCAGTCTTGCACTTGGTGGTTTTTTAATAAGATACATATCATTTAGTAAGACCGGCAATAAACTTATGACCATGACAGTCATGATTGACTTAATTTAGTCCACAAAAACCAGTCTAGCTTCTCGAAGCTCTAAAAAAGCTAAAAAAGCTTATGTCATCAACTTCCGGGAGATACATGAACCGTAATAAAATGTTAAACCATTTTTATGTATGTTTTATGACGTCTATAAAACTTAATTGTATTAATGTAAGCGCTAATTGAATTAAAATGTGATTTAGTTCTGATTTTTAGTAACTTACATTAAAAATGTGTGTCTGTTTGTTGAAATGGACCTTAGCAAAGTAACGCATGATTGAATAAAGTGATAAAAATGTTTGTTTTATGTCTGTAGTCAAAACGTCAACAGTACTAATAAAATGTAACAGTAAGACACCTGAATTATCTAGGTCATTAATCTTTACCTCTGCTACTGTACTCTTAATTAATAGCCAACAATGCCATTAAATAAAAAAAAATTAAAAACCCAAACCCCAAATCGTACTTGCTCACTCACTTGTCACCGACAATTGTCGAATTGTCGAGAGGGCCTGGGCGTGTATTCCAAGCTGTACATTCCGGGACCTACATTGGCCGCACTGTTCAGAAGGTAATGAAAACAAATCAATTTCCCCGCCTGGCGTTATCGCTAGTTATTAATAGTTAACGTTTCAACAGCGGTCGTCCTAGAAACGCGTCCCACAGACCTTTAGGCAGCCCCCGGCTAGAAACGGGTCTAGAACTCTAGCTGTGAACCAGCAAACAGATTAGAGCAGTATTCTACTGAGAGCTTAGTAAATTTTATCTCAATGAACGTTTCGACGCATCGGAGTGTCAAACACATAGAACTATGATTTTGATTACCTAAACTGTATATTTTAGCAATTATTATTTGTTCTTCTTTGGTTGCATTTCTATATTGTTCTTGTTCTGCTACCGTGTTGAGATTATTTGCGATGACCTGTCCGGGCTAGGACTGTGTCTTCTAAAGTACCTAATAATTGTAAGCAAGGCAAGGTTTTACTTATTTTTTTTTTGCAAAAACACGTTAGTTTGTTATCAAATGTGACAAAATGACATTTGATCCACAAGTATGCGCGAGTGCTGTCAATTAGCCGGAAGCGGACAATATTATTCGAACGGCTGTAAAAACAAAGTGAGTTGATGAGCATTTTTGAACCGACTAGTCGGCAAAACCCGTAGTCGGCCCATCAATATTACAGCAACAAGAACAGTTCAACTGTTGAACAATTGGCATCGCATCACAATTTGTCTGTAACGATTTTGACTTATAATATAACGTGAATAAGGAATGCACCGAATGCGTTAAGTGAAACAGCGTCAAGAATGGCGCAGGTTGGTGTGGGACAAAGTTCGTGAGTTCGAGGAGCAGCGTTTAGTTGACCTCGACGCTAAACGCGATGAACTGAAGACTCGCCAGCCTGCTGCCATTTACTACCATTACGGCAACGGTGTGCTCAAGTGCATTCATTGTGCGCGAGGTTTCACCGCTAAGATCGGCTACATGAGCCATCTTCGGGCGCATGAGCATCATACTATGTAGGAGTCGAAGTGGTCACCATGGCCGAAATCGGTCGTAAGGAAGGATCACTGTTTTCACACTGTTCTTTTGTTATTTACTATCTTGTCGGCCTTAGTACTTGCAAAAGTATTGATAGTGTCATGACTTCTTCAATTTGTCGAACCTAATTCAATCAAGCGTTTTTAAATAGATAAGTATGTTGTTTTTAAAAAGGCTACGGAGCATTTTACCACCGTATTTCCACAAATACATCAAAAGTATACAATACAATACAAATACTCTTCATTGAACGCCACTAATCACAAAACAATGCAGAAACAAAGAACAAGGTAGACAATAGGCGGTCTTATCGCTTAATAGTGATCTCTACCAGACAACCAATAATAGAAAGAAACAAGTCGGAGACAGTTTAAGTACAGATAAAAAAAAATGGTACATACAAATAAAAATACAATACAGTATCATCAGCAATAATTATTTGTATTTTGAATGCCAACCAGATAACTTGAGGGCATAAAATATTAGTGTTGAAAAAAGCTTAGTCTAAATCGGATATGGCAACACTTATGTTAATAGGCAAGTGGGTAAATGATCCGCGTTAATGCTTGTTTTCTAGTCGCCTGCGTGCGCTCATATGAATTTTATGACGATTTTCATAAATTATTTTATCTGTAAAGGTAAAGAAAGTACTCGTACCCGTTACGTTTATGGTTGCTGCCCTTTTACATTTGAAACGAAACTCATTAGTATCTATTAGTGCCTTTACCTATCTCTTTTACCCTATGCGAAGGAAATGTGAATACTTTAATGTCTAGATTACAAGCTATTATTATTTTCATTTGATAGAATATTGCTACCTCCCTCGAAGTGTTCATTAAGACGGTTTTTTTTCTTTTCGGTTTTTATGTCGGTTTTCGGTTTTTATGTGGTCGGAATGACTTTAAATTGTGACATAAATAAAATAAAATAATAATGTTGATATAACTTTGTTAGATTTAAGTAAAATTGTACCGTTTGTGCCCAAATAAACATTAAAACATTAAAACATTAAAATGCTAGATGGACGACAATTATTAGAGTAACCAATAGTCAACAAAAATATTAAAAAAAAAAATCTTATAAATTTCTTTTATGAAAAGGCCAATCAAAAGTGCTAATAATTTTAAATTTCGTGTCAAAACTAGTGCCTACGCCAAATCTTGGGATTAGGTTGTCAATGCGGACCCCAGGCTCATTGAGCCGTGCCAAATGCCGGGAAAAACGCTAGGAAGATGATGTCGTGTTTAGATTGTCATTCAAAATTGATCCCCAGATCTTAAATTATCACCCATAACATGTACCATTTTAGCTCAACAATCGATTAAATACACGTATAGCAGAAAACTAAACAAAGCGTATTTACAACGTTTCCCATATTCGCAGCGCTTCAAACAATGTTGTATCAGTTCTCACAAGAAATTGGCGTATAATCAATTCTTAACAAGCTTTTTTAATTTTATAGGTACCTGTCTCAACACAACACAAACAATTCTTCAACATTATCACTATTTTTAAATTAAGCTTCGTTTGGTTGGAGATATCTGCATCAAAATTTAGTTACAAGATTCGACCCGGACAAACATATACCATCGAGGGTATTAATATCGATTCTGCCAACTTGTCAAATATATGTGACACCGACCTTATTGTTTGTGGCGTAAAGTTGTATAGATGTTTTTGATGTTTTGGTAACGTACTTATATTTATGCCCCTTATTGTACACTGCAAGCTTGTAATGCTTAGTAAAAGTGTCACCAAACTTTATTCCCCTGAGGTCAAAGCATTTATAAACACAGTGAGATAAAAGAGGAAATCCCCCCCCTCCCCCCGCACTTCCTGTAAGTGATACGCAAAACTTAAGGGGGAGATAGGTCATCTACCAAAGTATAGAAGAACAAATACTTTAGTAAAAGTCTCTCCGATTTTGATGTATTTTTTTTTCCTCTACATACATATATTATATTTGGCCTACAATGTAGTAGGTAGCTAGGTACCCAGCAGTAGCGTGGCGTTAAGTATATCAGAAGGCAAGCCGAAGGGAACTTAACTAGCCTTTTCCTCTAATTCTGCACAGTAAATTGCCCAACTGCCTTAAAATAGGCAAGCCAGTGGGAATCGAGTTCTATAGACGCTGGTACCTAGATGTAGGCTCTACATCGTACTATCTATGTGTGTGATCATGACCATGATACATCACCCAGTCATTTGTTCGCGGAAGCTCAAACGACACAACATTATGATAAATACGGATTAAATCTGCAATAAATCTAGACTTTCACGTTATTCATAATTCCTAGCTCTGGTCTAGTTGCAAAGTAACCTAGTTTGTAAATCAAGGCGCTGTTGCTGCTTTATAAGTAGGCTTTGTAAAGTGTTAAGAGAAATAAATGAGTTGTAAGTACATACAAGGAATTTTTTTTGTATTACTTCGAATCCTCGTAGGATTGCAGTGGTACATCCATGTTAGAAAAACAGAAGTAAACTTCAATCCCAAGCCCAAGATACAGGCTCAGATGGATATTTCCTTAGTTAAAACCGCTTCCTTAAATAAACTACCTATTTGTATTTGTTATCCCATAGATACGGGAACCTAAAATTATACTACGAGTACAGTCCCATGGGATTATGGACATGCCAGATCTCGTGCCGAACACAAGCCTCTTCTCAGAATGAGAGGGCTTGGGCTATAGTTCCCACGATGATGATATGATGTTCAAGGTATACAGCGTCAAAGTTTAAAATAAGAATAAGGTGTCCATTACTGGTGCTTGTCAGCTTAGTGTCCAACACTGGTGCTATTACCCTACATTGGTCGATGTTCAAAGTCTCCAGCGTTACCCCGACTTAATTTAAAACAAAACTACGAAAAAAAACCTTTTATTTACAGAAGCGTTAAGTATATTAAAGTTACCCATGTACCTACTTTATTCTAGAATAATTTCGAGACAGCCACGAAGTTTTCTCAACAGCTTGCACCATAATCTTAATTCTATACCCATTGACATAATACCGAATAGGAAGTGTTTCGACGGTGTTATACGTTAACGCTGCGCTTGCGCAATGGTTGTAGCAGGTTTAATATACGATTATGGGGATAAAGCTATTAACACCTATTTCGCTAAGCTATGTTCCGGCAAGGGTTGGGTTACGAAATAGTGCTGAGATGAGCAAATCAAAACTTGCACGAACCTTGAAGCCAGTAGGCTTATTGTCTAACTCGCTCGCAATCGCCATCGTGTTCATTTTGACAGTTCATGTATGGGCTGACAATTGGCATCGGAATCAGCTACCTGAAAGAAAAGAACTGTCAAAATGAACACGATGGCGATCGCGAGCGAGTTAGACAATAAGCCTACTGGGATACTCGAGAGAAAAGTCCCGCGACACGTGTCACCAGCGACGTCAGGTGAAGTGGCGCAACGTTGTCAGACCTCGCTCGAAGAGTCCGGCACCATCGCACAACACGAGTACCACTATTTACATAAGTAGCGTGATGTCGCCAGATATGTCGACGACATAATGTCGCGGGTCATTAGGCCCCTAGTGTATCCCTGGATTAAGCTTAGGGACCTTTTACATCCCTTTTATAAAATGTATTAATTATATTAGGTAAGTTAAGTAGAATTTAAGTACTATTGTAAATCTATTTTATTTTGAAAAAATGACTTTCTGCCAAGTTTCTTGCGGCGCATTCTTCTTGGCAATGATGGTCTTTCCGAATGCGCTGGTAGATTCAAAAAAAGACATGTAAAAGAGCCCTCGGCGGCCTATTTGCAAAATAAACTTTTGACTTTTGACTTTTGAAGCTAGAGAATAATCGATAGTCACAAGAATAAATGAGGATTTTTTTATGCAAGAAAACTACTTAAATATGGCGCCAATTTTGTACTTAATGAAGTATTTGCTCATATCTCATTATTTATCTTCTCTTCGGGAGTTAACTTAATCGTTTGTAGGCGGTGAGACAGCTATAGTGTCTCGTGTCGCACTTTCTAATTCAAACACCAGCTACTGTTTGTATGAACAATGAATTGGTTTAATCATTATTCATATCGCAATACAAATATTGAATACCTAATCTCGCGTCTAACAGCTCAATGAATAACAAGATCGCCTGAGTAATAATAAACGTAACAGTAGCTTTGTTATTGTTACACTGACGAGCAAATATAAAGGTTCACTTTTCATACAAATTTGTATGGACAGCGACCCGTTTTTTAGGGTTCCGTACCCAAAGGGTAAAAACGGGACCCTATTACTAAGACTTCACTGTCCATCCGTTCGTCCGTCCGTCCGTCTGTCACCAGTGTGTATCTCAAGAATCGTAATAGTTAGACAGTTAAAATTTTCACAGATTGCGTATTTCTGTTGCCGCTATAACAACAATAATACTAAAAACAAAATAATAATAATAATTAAGGGGGCTCCCATACAAAAAACGTGATATTTTAGCCCTTTTTCATGGCTACCACTCGCCGAGCTAGATCTCAAGAACCGTAATACCTAGCTAGACAATTGAAATTTGCACAGATTATATATTTTTATTGTGGCTACAACAAGAAATACTAAAATAAAAATAATAATAATAATTAAGGGGGGCTCCCATACAACAGAGTAGTTGTTGGCGTTTTTGCTGTAGGTATCTCATGAACCGTAATAGCTGTCAGGTTAAAATTCTTACAGATGTTGTATTTTTACTGCCACAATAATAACAAATATTAAAAATAAAATAAAAATAATATTTAAGGGGGGCTTCCATACAACTAAAGTATTTTTTTACCGTTTTTTCTGGTACGGAACCCTTCGTGCGCGAGTCCGACTCGCACTTGGCCAGTTTTTTTTGCTCGTCACTATAGTTGTTAATCACTTCTACAAACTTTCAACATGAAATTACCGTGAGACTCTATTATAATTACCTACACAAACGGATAACTTACTGACTTTTATACGTAAGTTATCCGTTTATGTAATTATATTTATTGCTTCTACAATATTTATTGACAACTAGCTGTTGCCTGCGACTTCGTCCGCGCAGGATTACATGAAAAAAACAACACAAAAAAGACTGATAAAATAAATAAAAGAGGTCTAATAAAATAATTAGACCAAACGTTATTAGACCTTAGGCGAAACAGGTAATCCTCACGAAGAGGCATCTTCATGTGACCCATTTACCGACACTAAGCCGATATCTAGTGTCGATAAATGGGTACGCGAACGTTAACCAACTGTTCCTACATTAACTATGGCGTTCTGTAGGTTTTTAAATCTCTTTGACAGCCAAGTGTGGGCGTGAAACATTGGTTGATATAATTTTGCGTGTCATAACTGGCCTTTATTTATGACGAAGCCATAAATGTTTGACTATTGCTTATGACTTAATAAGTGTCTTTTATTTATTATGTAAAAAAATCTTACCAAAATGGTGGACGAGTTATAAATAAATAATTATGTTTCTGGTTGCCATTTAGGTGGTCAAAAAATATTATGTTGTTCTTGTTTAATGTTAGTACAGTCGACAGAAATATAATTAAATGTGCACATGTATCTATGTATGAAAATAAAAAAAAGGTTTTGTAATTTGTATTGTATTGTTTCTTAGCGTATATATAATAATTTATATAAAAAACAGAAAAATATGAATTGCTATTAATAAATTAAAATAATGTTACAAACGGCTAACGGACCCCTTTGCATGAAAGTCTAACTCGCATTTGATTGGTTTTTTGGAAATTTCACGAAATGTTGTAAAGGTGCTTTGGTTTTCAAAACGCTTGTCAAATGATATCAAAGGATAGAACACACTGTACTACGTTCTATAATTAGCACAAACTATTACAAAACCACAGTAAAGCTTGTAACTCACAATCTGCGCGAGACATTTAACGAACCGATTAATTACATATATCTTATCCTGTACACTGTATGGTATGCTAATGTTAGGCTGAGGATGCACTAAGAAGCGTGACTACGATGGTTTATTATTTTATAAATACATATACATACCGTCACGCCTCTTTCCCACAGGGGTAGGTCTAGACTACTTTGTTCCACTTGCTACGATCCTGACATACCTCTACAGACACAGTACAGGTACAGTTTATTTCATCATCATCATCATCATCATCAGCCTGAAAACGTCCACTGTTGAACAAAGGCCTCCCCCTTAGCACACCATTACGAACGACAAGTCGCCACCTGCATCCACCGGTTTCCCGCAATTTTTACGATATCGTCAGTCCATCTACTGGGAGGCCTGCCAACACTGCGTCTTCCGGTTCGCGGTCGCCACTCGAGAACTATTTATTTATTGTTTGTCAAAATCCACTGGTACCATACTTAAAGTTTGGTATACCAGGGGGACGTGGGTGGCTGTCGTTTGGACAGATTGACAAATTAAGTTGATTAAGGTGGCACAAGTTTTCATGTTAGCGGCATTATCTGCCTGTCTTTGTTTATTAAGGCTACTATATGAGGCCTGCCTCAAATCAATGCTAAATATTCCAAAATTGTGGTCAAATGCTTATCTATGTATATAAAATAACTAACTGACCGACTAACTAACTTACTCACTGATTGATCTGGCTTAAAAACTGTAACTTTTATTTAAAAAAATGTAGATTACTTACTTTGTTGAGTAGTATAAATATTTAATCTGCTTTCAGGCCAGTTAGCCCATAAAAGTAATGAACATTAAAAATGAAAAATAAAAACAAAATTCGAATTACAATTAAAATTAAAAGCAGATAATATAATTAAAATTTACGATTATCAATAATAAATAAAAATAAAAATAAAATGAATAATTATTGCAACACCATCAGCACAATAATAACGTACACAATAGACACACTTTTTTGGAAATGCACTTATTTAAGCTAAGTGTACCCCCGTCCGTGCGCTAGTATTAGACCCGTACACCGTCGTATGCGCACCCGCTATATATCATAGCGCTCTCTACAGCAATAGATAAACATGGATGCATTAATCTACTATTAATCCCTAATATTGCAAATGCGAAAGTAACTTTGCATGTTTGTCTTTTAGTATCAGTCCCGAGGGAGGACATAGGATAGTTTTATTCCAAAACTTGCAGTTCCCGCGGGATTACGATAAGTGAATACTGCGCAGGAGTCGCGGGAAACAGCTACTATAGTAGGCGGCAAATAAGTAAAACGTGGAGGGGATATGCGCAGTATGAAAATGATGTTGTTTCTCATGACGATGCTAAATTGACAACATTTAATTTTTATAACACCTGAAAACGTATATATGGTTCGAAAGCATTTTTCCTCCTGATCACTGCAATATGTTTATATAATTTTAATATCGCTTATTATAAAAATAAAAATTAATTAAAAATATGTCCTGATTTTACCAAAACTACCACAGGATAGGTGAAACGCCTTTGCTTTTTTCACGAGAAAAAATAAGCGATCATAATTTTGTATTTTTGACAACTTCAAAGTACAAGGGGGGCAACTCTGAAATTCTATTTTAGAAGTTTGTTGCATACCTTCACTCTCACTCTCAAGATAATGACTATTTGTATGACCAGAACAGCACGAAGCGAACCTCTAAAGTCGAATATTGGAGAATAGGGCCTGACATTGACAATTTGAAATTAATGTCAGTTTTTTTCTATACAGAAAAGACAAAGGGGTAAGTGTGTATTCTGTGATAGTATCGGAGTTACGCCCTTTTAGAATAAGCACAAATTAATAAATTAATTATAAATTAAATACAAGCCCTAGCGAAAAAATTAAACTGCCAGCATGTTCATCTTTTCAAACAAAATACAGAGAACCATAACTATTATAGGCTCAGAAATATGAAATGTTGTCAATTTGCGCCTTCAACTCGCGACGTGTACGCGTGAGTAACGACTAGCGGCTCCCAAAATACTCATACTTACTCGATAATATAAATTCTTTGACATTTAGTTTTAGGTAATGACGTAATTATTATTACGATGCGGTGGATGCGGAAGGCACAGGACCGATCCGAGTGGAGAGCCTTGGGGGAGGCCTATGTCCAGCAGTGGACGTCTTTCGGCTGATATGATGAATGACGTAATTTTATATTAAATGATCAAATAAACTAAACAAAACAAGTCATTTCTTTTACAACTGTCATTTTAATACCATGATATCACTACATAGTACAAAACAAAGTCGCTTTCTCTGTCCCTATGTCCCTATGTATGCTTAAATCTTTAAAACTACGCAACGGATTTTGATGCAGTTTTTTTTTAATGAATCAAGAGGAAGGTTTATATGTATAATACATGCATAATATACCGTGCGAAGCCGGGGCGGGTCGCTAGTTATCTTTAAATTAAGAAATAGGTGTCCAATAAGTTTAAGTGTACAATAATGCTATGTGTGTATGTATGTATGTATTATTTTATTTATTTAGCTATGTATTATATTTATGTAAGTATTGTTTTATTATCCCTGCGTTTCTCCTGTCTATTTGTTTTCGCCACCTACTTAAACTGTCTTCAACTTATTTATCTGTCTTATTGGTTGTCTTTTAGAGATCGCTATTAAGCGATAAGACCGCCTATTGTGTACTTTGTCTCTGTATTGTTTTATCTGATTTGTGGTGTCGATAAAGAGTATTTGTATTGTATTGTATTGTATTGTGAGTGTCCATTACTGGTGTTTGCCAGCTAAACTGTCGAACACTGGTGCCGTCATCCTAAGTATTTCATAAAGCCGCATCCACATTTTTCAACTCTTGCGCATCTTCTAATTAAGCAGATCCGTAGATTTATAAGATATGGAAGCATTAGCGATTTATCCCGCCCCCAGAATAATGAGATAGCACTAATGGCCCAGCTTACCGCCATCTTACTATTAATGTTGCTTATTTGTTACATTATGACAACTGTGACACTTCGCAGACACAATTGAAAAAAAAACGGGATTAGTTCACTAATGCTGGGCCGGAATAAAATTAAACACCCTGTATGTTATTTTTTATTTCAATTTAAGGTTATTACGTTATTCGCTAATTTTTAATCGACTTCAAAAAAAGAAGGAGATTCTCAATTCGGTTTTTTTTTTTTAATAACATTTATCAAATTATTAGTATTAGGAGTAACGCAATAATAATTACAAAAATTACAATTCCAAAAATAATTGAATTATTGTATCAATTTCATTAAACCTCAATGAACATTTACTAAATAATTATATTTTAACTTTCATTCTCAACTAACGCGTTGAATTCTTTTACACCAAAACCAAGCAAAGTCAAATAAAGGTCGCCAATTTGAGCTTGTAAATTTTCATACAAAATAAATCGTTCATACATTTTTTTACAATCCATTGTTAACATAACCCGTGCGGGTTTATACACTAATCCTCAACAGCGCAAGTCAATAAATCAATGGACACAAAAACTGGTCTTTATTTATATGCGACACTGGTGTTTAAAGCACTAATTATTATATTTTAATGTATGAAACATAATTTATGTGGCGTATTAACTATACACAAATTAACTCCGCGTTTTGTTATAATTATTGCATCGTTAAAATGGCGCGGTGTTTTTTATGCGACTACTTTGAAGTGTGGGTGGGTCTTGTGCAAAGTCCGCGCCTGATTATTCTTTAATCCTATCGCCAAGCAGCAGTGCTTGCGCTGCTATGTGCCGGCGTAGAGTATGACAAAGTGAAATTACTGGCACATGATTCCATCTTAGCCTAGGCCGGCAACGCATTTGTATTAAGAATAGAGAGATTAACCAGACTCACTTGTTCGTTTGCCTTCTTCTATCAATCTGTACTGAAGTCATTTGTTCTTTAACGACTGTTAAAAGCGCGTTCACCTATAACGGGTCCAAAAATACAGCTTTGGATACATATCAAATTAAAAGTAAAATTATCTCTTCCATGCTGGTCTGGGAACAAAAAAAAAATACCAGTTGCTTCTCTTCCCGCGCAGATGGTAAAAGCCCATCGAGGGAATGGGCGAAAATCTTAGGAATCATGTCATAGGCGATGCGGCTAGCAACCCATCACTGTTTTGATTCCCTTTTCCACTAAACCCACAATCATGCTTAGATCTTGTTACCTTTTGCTCTGTCTACCCTCCCTGTAGTTAAGGGATAAGGACGGGATTTATGTATTTAAAATTATAGAGTACTCATTAGGATCTCATCATCTGCTAAAACACAAACGCATCATTTTTCAAAATCATCATTATTGACAACCCTTTAATATCTGATAAATCGTAAACTTTTAAAAAAATCGAAAATCGCCTAAAGCGTTGGCGTGGCTCACATTAGGTTAGGTTATGTTTGTCTTATAAGTTTTCCAAAAAGTCAATATTTTAATAGAAAATAAAAAGTTGTCAAATGATGAGTTTGTGAAATGATGCATTTGTAAAAAGTTGTTTCGCAAATGATGGTAAACCGTACTCATTAAATGCTCTCATTTATCTGACTCTGAGTGTCAACAAAACAATTTTCTCAGGCTGTGTCTTCCTGTGCTAAATCTAGGGATTATAACAATGTGTGTGGCTTTAAAGAATCAACGTTCTCATAAGCTTTGAAATAGGGATGTGACATCGATTCATAAACAATCGATATTTTTTCTTGTAAACAAAAATTTATAAAAAAAAATGTATTTTTGCTGAAGTCATTTTATATTATTATTATAAGGCATCATGTTCTGACGTGTAAAGTATTTTCATTTTCAATATCTATAAAATTGTACCAATGATCATGATCGCTACAATCAATAAATAATAATAGCGTTGCCGATAGATGAAAATTAAAGTGTCAGGTGATCTATTATTGCCATCCTGTTTATTACAGAAAATACCGATTACTTTGTCCCAACCCTACTTCATAGACTAACAGTTAATTCCGGTTTCTGATTATCCGGAGATAGTAATCGCATTAGTGTCTTGTTATCACTTTGGGGATTAAAATCATCGCCTACAGTTTAAGCTGTGCTATTTTGTACTCAACATTTTGCTGTTAGAGTTTAGTTTAGGTCGTTTTTGTTATTTTTTTAAACCTTTTCGTTTTGCAAGCTGTTGTTTAATTTGTTTTGTTGGTGTGTAAGTTTTCGTTTCTAAATTTATTTTTCATTTTTTGATTACCTACAATTTTAGTAGTGATTGGATTGACTTGAAATTTGGTAGACGTAAGTTGGTTGGATGACTTATGTTAAGGTCAGCAAAAATTACAGTCGGGAAAGAAAGGCATGCACTATTTTTTTCTTTTTTTTTTCGTTTTTCTTTTTTTGTGTTTTTTGTTGTAAAAAACACAAAAAAATATATTATTGTTTAATTGCTAATTTTAATGGACCCCAAATCTGTGCTGAACTGACTAGGATAGAAAAACTGCATAATTATTCATTTCAAGCGCGTAGGTTAAAAAAACGTATCTAGAACCCGGTTTAAAAACCGGTCATTAGCATATTTAGCCGCGTTGATTATTTGTTACTTAATTAATAAAGATCAATGAACTTTTAAAATTTAATGGCTGATCTAGCATGATGTCTTTGGAAATACAATTTGCAATGATAGTTACAAGTACTTAACAAGTATTTGAAAATTGGTCTTGTAATTTTATAATTACCTACCTATTGTGATAATGTTTGTTGTATATTTGCGATTTGGTAAGCATAATGTGGACTGGATTATGAGACAGGGTACTTACAAATAAAATAAATACAATATTTTTTTGAGTTCGTATTATTGGTACAATAATTATTAAGTATAGACCGTGTCCTTACTGATCTCAAAATGATCTCAAAGAGTCAATCTAAATTACCTACTAGGTTTAATATAAAAACTGTTTAAATAAATTATAATTGCAGCAAAAAGTACCAGAGATAAAGAAAATTAAAGAAATCGACCCAAAAAACTGTGTCAAGTCCGTTGTAAATTTTTTATGTTGTCTTTTTTATTTTCCCGCGTGACATATTGTGTTGTCTTATTACTTTTTTTTATGTGAATAGGAAGGCAAACGAGCAAGTGGGTCACCTGATGGTAAGCGATCACCACTGCCCATAGACACCCGCAACCCCGGAGGGATTGCAGATGCGTTGCCAACCTAGAGGACTTAGATGAAATGCCTCTTGCTAATACTGGTAAATGTAGAAACAAATTATTCGGTACATAAAAAATACTTTTGATAGACGCAAGTTTGGTATACGTAGTCATGCTAGACCTCAAACTTTAGTCAGTAAATTTGATGTGTTGCCAAATATGAAACTCGTTTCCTAAACTTTATCGATATTGTCGGAGTTATTACACAATAAAGCTTCTTTATAAACAATACGTGGTGTAATAATTTATTATGTTAAATAAATTCATGTTTAATTTAATAAACTCTACGTTTTTAAGTATAACTTCACTGTTCACAATTTTTTTTTTTAATAATTTTTAGGGTACGTTTTTAAAAAAATATGCAATATTTAAAAAAAAAAAAAAAAACACAGGTAAACTTAATGTAAAAATATGAATAAAGAAATTCCTGTGTCCTTGATACTTATCAAAAACCAACAACACACCAACGGCCCTTTTAACATTAAATACCTAAATTATTACGTTAAAATTCCTTCTCAGGAATATCAGTAGTCATTACATGAACGCCTCGCACAATAAGGATGTAACTATCAAATCTCAATTTTGGTTTAAACTCAATTAACAGTTATAGTCGGTGTAAAGATTAATAGGGCTGGGTACGCGTAGCTCGCTTACAGAGATCATCCATCATTTACTACTTAGTATAAAACAAAGTCGCTTTCTCTGTCCCTATGTCCCCATGTCCCTAGTCCCTATGTATGCTTAAATCTTTAAAACTACGCAACGGATTTTAATGTGGTTTTTTTTAATAGATAGAGTGAATTAAGAGGAAGGTTTATATGTATAATACATGCATAATATACCGTGCGAAGCCGGGGCGGGTCGCTAGTAGATGTATAAACTAACTAAACTACACATCTATTTAATATGTATACTATATAATGAAGGTTGGAAGAATATGTTGTCATATTCAATTTATTTATTTATTCAAATTAAGGTTATAATTCAAACTTACTATCTAATTATACATAACAACATTTTATATGTAATACATACTCGTACATACACAACTTATCTCGTCTATATCATATCCCTTACGGAGTAGACAGAGCCTAAGGTAACAATATCTAAAGGCCTCGATTATTTTAGCATGATTGTGGGCGTACAGGGTGAGAAGGGGAATGAATGTATGTCGAATGTGTCTGTGTAAATAAATGTTTCTCTTTCTCTCAAATACTGATGGGTATAATTTTGAGGTATTATTTCAGAAGCGATGCGGCTAGCAACCCATCACTATTTTGATTCCCCTTTCCTCCCACACCCATCATGCTAAACGTGGCCTTTAGCTCTTGTTACTTAAAGCTCTGTCTACCCCGTGACGGATAAAGATGTAATTTATGTATGCGTGTAAATATTTAGAAAGCAGCAAAGCCATCATTTTGATTTAAGGCCCTTTCCTATCATTTGAGACCGATTCGCATCGTGCACAGTAATTTAAGAAATGGACGCCTCAATTAGCGTTCTCACTTTTCGAGATTCATTACTTGTCCAATTTTGCTAATGGCGTATGCGGTTGCTCACCGTTACGTTGATACACTATGTCAAATTGATGGAATGTGTCGGCACTAAATTGTGTAGTTAGGTACTTTTGTATTCGTGTGAAAATGTCGGTCTGATAAAAAGTTATCGAACGAATTGGTTTGCGTTTCGGACGATGTAAAGTTGGGTAAAGCTGAGTAAATTTTTGGCTGTGTAACAAAAACGCCTCCTAACAATAATACACTGGGTATATAACTATAGATATAATTATAAGCTAAAAAATATATTTTTCAATACATTTGCTCGAAAAAAAACACTTTCAAAGGATGTATACATGGCTCGTAAGTTAATTTTACCGCACTAGTGTGATTTTTTTACAGTTTTTTTTTTATTTTCCATTTTAAAAGTTTACAAGCAAAGAGTATTAAATGACAAAAATAAAAAAATATCGACTTATACGCAGAAAAATGTATAAATATACAAGGCTAAGTAATAAATTTGCAAAATTTATTGTAATTAGTATAAACTGTACTTTAATTACCTCAGATTTTAATGATTTCCACCTTTTATTTATTCGAAAAAATCGCAGTGGCTGAACGCGTCGAACCTTTGCCTGATAATTTTAGTTAACCTAATTAAAAACAAAACTTACGCATGCGCATTACGGTAGGTACATGGACGCGCCATTTTTGTAAAACTTTGCGTTGTTTTGTGTTGTTGATTATATAGTGTACAAAAACCAAACAAAATGAGCTCTTCAAGTGATGAAGTCGACAATAACATGGAATTAACTCCGCCCGATATTTTAAGTAAGGCGCAAATCGCGCAAAATAGTCTTTTGCCATCAAAATCTCGGGAAAGGTATTTATTCTTCAATTTTGTGTTATTAATTGCCTATTGTCTCACAAATGTATTGAAAAACGTCGTATGTCTCATTTGTAAAACCTTACTTACCAACCTTGTATCACAAATAACTATTGAAAAAAACTATAACCACTCCTATAGTATAACTATAACCACTCCTATAGAAAATATAAAAAATACTCAATTTTTTTTCAAAATATATTTTTAGCTTCTATAGCTGTGTGGTTAAGTAGATCGAATTCTTTCATTTGCCCGAATTTCATATGTCATAATGTAATGTTTGCTATAATGATCGTTTGTCATACTTAATTTTTTCTCCGAAACCGTAATTATTTCAGAAGCATTGAAATGGAAATTCTGTGGAACTCTAAGTACTTATAGGTTAGGTTTTAGGTTAGGTTAGTTTTATAACAATCCTGAACAATTAACAGTTAAAGAGAAAAAAGAGTTACGACAAATGGCAGGGAACCGCTATAGATAAAAAAACCGGCCAAGTGCGAGTCGGACGCGCACCGAGGTTTCCGTACAAATTCGGCAAGTTGGGGAACTCTTCAACGGTTCGTCTGATTGACTTGAAATTCGGATCACATTATGTAGGAGGGATGACAATGCAAGTATCATCTCCAGCCTATATACGTCCCACTGCTGGGCACAGGCCTCCTTTCAGAACGAAAGAGCTTGGGCTATAGTTCCCACGCGGGCCCAGTGCGGATCGGGAACTTCACACACACCATTGAATTGCTTCGCAGATGTATGCAGGTTTCCTCACGATGTTTTCCTTCACCGAAAAGCTCATGGTAAATTTCAAATGTAATTTCGCACATAAATTCCGACAAACTCAGAGGTGCGAGCCCGGGATTCGAACCCTCGACCCTCTGCTTGAGAGGCCACAGGTCAAACCACTAGGCTACCACGGCCTTTTTAAGCAAGTATAGTTAATAAAAAATATGGTCAGGAAAAAAGCTTGTATTAAATATGAAATTTTTGACAGAAATTATAATTTGGTACTTTTGCTTTTTCTAAATATTTAATCTTATTTAGCATTAGTGCTGTGAACCTAGACAAGTTCCACCAAGTAAAGCTATTAACTTAAAAATAAACTTATGCACAGAATGTTTGCCTTATTATGAAGATAAACATAGCTCCCACTTAGTGCATAAATATAAAAGCACTTAAATAAAATTACTTGAAACTCCAGTAAACGCTTTGGCAAACATTTGTAGTATCTAATTAGGTTTTACGAATAGCATTATTTAGAAAGAAATAGAGAGAGAAAAACGTACAATACATTTGAAAAAAAATAAAAATAAATGGAAAACAAACAGTCAATGACTTTATTACGTATTTACCGAAAAAAAAAGAGACGGGTAGCATTCCGGGAGTGCCGGCAGAAGTGAAAACAGCAGCTTAGATTAGATTTTAATGTTATAATCTCTATCTATTCTCTATTATCTATAATGATAGACATCTAACAATGTGCTGATGACCTAGTACTTTTGCTCCACGACTAAACAAAAAAAACTTCAAAAATCGAACGCGATTCTTCGTATTTCAAAATAAGTTCTTAGAGGTTCTGATATCCTGGTAAGTACTTAAACTCTCCCTCCGTCTTACGCCTGACGCGAGTTTAACATTTTTTACCCATCCCAAAAGACATTGCAAGATTGTTAATTTATTCACATGCTAAAATAACCGAAGTATAACTCAATCACCTAATGAAATATTGTAACATTTATAGCAAATTGTGTAACAGTTTTAGGATATCTTGTATTTTAAGGTTTTAAACAAGGTCAAACTCAGGAGTAACCAAACACTGGCCAGTTAAGATATTAAAATATAAATTGAATTTGAAAACAACACAAAACTAAAACCCTACCTTAAATTTCGGTCACACGTCAACGCGTCCTAAAGTGTAACCCGATATTTGTACACCGTTAGGGATGTGGCAATATAATCGATTATCGGAAAACGATATTTTTGTATCGATTTTTTGGCTTTTGTTTCTGTTAAAAAAATACTTTTTGGATTGTTGATTTTTTAATATTCTATCCATTGCTAAAGCATTAACTCATTAAAATAAGGCGCTAAGCACTTCTGAACCCTTCTTAATTATTATAAAAAATTACTTCATCATCATCAGTATCATCACACATACACACCCGCGTAACGCATACAGGCAAATTTAATCTAAGTATATATTTTAGTATTATAAAACACCTTGGTAGGTACAATTTTCTTCATGTCATTTTTTAATATAATTTTCCTAATTTACCGAATCATGTATTTCTACAAACACACTGTCATATACTATGTTTTAATATTAACCCAAATCATTATGACACTTGGTGAAAAGGTTTTTTTTTTTAATGCTTTTTGATTAACCACCCCACAGCCCTACCAACTTGTGTCATCAAGGGTTACTACGTGCAAAACGTGTGACGGCTATAATGCATGTGACACATTTGGCACGTCACTTTTATAGTCGTGACAATAATTGGCATTATTATTAGGATGGTCGTTGCTTTATGAAAAAAAAACCTTTGCGAACAATTTCTCAAAATTCTCTAGAAAATTCGCCGTGGAATAAACGTATTAATGTTCGCACGGTAATTTTAGAACTTATTGTAAACGTGTGCCCATGCACAAAATAAATATATGAGTTTTGGCGCTTTTTTGTAAAATCATAACATCATAACACACTAATATTGACAACTAATATTATCCTACTATCCTACTAATATTATAAATGCGAAAGTTTGTGAGGATGGACGGATGGATTGACGTGACGATGTGAGTGTGTATGTTTGTTCCTTTTTCACGCTGAAACAACTAGACGGATTTGGATAAAATTTGGAAAGGAGATAGCTGGTACCCTAGATTAACACATAGGCTACTCTCTTTCCCGGATAATTTCATAGTTCTCGCGGGATAGCGATAAATGTCAAAGGTCGTAGCTGCCTAATGCAAGTCTAAAAGCCTACGCGGACGAAGTCGCGGGCAGAAGCTAGTGCCAAATAAAATTATACCAAGTTAAATTTTGATTTTATATGCGAAGTGTTTCATTTCTAAACGGCACTGAAAATTAGAACACATAGAAAAATCCGAAAAGTAAAGCTATGGCCGGGAATCGAACCCGGGTCCTCGTCATTCCGTGACGCGTGCTATACCCCTACACCACAGCAGGTGAGTAAGCCTCCGAATTTTTCTATCTGTTACCAACTGTCACGAGACCTTGTTACTATGCGAATATTTGTCGCTAAGCGTCATCTGTTTGAATGATGTGTCTGTACGACACAATTACAAAGTGAAGTGTTTCAGTGTATCAATAAAATTTATTTATAAGTTATATTATTTCATTACAATAACTTTACTGCAACCTGTAGTTGTGTCTTCCCAGCTGTCAGCTCTCCTATTGGCGGAAGGACACTCGATACTGCGGTTGCGGCCACGTAATCTAGGAATTGATTGCGCTTCGCAGTCTTTTTAATTAGCAACCTTTTTTGATGGGAAAGTTCAGCACGCTTGGCTGGTTAGAAAGAAGATGATACCGGTTTTTTTTCTTTTTTTTTAAAGTGGTTGTAGGCAGCATAAACGTTTTAATTCTTTGAAATCACGTTAAAGACGATGCGGCTAGCAACCCATCACTATTTTGATTCCCAATTTCTATACGCCTGCATTCATGCTAAACGTGGCCTTTAGCTGTTGCCTTTGGCTCTGTCTACTCCGTAAGGGATAAAGACGTGATTTGTTGTATGTACGACAGCTTAATAATTGACAAGACTAACATCTAATAACACTGGTAGAGTAAATTCCCTTCCCAAGCAAACACAAGTCTGAATGGAACATTAGCGACTACCTGAAAGTGTTAAAAAGACGTACGTTACTAAAACAATAGACAGTACACACTCATTATTACATCGCCGTGGAAAGCAGACGCTTTAAGCCGAGATATTTTATTATAACTACGACGTAGACAAAAGACTTAGCGGTAATTTGGTGTAGGGGAATAATAGATGTCACTTTTATTGTCGACATCGATTTTAACTTCAACGTTGCGCCCTGGGCTCTGATGTTATTTATAACTTGCAATTGTGCACAAATTCTCTAACTGTGTCTATACCACTAACGTTCACTCTTCTGTATTCTACGCTCTGAAGCGAATGGACTGATTTCGATGCGTTTTTTTTTTTTCATTCGAAAGCCTCCTTGCGGTGGTTCTTGGCCATGTTTGGTAAACATCGGTTTCAGCAGTTTCTGCGTGGGTGTATTTTTTTGTTCATTTATGGCTATGTTATTGTTTTGTATATTCCAATTATCCATTTTTAAAAAGTGTTTTTGTGAAAAAATATGGTCATGATTGTTTTTATCCATCCTTTGAATTTTGGTCTTCAAAATTAAATGATTTACGGTTTCGAAACTTAATTTAAACTTTCACGATTTATTTGTGCACTCTGTTCAAATGTCAACTCCGTTCGTTTCTGCTTAACACAATGTTGTGGTAATTTTATAATAGAAGATGACATCTCCAGAAGCTCGCTTTTTATGCGCTTAATCCCATCATCTTTACCATTATGTTACAGCAAATTGACCTCTCTGCTTTAAGTAATAAAATCGAGGTGAATGCACTTGCTGGCTTTGTGAGCGGCAAAACCGACTTTGCAAGTGTAACTGCATCTCAAATATCGTTTTATAGAGCTAAGCATTTACGTCGTGTGATATAATACTTTGTACGTATTGGACACGAAGATTGAGTTTCTATAAGGGTGATTAGGTTTAGAATGAAACGCGTTTACAACCTGTAGTATTAGGAACGTCTTTGATAATGAATGATAAAGCTAGAGACGCAAAAGTAACACACTCAAGACATTTAGTTTATTTTTCAAAATGATCTTGGTTGCCAAGCCAAGCCAAGAAGTTATTCGACTGACATTAGACAAAAATGATTTTGTTTTTAAGGAAGATGGAACAATAAACCAACAAAAGAATTAAGAACAGGAGCCGAAAACCAGAACCCTGGCACAGTATGTACTGCAGACATTGAAACCAAACCAAACAAAGAGTATTTAACTGGAGAAGTAAAATAAATTGTACATTACAATGATGGTACTAATGAACAAAAGGAGGCAGGAATTCAAAGGTCAGCCAGCAGCCAGGCGATGTACAATCAATTAAAGAAATACGATACTGTGGCTGCAGTTCAAGATAATTTATTTTTAACCCGCAATTCATCTACGGTATGCAATGCTATTTTTAATAAAATAAAAAATGTTTGACTCATGGCTGGAAATTGGCATGATGTTACTTTTGCCTGTTAATGTGGATACAGGCGCAATTAAAAATATAGTTGACGAAGATCTTCAGACGTAAATTGCTTGCAACATTTAAACAGAACCAGAAAAGCCAGAAGCCAAGACAACAATAATAAATGATTTTATAACATATTAGGAAGCACAGGGTTTAATTTATTCAATGTTTATGGCGTTGAGATGACGTTACCGTTCTAAACTTCATAAATGGCGATGCGTTGAACATAAAACAGGCAGATAATTTACTAACTGTCATCAGATTTAAGCAGAAAAAAAACTGCAAATTTTAATGCAGGTCACAATTTGGAATCATTTTTTAATTACCCCACAATATTAAACCTATTTTCATCTCTGACAAAACGCTGTAGGATTCCATTTCGCTTGACGCGTTCAGGAGCTGTTCAACTAATGGCACTACAAATCCTTCGCAGTCCGGCTCGGGTATTGTCCTCTTTAGTTTTATTTACCCCTGGTACTGTCGTCTCCATATCTTTTTCTTTTTAACACGGACAATTTTTAAATGGCTTATGGTTGATACCATTATTGTGTGCCAATCAGCTTGAATTACAATGTCCTTTAGCAACGACCGAACTGGGTAAGAATCTTTGTTATTTTTGTTACAAATCATTTCATTTTACTTTTTGTTTCGAGTAAACAAGGCAGCTGTTCGGTTTATTTAGATGAGACCCGGCCCTGTGCGTTTCTTGAATTTAAATCCGTATTTGACGTTCTGAATACGGGGTTGTATGTAAACGTGCAATTGTTGTTTTCGTTATTTATTTATATAGTTTTAACTGGACGTTGTCAGTCGTCGAGATTTAAAGCGTCCTTTGAACTGGCTTCGCATTCGGCCGCCCGTACAAAAACAACTTGAAAAACGAGGCTTTATATCAAAACGTCTGAGCTAATCTCCAAAACATCATGCTAAAAAAATATTAGCGACTCCATTAAACCTGCCTAATTGAGACGTGCGGGACAATTTTAAAGTAACACTTTAAAATTCTTATTAAGTACTGATGTAAGCGAGAGTGTGCAATAAATCTCATTGTGACCGCTCTTATCTCTCTATATTGAGGTAGCCGATATTACCAGTGTCAGCTCGCTTGGAAATTTAAATATAAAACAGCTAAAGTATTTCAATATTGGCTTTGACTTGCCCGCGTTCGCCATTATCTACAACGCTCATATTCGAGCCGTTGATTTATTTTTAACACTCGACATCATCAGCCTGTGAACTGCAGTGTTTATTGAAATTTTTACGGTTTGAGGAAATTTTAAACTGCTTATCTTTATCGTATTAGGAAGATTAGGCGAATTAACGATAATTATTGAAGCATCGTGTGTGGCTTAACAAACTTGTTGCTTATCGAGTTCATTAAACGCTACTCGAAAGTTTGTGGCTCTGGCGTAATAAGAATAAGGCATGGACACGTTTGCATGCAACCTTGTACGATACAGAATCAATCAGCCCCGTCGAATCGGAC